>OY757917.1:99879773-99977273 GCA_963585895.1 Sepioteuthis lessoniana | reverse complement strand
GAGATAATTTGTTTAAATGTCATTAATTTTGACTTGGCTTTTACATGGGAGTTTACTCATCAGAATTATTTTACCAAATGTCTAATTTCTCATGTCCACATGATAAACTAAAAATTCAGTTTGAAAATATATAAACTTCAACTTTATCAAAATTACTTTTTTTATCTTTGAAAGTTGAAAATAAAGTCATGTCAAATTCATCAAAATACCTTTATATTAAAGTGTTTAATGACTTTTTGTTATGAATGACCCCTAATTTTTAGCCACAAGAAGGTTTTTTTTATCCTCTATTGTTGTAATTAACTGCAGTAAGCTTCAAATGATTGAAAACATGAATAACCCCTTGTTTTTGAGGTGAAAAATTGGTTTTAAAAGGTTGTTCATTATATAAGTATATACTGTTTACAATTATGGTATAAATGAACTTTTATCCATCAATAGAAAAAAAGCAGCTTGAAAAATAGTTTGAACTCTGTGACCATTAAAAATATTTTCTGTAATTTTCTGCATTCTGTGATGAAAGAAGTCATAGAATAAAACATTGCTGCTAATATAATAAACAATCAAGCAACTACCAAAACCTTTAGATTGCAAACAAAATATAGAAAAAAAAAAGTTATAAGAAAGATGAACAAATCTTAACCCATTTGCTGTCATGTTTTAGTTATAATTTCATTCTTCATCCTCAGATTCAGTGATAATTAACTTGTTTCTCATTGTTTTCACATCGCATAACAATGAGCATAATGATTGAATGTTCTTAACATGTCTGCTAGAGAAACATCTAATTTCCTGTACAATTTAACCAAAATCTTTATGCTGAATTGCTATAAAACAAAAACAAAAATGTCTGCAAGATTTCTATTAAAGCAAAAATGCTACAAAACTTCCAAATAAATTGATAATTAAAAAAAACTTGAAACAAAGGTCCACCAATAAAAAAGAAAAAAAAGATATTTTTATTGGTACTGAACGAAATATGCTTGGGCTCTGATGACAGCAGTTGATTTTTGCTCAGCAAAAGACAAGAAGGAAGCTTTGACAGGCAGTTTTTGCATTGACAAATCAACACAAGCCTGAAGAAAACTAATTAAACCATACTCTTTTATTTTCTTTTGTGTTGGACTTAATTTTGAATAGTTTTCTTTTTTGTTGCTCTTCTTCTTACAAATGTTTCTTTGTTTCATTCTAAAAAACATAGCATTCTACAATTTTTGTGAATTGAACTGAATTGCCGCAGTAAAGGTTAATAGTTAAAGTCCTGGCCTAAGGTTTTTTTTTTCTAGGTTTATAGCTCCATTATAAAAATCAGAAATATTTCTATTAAAAGCAAAGGTGCTATTTACAGTTTATATTTCTAAAATTTATGAAACTCTCTAACTCGGTTGAAAGAGCTTAGGAATATGCTTTCTGTATCCTCTACAGAGGGATAAGACCCTTCAAAAAAGTGTGTCCTGGGTATGACACTTACCTGCATCTGATGGTAAGGCTCCAGTTCTGGAGATCCGAGGAGTGTGGAATACCCCTTTGTTGCCATTACTCCAAGGTCCACTCTGATCCAGAGTGGTAAACCCTGTTAGGTTCACATTATGAATCAAATAGATCAGTTTAAAAATTATTCATATGCAATAAGACATGTGATAAGAATTAATCATATGCAAAAAGACCATGTGCCAAAAAAATATTCATATGCAATAAGACCATGTGCCAAAAAATCCTTAAGAAATAATGTAAATATGAATGTGCAATGAATGCAGTGCCTAAACAAAATAACCCTAGACAGGTTGATATGCCATAAAAATTGATCATATAAATCTTTCATCCAGTGAATAGTAATAAAGAAGAGTACTTCATCATGGAGGTAATAGTTTCCATATTCGTATCAACACTTTATTTTTAGACTAATTTGCCTCACTGATAGCTTAGTGGTTAAAGCACTGCACTAAAGGTTATCAGCTTTGTGGCCCAATCTGATGAATTAGAAATATTTTTCTTTCAAAAAATGTTGCTTTAGAGGTTTCAGGTTTATACTTCTAAAATTTATGAACTTCTCAGTCTTTTTGAATAACAGTAAGATATAAAAGAACCTCATCTTGGGTAGTGATTTGTATGTTAGTCTCAATAACAATTATTGTAGAAAGTTCAAGATTCACTGAGTGTCTCATAGTTGTGGCCTTGTGCCAGCCATAGCCAAGCTTTGTAAAAATAACTATAGGAATAAATTTTGCATGGTTGTTAAATAGATAAAAGGATTAAGATAAGATTTAGCTGATATAAGATTTTGTGTTGATATTTTTTCTTATGGAGTTTAAGGGGTTTTTTTTGGAAATTATAAGAAATTATAATTTAGAAGTAGAATCTAAAGAAGTAATTCTAAAGTGATCGTTCAATTTATAATGTATGTATAAGGCAAAATTTGACATTAACTTTGTCTTTATCACAACTACTGTTCAATTTATGTTTATTTTACTTGTAAATATACTGCTGAACTAGACCCTAATTCCAAGACTATCTTCACAAAAAATATTTTTTACATAAAAAAAAAAAAAAAAAGATATTTGATTTTTATTAAGTTGATATTACTTTATATTTCTAGTAGAAGTGATATTTAGAAATTTTCCTCCAGAATTTTACAAAAATATTTTCATATTTTATAAAAAATATTGATTTGGTTGATATTTTGTATTTTTTCTCGTATGAATAATGAGATTCCCATGAGAATAACAAAGTTTTCTTCAGACATTTTTGCTTAAAAAATGTGGTTTCAATCATATTTGTGTAAAGTCCAATGTATCTTAATCCTTAAAACATTAAGACACATCCCAGAAATCAACCAAAGTACCTTGCCCAGTTGGCTGGGGCTGTAGAATACACTGACTGCCCCTTTGCAGAGGGGTAAGACCCACACCCAACGAATGTCCTGCATATGACACTAAACAATCTGAAGGTTGGGTTTCAGTGATGCTGGAGATTTGGGGAATGTGGAATACCCTTTTATTGCCATCACTCCCTAGTCCACTCTGGCCTGGAGTGGTAGCACCTGATTGGGCCCTATCTATGGGTTAAATAGAACTAAACTGCATACTTATGCTAAACTGAATTGTTTGAATTAGAACTGTTTTACTAAACTGAATAGCTTGAAATAGAAATGTTTTTGATAATTAAACTGTGTACTAATGCTAAACTGAATTTTTTGAAATGGAACGGTTTTTGACATTGAACTGTACTTACACTAAACTGAATTGTTCAATATAGAAGTGTTTTGACATTTAACTGTGTGTCAACAAAATCTATACTTATACCAAACTGAATTGTTTGAATTAGAACTGTTTGACTAAACTGAATAGCTTGAAATGGAAATGTTTTTGACAATTAAACTCTATACCCATACTAAACATATTAAACTGAATTGTTTAAAATAGAACTGATTATTTGCATAAAAATGGATTTGGCATTAAATTACCAGTAAAGGTTGATATGCCATAAACCCAACCAACCAACCAAAGTACCTGATTATAACCTATTCCTTTCTCAAGGATCAGTCTTCTACATACTCAAAGTGGTTGAGAAAAATAATTTTAGCTTGGTTCTAGGGGGCTTTCTTCTCAGGAAGCACCTGATACTTTGTCTTAAAGGAGCAGGGTTGAGTTTATTGCATTGTGCTCCTAAAGGAGAATGCCGAAGAGACCAAGCATTTTTGTAATGATCACATATGAGTCTTGATTCATACATGATACCCCACTCGAAAATGACTTCATGTCAAATCTGTCTTGGGGGGAAGCAGGATAAATAGATGCATAAAGTAAAATATTAAACTCTCTTTGAACATATAAAGTTTGATATTAGTTAACTGTCTCATCAAAGTTTGATATGGCTGGAGGTCTATTATTTCTTTTATTGTTGTGAGTGGTAAAATTCTCAATTCAAATGTGTTCTTTTTTAGAACAGTGTATTTTTGCTAATAGGAATTTAAAGTTTCTTTTTTTTCTAAAATCATTTGCTTTAAGAAAACTTTAAATATAATTCTTGAAATTTAAAACTAAATTGTATTATTAACAAAAGTTTTTCTTTCAAAAAAATAAATGTAGACAGAAATGTATCATAGGATCAGTTTAAAACTTTGCTGTTGTATCATATTTCTCTTTCCTAGAACAAGCACAGTTGGCTGGGGCTGTAAAATATATCAACTGCATCTCTGCAGGGGGTTGAGACCCCTCCCCCATGAGTGTCCTGGATATAACACTAAACAATCTGTAATGCTACAGCTTTAGGGAATGCTTAGTACCTTTTCCTTGTCATTGCTCCCCAGGTCCACTCAGACCTGGAGTGGTAGCATCTAATTGGGTCGTACAGAACTGTTTGACATTTAAACTAAGTGCAAACAAATGACTTATGCTAAATTGAATTGTTTGAAATAGCATTGTTCAATTGTTTAAGTGTGTGTAAATAAATGATTGATACTTAATTGAATTGTTAGTGATACATAGCAATACTTGGAACCATGTAACTATGCAAACAAATGAGTCATGTTAAATAGAATAAAAGTAAGTAAAGTTGGCAACTTTAGTTGAGGGTGACCCAAAAGCTCCCTTTTCAATAGCTACTACATTGAGATGTAGAGGAGGGCGATACTCCTTTCTCTGGATTGTTCCACTTTACCCTTGTTCCTTACCTTATAATACTGAGTGTTAAGCAAGGCAGCATCAAGTACCATTTTTTGATTCTTTGGTATGACTCGGCGTAGGACTGAACCCTAGTCTTCTGGACCATTGGCGAACACTCTAGTAGAATAATTGGTGTTAAATAGCAATACTTGTAACCACTTCAAGGTATGCAAACAAATACAAATATTTGTATTAGGTAAAAATACTTGAAACTATTTAACTGTGTACAAAAAATGTGCCAGACTTGTTTAAAGATGTATCAACAAAATGTGTTTACAAATCATATATCTAATATATATATGTAAAAATAGGATTTGGCATTAAATAACTTACAATGGTTGATATTCCATAAAACCTAACCATACCAAACCATTCCTATAACAATTTGGTGCCATGTTTTTCTTATCTGTTGAGTTTTTGAGGTTTGAGTATCAGTACTGATCATTTCTTATTGTTATCTATAAACAACCCTTAGCAATCCTTTTCCTAAATTATGAACCAGATAGATTTTCAACATTTTTAGCCATATCAAAAAAAAACAATTTTTACTTTCTTTTTCTTTAGATTTCAGTCAGCTTATTCTTTTGTTTTATTCAGGTGAAAATTTTGCTGAGTGCCAAGTTTTTCTATGAATTATCTATTGAACTTTTGGAATATAAATTTTTTTTTGATTACAAATTTACATACAGTAGTCACAACAGTGATAAGTAACTTTTCATACAGGAAAATGTTGATATAAGTTAACTGTTTCAGCAAAGTTTGATATGACCTTTGCTTTAACAGATTTAGATTAATATCAAATTGATATCACAGTTATTTTCTTAGCTTTTTATAGTATAAAAATATTGATTGTTCTAGCTTTTTCAGTTTCATTTGTTATGAGGGGTAAATTAATCTTTGTGTTCTATTCTTTTTAAAGCATAGATTGAAGTATATTTTTTTATTTATTCATATACAAGTAAGAGTATAAATTTTTGTTTTGTAATTTGTTTTCTTATTTTTTGATCTGAACATAGCTGCTATTAATTTAAATGATTAACTTATAATATAATCATTGGAGAAGATGTTTTCCAGAAAGCAATACAAGGTCATTTGAAATGCTGTTTTTTCCCCCAAAATATATCTTTAGCACTTTTACAATAGTTGTATATAGCATGGTGTATTTTTTCAGTGAACACAGTAACCATTATATCAATAACAGTCCAAAAATAAGTACACCTCTTATATATTTTTGTACAATTTCATTTACATGGATGTTGCAGTTTTTTTTTTAACTACTGAGTTTCAATGCTGTATAGTTTTGGTAATAGATAATTTCTAATTATATTCATTTTGATGGTATAATATTTCATGAGAAATGATTAAGTCCTGGTGTCTTTGGTTTAGAAGAAAATAAATATTTTATAAAAAAAGAAATGAGAGAAGTGTACTAATTTATTATTGATACTGCATATATACTCATACATCTGACATAAACTCATTCATGCATGTATCTGTATACATTTTGTTTCAAAATATAATCATTCCCTTTCTAAAATCATTTGAAATAAAAAGAAAGCCATTATGGATTAAGAAGGTAAAGAAGAAACAGATATTTTATACAAAGAAAGATTATTAGCTATTGATACTTTCAGTATTATTATCATTATTATTTGTAGTAGTTGTACCTTGACCTTGCTAGGGAATTGAAAAAACTATGGAACATGAAGGTGACAATTATACCAATTGTAATTGGTGCTTTTGGTACAGTCACCAAAGGATTATTAAAGAGACTGGATGACTTGGAGGTTGGAGAATGAGTGGAGACCATCAAAACTAAAGCATTATTGAGAACAACCAGAATACTGAGAAGAGTCCTGGAGACTTGAGGAGACTTGCTGTCACTCAAATTTCAGTGAAAGACCATCAGCTAATGCTGATGTGAAAAAACTCTTAAGGAGTAACATAATAATGATTATATTTACTAAAAGTTGATGAAATAATAAGGAAAATAATTCTTAAAAGAAAGGCTGGGAAGAAGAAAACAAGGAAATACCAACATCATTTCTCTGAATGTTTTATAATAAAAGTAATAATTGTCAAAGTTAGAGTTCATAATAATGTTGTAGAGATAAAAAGTGGTTTGGAATCTAAATAAAAAGAGTTCAAGAGAAAGAGAAAAGTGAAAATATATAGAAAAAAAATGAGGAGAAGTAAATGTGAAAATGCTGGGCAAATTCAGAGTGGAATTTATTAAAAAGTGTCTTGTTTCTCACCATATCTGACAATAAAGCTTTTTAATTCAATATTTACCTTTTTAAAAAAGAACTACATAAGTGTATTTGTTTGTGTGTATATATATATATATATATATATATATATATATATATATATATATAATTTAATATTCTCATATTAAATTGAAAATAAATACTTATAAACATGTATATATGTGTAAAAATAATAAAGTAGACATCTGTAATAATTCTATATAATTTATGATTCAGTAACAGTTTTTATCCATCAATGTCTACCTTTGATAAACAATTATATATATATATATATATATATGAAATAATTCATGTCATTATGTATTGAATAAATTTATATAATTCTGTTAAATATATATGTGTAAAAACACACACACACACTCAGGTCTATGTGTATTTTATTTTTGCATATGTGTTGGCATATTTCTTTTTCTTTCTCTCTCCTTACTTATATAAAGCAAATTTTATTAAAAACCACAGACATGCTTCTTTTTAACAATTTTTATTGATTTTTTTTGTTTAACATCAAATAAGAATTCTTAAGTCTCTTTCAATTTTATATGGAAATTGTTTGTAATTTTCCACCATCACTGGTCATTTTCAAGGGTAGAATCAATATGTTATTTTTTCTGTAAAATCCAGTGAAACTTTATTTTTAACACTTTGAGATGCTTTCTGTCCAGATTACAGAAATATTTAGTAGTTTTCCTGTAATCCTTTGTGACATTAGAACTTTTAAATTTAGACTGTCTGTATGACATAGCATACAGAGCTGGTCTGAATAGGTATATTATTACTTTTATTGTTATTATTGTTACCCTTTGAGAGTTTTTCCCTATGGCGTTAGCTGATGGTCTGTCACTGGTATTTGAATGACAGCAAGTCTCCTCGATTCTTCTCAGTGTTGTGGCCAATCTCAATAATGCAGTAGTTTGGATGGTCTCCACTTGTCCTGTAATTATTATTATTACTTGAATGTTTTTCATAGCAGTTTTAGTTGGTGGTTTTTCCCTGAAGTCTAAGTGGCAACAAATCATCTATGATTCCCAGACTCTTCTAGGTATTCTATCCAATTTTAGCTATGCTGTGGTCTGCACGGTCTTGATTCACTTTCAGTATTTTTTTTTCAAACCTTTGGAGACCATTTCGAGTGTGTCAATTATAATTGATATCATCATAACCTTGAGGCTTTACAGCTTTTCTAGCTCTCTGGCAAGATACAAGTATTTGCCTATCTTTATACTTTTTTCATTTTCACTCTGTGGTCTGCTGAAATTGCAAAATCCACTTGATGACAAGTTCTTTTTTTCCTTATTATTCAAGATAAAATTTTCTAATGGGCAAACAAAATTCTATATGATATTGATTTTATTTAATAGATATTTTTATGGTTCAGAGTTATTAGAAAGTATAAGATTTGAAGTTAGCAATTTTTTATATTATGAATTTTCTTTGTGTCCTGATCATTAGGTGATCATTAGACTTTTTCCTTTGCAGAGAGTCAGTATGTTTCCACTCCAAGTCTTTTTAACTCATGCTCATAATGGCAAACCCACTTGTTTAGCTCATTTTGTTATGACCAATTATTAGGGGTCAATAAATATCTCAACACGGAGATATGAGGTGCTACACAAATGTATCCAAGTCTCCTTGGTTCAACGTACATGAAGACAGGCAAGGTGCTTACTACAGCTGCTACTGCTGCTCTCTGCTCTACCGGCTTAGTTCTTAGTTAATATTCTCTTTGGGTAAGTCTATTATTTTGGTCATAGGTGAGTCACCTACAACACATTTGTAAACATTTTTTGTCTGAAACATACTTCTCTCTATATATCACTCATTCTTTTCACATGATTGGCATTTCTCAGCCACTAAAAATTTGAAGGCAGAACTCTGTTCAAGTTTGGAGCACTCAGTTTGATTTGCTGGAGTTTTGAATAGCCTCAAAACAAATATTTTTTTCAAGATTAAAATTATGTTTACTATAAACCAATTGAAAATAATGCAGAGTTCACATCTATGGGGAAAAATTCTGAGAAAAAAATGTATTTTTTCAAAAAAATTCCATTTATTGTTTAGAATGATCCTTGTATATATATATATATATATATGTATGTATTTGTGTGTGTTTGTGTGTGTATGTATATATATATATGTATGTGTGCGTGTGTGTGAGAGTGTACTAGCAGAAGTACCCAGTCCATAACTTGACTAAAAGGATTTTAGGAATGCCTGTCAATGAGATAGAAAGAAGGAAGAGAAAAGTAAGCTAAGAATAAAAAATGTGTCCAAATTTGTAATTAAAAGATTTCACATATTAATTCAAATGAAAAGCATTCTTATTTTATGAATTTATTTCTTATTTTTAATTTACATTTAAAATAATATATAAAAATATGTAACCCTAAACTGGTGAAAGGTTAAAAACATTTTCAGGAATTTTTTTTTAGAGGGGGGATCTCTGATGAATTTTTCTTTTTTATAATTAGTGCTCAGTTACAGAACAATTTTTTAGTTAAAAATTTTCAAAAATGACACATAGTTTTAATTCAAATTTTCTTTACCCTCTAAAAATTCAATTATATAAGAATCAAAGTATTCATGATTTACAATGTTCTTTCATTTTCGGATTTTTTTTTACATTAAAGATACTATTTTAAAAATGTAACCCTAAAGTAGTGAGTGGTTTAAAACATTATAATTTTATTTTTCTGAAGACTTTTTAAAAAAATATGATAAAATTTAAATTGACTGTTGAGTTACTCTGATAAAATGTATTTGTATAATTTATTTTCTTTTTTACCCTATAAAAATGTAACACTAAAAAGAAGGTAGGAATTATAAATATGTCCTTATTTTTAGGTTGAAAATTTCATGTAATTGAAAGTATTCATTTACTCAATAAATAGTTTATTTCTTTTTATAAAAAAAAGTTTTTGAGTTAAGCAATGCTTTTGTTTAATTTTTGTTGTTTTTACCCTATAAAAATGCAATACGATAGGTAGTGTAATAAAAAGAAACTTAGAATTTAAAATATAATTATTTTTTTATCAAAGTTTTTGTTTTTAGTTTATATATAAAATAGTATTTTAAAAATGTATCCCTTGGTTTAAAACATTTTCATGATTTTTTTTAGTTTTCCAAAAATTTAATTTTTTTTTACTGTAAATACTAAGTAATTTTTGAAAAAGCATTAAATTCAAATTTTTCCTGTGGAATCTGCAGGATATTCAAACATAGCTGATATTTAGAAGAACTGAAGAGTTGCATGTACTTTTTGTACTTACTTATAAAGAACTGTGAAGAGTTCCAGAAATTGATTGATTTTTGATTATTGAATTATATCCTTTAATCAGTAAAAATCAAAAACTGAATTTTGTTCTTTTCTTTATTATAAACATATTAAAGAGTATGAGTGATTTTGATGCTCAATGACATCTCTTTTATGAATTATAAGTCGAGATACATACCAAAACAGAAGCTAATCCTTTGAATAGGTAAATGTATATATGTGAAGCAGTGTCTCATCAACTGAGACAGACATCAACACATGACTTGCAAAGGTATGGACAGCTATCAATAGGCTATCCGTCATATGGAAGTCAGACCTGACCGATATAATAAAATGCAGTTTCTTCCAAGCAGCAGTCGTGTTGATACTGTCATATGGATGCACTACATGGACGCTAACTAAACGTATGGAGAAAAAGCTTGATGACAACAACACAAAAATGCTGCGAGCAATATTGAACAAGTCCTATAGGCAGCACCCCACAAAGCAGCAGCTGTACGGCCACCTACCACCCATCATGAAAACTATCAAAGTTAGATGAACCAGACATGCAGGACACTGCTGAAGAAGTAGGGACATACTCATAAATGATGTACTCCTATGAACCCCTTCACATGGATGAGCAAAGGCAGGACGACCAGCTCGAACCTAGATACAGCAACTCTATGCCGATATGGGAAGTAGCCCTGAAGAACTGCCAGAAGCAATGGATGATTGGGAGGAGTGGCAAGAGAGGGTCAGGGATATCTGTGATGATGGTGCAACATGATGATGATGATGATGTGTGTACATGTATTGGTCATACAACCACAACACTTTCACATGATTTACTTTGCTATCTATCAGACAATAGTACAATAAAAACTTACATAATTCAATATAAAATCCTAGGCCACCTTATTCAGAATAACATTAAAAAATGCCCAGAAAAAAAGATTGCAAATACAAAAAAACATAATTATAAAAACAAAAACCCTACAATGAATAAAATAGCTTTCAGTCTTTGAATGATGTATTTAATTGCTAAAAAAATATACTAATATAAACAGTTTATGCTGGTTCCAATGTTTATTTTAGCCAGTCCTAAATTTTGATTTTCTTTACTTTCTATCATTTCCTGGTTGCTTTTAATGCTTTGGACCATGTCCCGTTGGACGATAAAATTGTGATTAAAGTTGAGTTTTCTGGATGATTTTTTAAAGAAGACTTCTCAATAATCTGGTAGTGGCCTAGCGGTTAGAGTGTTCGCCAATGGCCCGGGAGACCTGCATTCAATCCCAGGTCGAGTCATACCAAAGACTTTAAAAATGGTACTTGATGTCTCCTTGCTTAACACTCAACATTATAAGGTACGGATCAAGGGTAAAGTGGAGCAATCCAGGGAAAGGAGTAGCGCCCTCCCCTACACCTTGGTGTAGTAGCTGTCGAAAAGGGAGCCTTCGGGTCGCCCTCGACTATGGTCGCCAACTTTACTTTTACTTACTTTTATTATCAAATTAGGGTACAATGTGTGTCCTCCAACAATGAACAACTATTTACTTTGCTCAAATGCAAATTTAAAGATTTTTCAAAAATATTTATCTTCTTTATTATGCTTTTTAATGATATTTTGTCTCATTTGTAAGGATAGCTCTTTTTTTTTAAATTCTTATTCACTTTAGAAATAAGCAGCACTAGATAAAAATACTAATTGAATAGAAATAAATCTAAAATCAGTTTCTTTTCTGCAACTTGCGTTCAATGGAATCTGCAGCTCTTTTAGAGTTGTAGATATATACTAGGATGAGTAAAAAGTTTTATAATATTTTGGTAACATTACGCATAATTCCAGCTCACCTGATACTCTCTAAATATCACTCACTGGGTCTGCCTCTATGGCTTGGACAATGGCCTCAGAATCCACAGATTTAGGCCTATCTGACCTTGCCTGATTCATCAATGTTCATGCAACCTGAGTGAAATTTCTTGAACCATCAGGTTACTGTACTATGGTCAACTGTGTCTTCACCTTTCACTCAATAAATATTTTTCATTGCTTCCACACTGTTATGGCACAGTTCAAACTTATAAATTTTAAGTTCCCCAATTAGACTACATTGCACATTCATCTGTGTAGCATTCAAATCCACAATGTGTCTGTGCATCAATTATCATGAAAATACCAACCACAGTGAGTATTGCTTCAATCACAGGATAAATGTACTACAAACTAAAATGTACCAAAATATTGCAAAACTTTTGACACATCCTAGTAATATGTTGTTTGCCACTTTCTCCACTTTCAAACGACTTTTTCATGTACTCAAAAATATGTCAATTTTTATGTCTATTTCCTTCACTATTCTCTTTAATAATACTATCTCTAATTTATATGGGTACTTCTTTTCTCATTCTGTTTCAATTTTAAAATAGACAGTCAAAGCAAATTAGATTAACACTAGATTTGCTGTTAAAATACAACATACAAATCTTCTTGGATAATTTCACGTTCAAAAGATTAGTAGCGACTAATATGCTGGACTGTGACTTTGTAACAAGTGAATTCAAACCTGGTCACACTATTACAGTCACTTTTGGACTAATACTCTTAGAAAAGGTATGAACTCCCTTAACCTCTCAGCTAAGGGGTAAATAGTACCACTTCCGTTCTTCTACAAGGATGGATTTGACATTAAATAACCCACAAAGGTTGATATGCCATTACACAAATCAAACCAAACCAACCAAAGATTACGACATTTTAGAGAAATAAAAACAAAATTTATTGTCAGAAATTGAAGTGGGTAATGACTTTTAGAATGTTATTTTTGAGTAAAAGTAATTTCTAAAGATAAACTGCATTACACCCAAGCCTTCTGTTGGGCAAGGAGGGGAGGGTTAATTTATATGTGAAGTGTGTTATTTGATGCTAAAGTTTACTTTTATGAATTAAATTGTTAAAAAAAGGAAACAGATTTAGTTACCAGACCTTAATGAGTTGCAGTCATATGTGATGATACTAGCTGGTAATACTAACTACAGAAAAATACCCAGGACATTTTGTAAGTAGGGCAGTTTTAAATGTAAAGTGTTTTAACACAAAATTTTATACATTTAAAAAGATTTATGAAGAACATACAATTTTATAGGTTTTCATCTGAAGAGTAAAGATTTTTGCACTCCACTGTATATGTGTGTATGCGTGCATGCATTGAAAAGAATTTTTTTTTCATGGAGCTACAAAAAGAGCTCCTGAAACACAGCATTTACCCTGCCTGTTGGGTAGGACTCTTACAACTACTTTCACTTTCAATATTAAAAATAATCATAATGCAAGAATACTGCTGCTACTAATAATAGCAGTAATGATAATTAAAGATGAAGAAGAAAAAAAAAAAGAAGAAAACAATAGGGGCAAGAAGGAAACCTGCATTTTTTTTTCTGTTGTTCGAGCAGAAATAATAGAGAGATTAAAATACCTCGAGTTGTCTTTGAAGGCTGTGAAAGAGTGAAGAAATTGACAGCAAACTAGGAGTCTTTGCAAAACATTTTCAAAAGCTGCATCTCAATTAATGATATTAACAGAAAAGATTACAAACGAAAAGAGAAAAAAATTCAAACTATCTTCTGCTTAAACAGAGAGAGGTATGGGAGTGGCAGACGGTGGTTGGCACAGTGTTTTATAAGTTATTTTTTAAAATTAATATTCATTTAGTCAAAAAATGAAGGAAGTGGGGTAGAAAAAAGAGTGGCTTGGAAAGAAAGAAAAGAAAGAAACATAAGTTTACATCAATAGAAGAAAAGGGAGTGATAGGAGAAAGAAAATAGTTAAAGAAATTTAAACAAACAGAAAAAAAGAAAAGAGGAAGAAGAATGAAAGAAAGAATGAAAAATTAAATAAAGTATTAGCTTAAATTTTTGAAGAAAAGAAAAAAGAGACAGAAGAAAGAAAATAGTAAAAATCAAAGAAATATAAAGAAAAAAAAGGAGGAAGTCAAAGAAAAAAGAGAGTGAAATTAAATATTAAGTTCATATAAAGAAAGAATAAAGTGTTGGAAGAAGGAAAATTGTGAAAATCCAAGAAATCTTGAAAGAAAGAAAGTGAAATGTGTACAAGCTGAAATTAAGAGAAGAAAAAAAGAATAAACTGATGAGAGAAAGAAAATACTGAAAATAAATCTAAACAAGAAGAAAGAAAGAAAAAATCCTGAACTCTGCCTTCTCAGACCAATTCTGATCCTATCCTTTCTTCTCATAACAACAAAAAATTAATTTTATTTTGAGGATTGAAAGGAAAAAAGAAAGAATATAAAAAAAAATGTCTGTTCTTTTCATCAGCTTCTCTTGAAACAGCAAATAAAAAGCATCCAATCTGAGAGGTGTGTGGCACTTTAAAACTTGGGAATATCATTTTGTAACTGAGCCAATAGTATTAATTTTACTTCTGGGGCATTTCTGATCACTAGATCCATTCACCCATTCTCTAACCCTACTATTTATTTTACTCTGCACTCTCTCTTTCCCACATCCTTATCTTTATGTTCTTTTTCTTCAAGTCATAATCATTCTCGTACATATTACCTTTCTTTTTCTCTTACTGCAACTTTTTAATGTTTTCTTATTGTCTTTTTCTTCATCTTTTCCCTTTTGTCCTTGTTTCTCTCGCTAACCTTTTCCTTTTTCATATCCCATCAATCAACATTTACACCTTCTGTTACTCCTTCTTTTTTCTCATTCAAAGCATTCATTTCCACCTTCTCCTTAATGAACTTTGTCTTACTCCTCCTTCTCTTTTTTCTCTTCATTATTCAATCTCAATTTTCATACTTTCTTCTCTTTTTATCATACTTCCTCGACATTACACACCTTCTTTCTTTCTCCTTGTTATTCTCCTTTTCAACTTTTCTGAAAACTTTTTATTTTTATACTCCTTTTCATTTTCCTTCTCCTCTTCTTTCTCATTCTCTTTATTCTCTTTATTCCTTCCTTCCTTATCTAAAATACTTATTTTTCTCTCTTCTCTTTATTAATGTTTTTCACATACCTCTCCTCTTTTTCTCCATCTTCAATATTCACTCTTTTCCTCTCTCCTTTGGTTTGCTCTCCTCCTTGTACTCTCTCCTCACTATTCTCTTTTATCTCTTTCACCCCTACTTCATTATTCTCCTTACCTCATTATTAACAGTGACTTCTTTCTCTTCTAATTATTTCCCCTCATATTATTCTCCCTTATAATCTCCTCCCTTTCTTCCTTCTCATCTGGATTATTCTCCTCCTTCCCCCTTTTTGTTGATCTTGTTGTTATATCCATTCAAAGAAAAATACAGAAGACAATATATTCATTCTATATCAGTTTTTCATTAAAGTTATTTTTAAGAAAAATCTTTATAAAAACAAACTAAACAAATCTTTTAGAAAAAAAGAAAGGAAAAAATCTTTGGAACTTGTGTAGAAATTAGCAAGTAAAGTGCAAATAAAATGTTTTACTGGTCCACACTATTTTTGTCTCAAAGCCCTTTTAGCATTTTTTGAAGGGAGAAAAATAGAAAATAATAATAAAACAATAAATCATTAGACAATTTTGTCAATGAATAATTGAGTAAAAAATGATTTGAAATAGAATGAAAATAATAAATAACATAAACTGAATTTCCACTGTAACTAAGAAAAAAAGAACTGAAATATTTCAAAGAGGTATTTATTTTATCAGACAATTCTTCCAAAATACATTTTGATTTTTTGGTCACATTGTATATTTTTTGGCACTCACTCTGTATCTTGTGCATTGAAAATAAGATTCCATGGTCAGGGATTAAAGCAGGTTTTATGGATAGGGTTATTACACACACACTCACATACATATGTATTTAGTATCACTCATAAATAAGTTCACTTTTTAAAGACAAATGAGGTACATTTTTATTCATTCATTTTATTTAAGTAGCACATGTTACCGTCTTTAGAACATTTTCCCTTCTGATTCCTTGTTTATCCCTCATTTTAGAAATTTCTATCAAATTATAAGCTAAAAATCAAGTTTTCAGACTTTCATGAATTAAATCATTTGGGGAGTTTAAGTGAATTGGGTATTTGAAAAGGAAAGAATTGTACCATTTTAGATTTTTTTTTTGGAGAGGCTTATAAAATACCTGACATTATTTATCTTGACTCACCAAATCGTTCACAGGAGATTATAAATTCAAGAATATCAGAATATAAACTGCAAGGAATGACAAGTTTATTTGTTTACACAACTTGAGTCTTCAATTTTCAAAATACTTTAACTTATTACCATATATCTGAAATACATTATATATTTATTCATCATGATAATTGCAGTGATTAGTATGTATTAGTATGTATATCTTAAAAGCTATTGATAATGAGTTTAATCTTCTCTACATTTGCCATGAAAAGTTAATTTAAGTTAAATTATGATCCTTCTAATAAAATTATTTTCTTCATTAAATGAATTGTTCTTTACATTCAACTAGCACTACCACCACTCAAAAGTAGAGTCGCTTGAGGTGGTTTGGTTTAGTTTATTACTTAGCAGCATATTAACTCCTTATGGGTTATTCAATGCCAAAATTTGATTTATGTAGAATACACTGACTGCACCTCTGCAGAGGGGTAAGACTCCCCTATTGAGTGTCCTAGATATGATACTAAACAGTCTGATAGTGAGATTCAAGTAATGCTGGGGCTTTGGGGAATATAGAGCACCCCTTCATTGCTCCCAGGTTCACTCTGGTCTGGCGTGGTAGCACCTGATAGGGTCCTATCTATGTTTTAAATAGAACTAACGGCATACTTATGCTAAACTGAATTGTTTGATTAAACTGAATAGCTTGAAATAGAAATGTTTTTGACAATTAAACCATACTTATATTTAAACTGTGTGCTTAGGCTAAACTAAATTATTTTAAATAGAACTGTTTTTGACATTGAAACTGTACTTACACTAAACTGAATTGTTATATATAACTGCTTGAATAGTTTGAAATGGAAATGTTTTTGACAATTAAACTGTGTACTCATGCTAAACCGAATTATTTTAAATAGAACTGATTATTTACATAAAACTAGATTTGGCATTAAATAACCTACAAAGGTTGATATACCATAAAACCCTCCAAACCAAAACCAAAATCTGATTTATTTGTAAATGTTTGATTGTAATCATAACCATATTTTCAATGTTTCATTTTTTAAAATTCTACTGTTTTTTTTTTATTTGTCTATTATAATTTTTTATATAATATCAA
This sequence comes from Sepioteuthis lessoniana, assembly GCA_963585895.1. NCBI lineage: Eukaryota > Metazoa > Mollusca > Cephalopoda > Myopsida > Loliginidae > Sepioteuthis > Sepioteuthis lessoniana. The sequence continues at coordinate 99,959,821 of OY757917.1, read as the reverse complement.
GTATTCCTACCTAATATAAATAATTTATATACAATTATATAGTTTACTGTAACTATTCTTATTTAATAATAATCATCTGTTTGCACACAGTTATATGATTCCAAGTATTCCTCACACCAATAACTTGCAAGAAACTTATTTAAACAATCATCTATAATGAACAATTATAGCTTCAAATAACCATTCTTAATACCAGTTATATGTTATGTTATTGTAAGTATCTCTATCTAATACTGATAATTTTTAAACAGGTCAATGAAAAAGACCCAAATAGCATATTCTAAGTACTGCAGACAGGGCTGATCTTGAGGTGGTTGGATGTCAACTGTGACTTCCTTCCTGGCAGCTCCTGTAATCAAGCTGTCACCAATATCTACCAGTTGGTTGATACAGCTCAGGTGAAACTTTGAGAATTCAAGTAAAGTGTAAAAGCATTAAATTGCCTGAGCAAAAACAAAACAGAATTTCTTAATGATAATTCATAGAAAAAGTGGAGGAAATATTGTAATTCTTGACTAAAATTTGTTTGAAGAAGGTTTGGTTCTCACTCTGTATATTGTACATTGAAAATAAGATTCTGTGGTCAGAAATTAAAGCAAGTGTTACTAATAGGACTATTATACACATGCACATACACTTGTTTTTTCCTTGTGAAATCAAAGATACCAAGATTTTAATATTTCTAGAGGGTGGACTAAAAAGTTCATAAGCTGATGTTATATTTGCTTTTGATGACTTTGACCAATGGAATCCAAACACTGCAACACAGATGGAAGAAGTGTGTGAACTGTTGAGAAATAAATCTCATTTGTTCACATTCAATGAGAGTACCTTGGTCAGCCTATGAACTTTTCACCGACCCTCATATTAGGTATTATTTATTGCTGAACTTTACTGCTTTGAAACTCTCTTAACAAAAAATAAGATTTCAAAAATATATATAAGGAATTTACTTATTTTTGGATTGATGTATATTCATATTTTTGGATACTTTTGCATTTGATATTGAATAATGCCTGATAATATATGTTTTAATTATATAATGTTCCACTAAAAATAAGATGATAACATTTGTTTGGTTTAGAAGAAAATTAACTTTTTATAAAAATTGTTTGGGGAGTATTTATTTATGAACAATACTGTATATTGTTCTGCTCATCGGTATCTGAATAGACAGACAGTTGGTATCTCTTGGTAAATACTCTATAGAAAGGGCTATAGAAAGTATTGGACATAAGTATTTAAACAAGCACCCAATCTATATCTTATTGTTCCTGATTGCAGAGACCATCAAGGATTTTGAGCAGCTGGGGATCCAAATTACAAGTTTTGAAACTTTTCTCATCAACATTTTTGAAGAATTTAGAAAAATACTTGGATTATTTTGATTCATAATTTAATTCTATTTAAACAACATTTTCCTGAAATTTAGCATTCAGGACAAAACATGACTAAATATGAGGCTCATTACATAAGTTTCCAGACTTTTTTTCATATGGGCACTTATATTGATAGTACACACATGAAACTGTAGTCCTCTTTGAAGTAATCTCCTCTGGCTGCAATGCACTTGTTGTACTGTTCCAACAACTTCTGGAAGGCCCCATGGAAGTCCTCTTGTGTGAGCATGTCAGTGACCTTCATCACAGCCTCTTTCATCTCCTCAATTGTCTCATAATGACAGCCTCTGAGCTTAGAGAATAACCAAAAGTCACAGGGAGCAAGGTCTGGACAATATGGAGGGTGAGGAACTGTCTTGATGCCCATATTGCTCAAATAGTCTGTGACAAGGATGGAGTTGTGGACTGGTGCATTGTCCTGGTGGAAATGCCACTGACCCAATTTGAAGAGTGCTGGCCTCTTCCCTAGGAATCTCTTCCTGAACTCCCTTAAAACCTCAACATAGTAACCCTAACCCTAACCGTTTGGCCAATCAACTGTGGTGTTCTGACTTCCTTACTCCTCGCACACCTCTCATCATCTCTCACAGACTCCCTGGCTTCCTTGAATCTCTTATACCACTCAAAAACTGATGCTCGATTCATGCAAGATGGTCGAAAAACAGTCTAAAGCATTCCATACGTTTCTGTGGTATTTTTCCAAGTTTAAAACAGAATTTTATTGCATATCATTCTTCTAAAGTGTCCTCACGTCCAGATTGCATTTTTGAAATTCACCAGCTGTGCCAATCAGGCTTTAGTAGGGTGTATTCCAATTGCTGCTGTAGCTGTTCATTTGAACCTGAAATCATAAAAATTGGTCAGTCATCTCATAAGATGTATAGCAATAACATAGTGAATTTTCAAGAGTCTATGACAATTTTAAATGCCTGTACAAAAAGAAGTCTGGAAACTTATTGAATGTACCACGTACATGCTTGTTATATTAAATGGAATTATATATGTTTCTTCCTGTAAAATATTTTTGCTTTTAACTCCCCAAACTAGGTAATTAAAAGCAAAGTTTCAACTTTTTCAAATAGTGATAAGTACTTTTTCCTTCTCTCTCTCTCTCTCTCTCTCTCTCTCTCTATATATATATATATATATATATATATATATATATATATATAACTGCCAGCTCACCTGATGATCAAAGATACAAAAAATTGTACTTGATGCCTTCTTGCTTGACACTTAGCATTATAAAGTATGGATCAAGGGTAAGTGGTGCAATGCAGGGAAAGGAGTAGCACTCTCCCCTACACCTTGGTGTAGTAGCTATTGAAAAGGGAGCCTTTAAGTCAACCTTGACTATGGTTGGTTAATTTACTTACATATATATATCATATGGTAACTGTCAACTCCTTTATAAGTATGACTACTTTCAAGTAGGGCTAACCATTAAGGTCTAATTTGTTTCTCTATTATGAGTCCTTAAATGGCTTATAAGGTTAACTTTTGATTTAAAATGATGCTGACGTAGATAACATAAGAGTTGAGGTGTACTGATGAAATTGGAATTAAGTTGGCATTATCTTATTATGCTCCATGAAGTTTTACATGATTCATATAGCTGGTCTTGGAAAATGAGACTTGACCACATACATCACGTGTAATATCTACATATAAGTCTATTGCTTAATATTAAAAATGCTTTTAGTTTACACAACAAAATATTCATTTTTCAGCATAATCTTTGCTTCAAGACAATGCTCTTAATTCAATAAAGATTATTAATCATATAGACCAAACAGTATACAATGAAAATTTCAGATCAAAATTCAGCTCAGGCTTGTGAATTATTAATCCTCCCTTTTTGTTGCTTTTTTAAAACTATTTCTCTTCTTTCTCTTTTTTTTTTTTTTTAGCCTTTCTTTTTTGCTTTCTTTTTTCTTTTCTGTCCTTCTCTTCATTTAATTTTCTTTCTTTCCTTCTTGACTTCCTAACTTCTCTTTTGTTCTCCATTGCCATCTTGCATTTCTTAAATTTGTTTTGTAACTGAATTCCCCTCTTGCATAAAAAAAACAAACCTGCCAACATCCATAACCCACTCATCCTAACCACTGATCAACTTTAGTTACTGGACGTCTGCCCCTTTTTTTTTTCTCATCCATTTTCAATCATAAAATCTCCGAAGCCAGTTGAGCAATAGATATTCTAGTGTTTCTGTCTAAGTTGATCAACCACCTCTTTGGGGATTTGGAGGGAAAATCATTGCTACTTATTAGATTATCTAATTTTGGTCGAGGCAATTAGACACTAATGAAGGACAACATTGTTGTCTGTATTCTTATTTGTCAACAGAGATAAGTAACCAGAAAGGAAGAAAGAGGATCTAAAATGTAGATAAGTGACAGATGCAGTTGCAGAATAGTGGACATAAATAGATGCTGTCATCAGATCTAAATTTGTGTCTGTGTGCCAATTAGACAGTATCACAAGAGGAGAAACATCCCTCCACTCTTTTATTAGATATTGTCTTCTACAGGGATTTGTCTATCAAGTTAGTGAGATATTTTTCCCTTTACACTTTGTTTTCTGATTAAAAGATATTAATAGAAATATGGCTTTCTGGCTCAAAAACATCTCCATGGGTCATGTATAGTCAAAAATTGTAGTAAAAGTTATAATAATTAATTTTTGCATAGAGATTCACTTTAATTTGTCTAATCACATAATATAATGGAATTAGTAGATTAAAAGACATTCTGATGAATTTAAGTGAATGCTCCTATTGTTTCTGTTATGTTAATTTGTGTTTGTTTCTAAGATTATATAGTCAGTGTAGCTGATTACTTAAGTGAATTTCTTCACAGTAACTTCCCTCTAGTTTAAATCTTTTAATTAGGATTAGACAAGAAGACCTTTAGAGTTTGAGATTGTGCATGGGTCAGTAAATGTTGTATTAAATTGAAGAAGAGGAAAGATTTAGAAGTAAAGCATGATTATCAAAATGGCTAGTAATTTTGTTATTAATAAATTAAAATGAATAGAAATAAAAAGGTCTATCCAGTTTTTGAGAAATCAGCCAACTCTCTTCCTCTGGGTACCAGAGATCCACTTACACTTCAAGAGGAAAAAGTTTTGGTATTTTTCAATATCAGTGATTAGGACCTGAAGTACTAAATTGGTTTTATGTCTTTATTTTTTGTCTAAGTTTGTAATATTCAGAGAATTTTGGAACTATGTTCATTTTAATTTTTTCTTTTACAATATTTTGATTTGTTCATTCTGTAGCTTTTTTTTCAGGTGAAATTATATATCTCTTGCAAAATGTGTTGTTAGTCACTTTTTCTTATTTAATTCTGATAAATAATTTGGATAATATCAGAAAATCTGGCTAATAAATAAGACAAAAGAAATGAAAACAAAGTTGTTGAAATAAACTATTTTGTATAAATTATTTTGCTTATACAGCATTTTCAGATACAAGACACTTTTCTTTTTAATGATAATTAGATGTGTTGATATTATTGTCATGGAAACAGATACTGAATGCTAGTTTTCTGGGAGCTTTTGAAATTTTAAAATCTAATTTTGACTGCAATTATGATTCTAAAATACAGGATGCAACAGAAATAGCTCTGACATTTTAAAATGTCCCCTGTGTGTTGTAAGTCAACTGAGGCAAGTAGCTATGGTAGCTACATCTAGCTAATGTCTAACTATTTTTTTTAGGTATGATCAGTTATGATAACAGCTTGGATGGGTTCCCACCATATGTTTTCTGTTGAAACATTTTTAAGACTGGGGAATCAGTTATTGCTACACAGAGAGCTTTTCATGCTCATTTCATGTTTTGAATGAATGTTCCAGGATTAAAAATAGATATAACTATGGGCAGAAAATTCTATCTGGAACAGCATCAGTCTGGCATAACATGAAACAGGCATGAAAAGCTCTCTGTATAACAATTACAGATTCATTTGTCATAAAAAAAGATTTCAATAACAAACACACAGTGTGCACCTGTCCAAACATGATCACAACTGGTCATATCTGAAAAAAAAATGGTTAGATATTTGTTAGATGAGATACCATTGCCACTTGCCTAAATTCACTTAAACCATACAGGTGACAATTGAAAATTAAAGAGGTATCTCTGTTACATACTGTATAACTAAATTGATCATTTAAAGACTAACATAGTTTGTGATTTATTATTTATGCAATAAAATATAATTGAACATTGTTATTGAAGAAGAAAAATATTGCCTTTTCTAATCTGATCTATTTATTTCTGTTGATAGATATTCTGTTTTGCTTACTATTAGTTTGTTTAAAAACAGAGATATATTAAAAAATCTCAGTGGTTTGATTGTTTGCTAGTGGGAAATCAGTAAGGCATCAGTATTTTTATTTGTTTTGTATTTCTTGATTAAAAGAGCTTTAGGGTTATCATGTCTTCAATGCTCTGTGTATAATTAAAAACAAATGATGACGGGCCTTTCCAAAGCCAAGTGTATATGAAATAACCAACACAATATGTCAAAAAAATACACCAGGGAAGTAATTTAGAAAACTGCTACTTTAAACCCGATCTATTTAAGACACAAATCTTTGGGATAGCCCATTTTTAGTGGGTAGTGTGGTCTATACCATTCTATAGATAAACACTTTAACATGATTTATTTAACACCAAGATTTCTTAAAAAGGGTATATATGAATATTTTAGAAAGAAGAGTTTATAATGATTCAGATTAACTTAATTATCTTTGTTATTGAGATCAATGATTAGACCATGAGGACTGAAAATTAGTTTATATATATAGCTTAATATGAGAATGAACATAGATGACACTGATTTTCAGGATCACTAGAGGTCACCACAGGGTTAAAAATAACTTTTTATTTAGTATTTTGTCATATTTTCCCAATAATTTTGTTACAATTAGAAGCTGAGATTTAATATTAAAATAGATGAATAAAAAAACATCTGAATTCATTTGAAGAGTTTTAGAATAAGTTAAATTTTGATTCTTCTAAGTTTTCAGCCAAAGAATGGCTTTCATCCTTCCAAATGATATTTGAATTATTTCTGCAAATATTTAAACTGTCCCTCTCTCCTATGATCCCCAGGTTTGAAATCATTGGTCTAGAAGTCATGGGTCATACTGAAGAATCATATTAAAATTGTTCTATATTTATTGATCAGTGGAAAATAAATATTAGAATTTACTCTATCAACTTTGAGTTTTGATTATTTTTTTCCTGAACAATGTCAAGTACCCAACTAATTTTAAATAAAAAATTTACTATCCTAAATGAATCTTTGTTACTTCATTAATAAAGAAAATAAATAATGAAAAAAAAAAAAAAACAAATGAAAATCAGTGGTTGTAGCATACACCTGTGAAAAGTTACAAAATTGTCTCTAAAAAGAAAAAATATGAGAATGTTAATTCAAATAATTCATTAAATAAAAGCAATTCTTCATCTTTGAACAACAATTTATAATATTTACAAAATCAGTAGGCTAACTTTGGGGCCTAGATCTGATCAATCTCCTGGTCATGTCAAGCCCTAGCTCCTATATGATTATTCTGACTGTATTCTTCAAATTGCTCTTGTGGTAAATATCAACCAAACCCTTTTTATCTTAAAGGTGTTAGAAGGTGGTGGCCTAGGGTCATTTACATAAAGAGAAACAAGGCTTTGGCTATTGTTCAACTTTATCTAGCAGAGGCTGGAAATCTCCCTCCTGATATGGGTATACTGGCCAATGTATGCCTGTTTCAACCAAGGTGAATGGGTATACCCCTTGGTAAATTCCCTAAAAAGATGGATTTGATAGTAGCTAGTAGATCACAGAACTGGAGAAAAAACAAACACATTTGCCAAATAAAAACAAAATGAAATCTCTCTGAATTCAATTCAGACAATGAAATAACAGAATTCCCAAGATTGATTTAATTGAGTCACTGTAGGAAACTCCTTTGGCCAAAATATCGCCTTTTTTGATTGAACCCACAAACTGTGAGAAAAAATAAAAGCAGCTGTTTACTTAATGAAATAGATAAGAAAAAAAACCTGCCAAAAACTTGGTTAAAATAAAAACTTTTCACAATTTAAAGTATAAGGTCTTCCCACATGAAAGACTGAATACATCCAAGGGAGTTATAAGATACAAGGATTTATCTAGAGCTACATCAAAGGAAATAAAAACAGTTCTAGGAAAGCAAGGAATCATAAACAACAAAAGGATAAACATTTGAAAGGGTGGTAAAGAAATGCAAACATATACATATATTATGACATTTAATAAATCAATAATTCATAAAGAAATGAAAATTGGATACTTCCTCAAAAGGGTAGAACTACAGAACTAATTGAGGTGCTTTAAATGCTATAAATATGGATACCACAGGGTGAGCTGCAGAAGACATCTAACATGTGGCTGATGTGACCAAAGAGACTCAGACCACATGGAGGAAGATTTTCTCAGTGAAATCAAATGTCCAAACTGCCAAGAAATCCACCTGACATTTTCAAGATCTTGTGACATATACAAAAAAGAGAAGTGAATAATGGAAATCAAATATAAAAGAAATATAATGTTTTTTGCTGATAGGAATATTGAAGAGCTCTATATGAAGGTGAACACTTATATCACTGTAGCACTGAGGGCAAACCCAATCAGCAACAACAATCAATCAGCTAATTACCAAACTCTTGACAAGAAACTAATCACACTACAACTAAACAATTGGCCAAAGTTTCAGGAGCAGTTAAAAAAACTTACATTCAACTAAAATCTATCCAACAGAACCACAAACTAAACAAAAAGAACTTACAATATACACCCATACTACTACACAAATAATAAGTACTGAGGGTATCCCCAAAACTTGCACTAAAATAGATACCCTGAAATAAAAATCACCATGATCCACTAATTGCCAAAATAAATCCAGAACCAAACACCAAAGCAAAAAAGATATCCTAACTACTCCAGTCAAACTTGAACCTTTGCCTTGATCCAAAATATGTTGTGTTCAACTTACGACTGGACAAAAATAACTAATAATATCAAACTTCTCATCATCTCAATCCAGAGAACCCTCAAATCACCCCCACCCAAATAACTGAGAAACCAAATATTAAACAACACCATATAAACCAAACTAAGAACAAAATATAGAGTTCCCTGGGAGACATTAACAGTTAAGAAAAATGTGACAACATGAAAACTCTATCCCTATGCAATAGGAGGAACCCAAATAATGCCAGCACCAGAAACTTAAGAAGGTACAAAGCAAACTCAATAATGCATACCTAAAAGAACAAATAGAATACATCCAATAACAGTTCAATAAAATTAGAGACTCAGTTGAAGATAGGCAATCTAGGATAGCATGGCAGACTGTAAATGAGGTGAGTAGAAAGAAGAACACCATGAGAGCCAAACTAAAAGCTGCCAGCCAAGAAGAACAAATACACCTGTGGAAACAATATTTCAAGAATCTGCTTGGAAAATCCCTCAAATTTATGGATGAACCTATCATGAAAATCATTAGCAATCCACTAGACATCAAACAATGACAGTTTATACAAGAAGAACTTGACATAGTACTAAGAAAAATTAAAAGTAGGAAAGTTGCAGGTCTTGATGAAATAACCCCAGAAGTATGGAAAACAAGGAAATCTGACAACATACTGCTCCAATACTGCAATACCGTATACAACCAGAACATGATAGACTGATGGCCAAAGAGCTGCATCCTCCCTTTCCGCCAGAAAAGTGACTTTGGAATAGCCAAGGACTACTGTGGTATAACCCTTACTTCCTTCATCATCATGTTATGCTGCTAACATGGATCTCCCTGACCCTCTCTTGCCACTCATCCCTATTGTCTGGTCTTCCAGGCTACATCTTGAGCTGCTGTAAATATGTTCTAACTGGTCATTCTACCATGTGAAGGGATCTATTGGAGTACATCACTTTTGAGTTCATCCTTACTTCTCCAACAGTGTCCCACATGTCTGGTTTGTACAATTTGGATGGTTTTCCTGATGGGCGGTAGGTCTTCGTACAGCTGCTGTTTTGTGGGGTGTTACCTCCAGGGCTTGTTTAATACAGCTTGCAGCATTCTTGTGTAATTGCTGTCAAGATTTTTCTCCGTATACTTAGTCAGCGTCCATGTGGTGCATCCATATAGCTGTATTGACACAACTGCTATCTCGGAAGCAGCGTCTGATCTACTGAAAATGATATCAACACATGACTGGTAAAGGCTTGTACAGCTATCGACAGACTATCGGTCATATGGAAGTCAGACCTCTCAGATAGAATAAAGCACAATTTTTTCCTAGCAGCATTCATGTCAATATTACTGTATGGATGCACCACATGGATGCTGACTAAGCATATGGAGAGAAAGCTTGATAGCAATTGTACAAGAATGCTTTGAGCTGTATTGAACAAGTACTGGAGGCAGCATCCCACAAAGCAGCAGCTGTGTGGATACCAACCACCCATCATGAAAACCATCCAAATTAGACGAGCAAGACATGCGGGACACTGTTGGAGAAGTAAGATCGAGCTGATAAGCGATGTACTCCTGTAGACCTCCTCTCATGGACAAGCAAGGGTAGAGCAACCAGCTAGAACCCATCTACAGCAGCTCTGTACTGATACAGAATGTAACACAGAAGACCTACTGAGACCAGTTGACAATAGGAACGAGTGGAGAGAGCGGGTCAGGGAAATCTGTGCCAGTGGCATGCCATGATGATGATATAAATAAACAAAAACAATGTAACTCCCAAGGATCAAGACAACAAATCCAAAATCTTATGTAGATCTGAGAGTCTAGAAAGTACAGATATTGAAACATTGACAGCATAAATGCAAATCCCAAATTACTAGATATATAAGAATATGATATGTCTATGAAACAAGCCATCTACTTAGCAAGCACCTGTGAAACAAAATTTGTCTCCTATTCTTTGTATCAGCCCAGTTGGTTGGGGTTGTAGAATACACTAACTACATCTTTACAGAGATGTAAGACTCCCCAATGAGTCTCCTTGATATGATATTAAACAATCTGATGGTGAAGCTCCAGTAATGAAGCTTTGGAGAATGCAGAATACTTCTTAACTGTGAATACCTCCCAGGTCCACTCTGGCTCAGAATGGTAGCATCTGATAGGGTCTTATCTATGGGTCAAATAGAACTGTTTAACATTTAAAGTGAGTGCAAAAAAATGAATAATGCTAAATTGAATAGTTAGAAATAGAACTGTTTCCTTATTTAACTGAGTGCAAACAAACGACTGATGATTAATTGAATTTTTAGTGCTACATAGCAATACTTGGAACTATTGAACTTTGTTACTAATGCTAAATTGAATTGTTAGAAAAATAACTGTTTGTTCATTTAACTATGTGTATCTAAAAATGTGTTTACAAGTCATATATTTAATATATATATAAAAACAGGATTTGGCTTAAAATAACCAACAATGGTTGATATTCCAGAAAACCAAACCAAACCAAACCAAACTATTCTTTGTCTCATACTTTAACCTTTTTTTCTTTTGATAATTGTTACTTACCAACTATTTGCTTACAATTCATATATGTATTTAATGAAAACAAGTTTGGCATTAAATAACCCTCAAGGTTTAATATACCATTAAACCTTAACCAGTCAGAAGAAGAAGAAACTATTTTCAAATTATGTGCATAATAAAAACAGGATTTGGTATTAAATATCCCTCAAGAGTTGATATGCCATTAAACACTAACCAACCAACATCTATTTTCTCTGTGTATCCTAAATGCTTTTAGGTGTGTCTCATTTTGATGAACAATAGCAATTGTCCAATCAAAATTTGTGCTCTTTCTCTGCAGGGAAATATTTTCTAAATCTTTTCAATACAACATTTAAAGAGTTTCATTTAAAAAAGAAAAAAAAGAATTGAACAAGCCATAAAATGTCAATAAATCTACTGAGACAGAGTGAAAGATTTCTCAAGATCTGGCCGAGGTGACTTTCTTGTTTTCAGCATGTCAAACTGAATGGTTTAAAAGAAAACTTTAAAAAAGAATATCCAAAGAAATATGGTTGTTTTAAGAATTCAAATTTCCCAATGCTTTGCAAAGAAAATGAATGGTGCCAAGATCAGAGTTCTGTCTACTTATTGGTGGCTGCCTCTTTGAGTTGCAGCAAAGCCCATTGGATTGTCACCAGTTTAAATTTGGCATTCAACTCATTAATTTTATTCCTTGTTTATTTCTGATTTCTTCCAGGGAGATTTTTAATGCTACCAATTAATTGCCAGTCCAAACCAGGTCACTTACAAAAATGTTGACTACTAAAATCTGAAAAAGAAAAATGGAAGAAAGAAAAATAGACAGCTTGCCACTCTAGTGTTTAAGTGATTGGTTCTGACAATACTTGCAAATAAAAATTAATTTTAATAATCAAAGCATTTGTAATTATAAAACATGCAAAAGAAAGAAAAAAAATTATTAAAAGCTAATAAAAATGTAACTTTGACAATACCAAGAATTCAAATATTAGCTGCAACAGTAGCAGCATATGTATCAGAGTTGTAGTAAATAATTATATTAATTATAATTTGTTTTCACAATAGTGAAAATGAAGACTTTTGGTTTTAAAAATTATATTAGTTAAGGCTAGGAATAATAGTGATTTTCTCCCATTTTCCCAATAGTGATTAAGTATGGCATAAGGCTTTTGTAAATTGTGGAAACCCACACATATATTTATCTACACCAATTCTTTTAAAAATCAATTTTCTCCAAAGTTATAGAAGAAAAGTCATTTTCCTAATTTATATAGAGGATTTTAAAATCTTTATCAAAAACTTGAAAAAAGTAAAGATTTGGATATTTTGATAAAGATTGTTAGAAGGCAAAACATAATCAAAAAATCCTTAAACAAGAAGTCAAAAATGAAAAGAAAAAACAATTGTATGAACACTTCAAGAGACAAACAAAGAAAATTTCAAATTTGATGACATAGACATAGTTACAAAGAGGTAACTTGAAGAGAGAAATTGAATCTTTATTAATAGTAATAAAACAATCCTGTAAAATCAAATTATATTAAAACTAATATGAACAAAACCTAACAGAATTTGAAATGTTGGCTATATGGGATATAGAGATGAGACTGTCAATCTTCTTTTAACCAAATACAATAAATTAGCTATTAATGATTGATTAGGTAAGATGATCTGCTTGGACAAAAGACTGAAATTTGACCGTGAAAATCAATGAAATATTCACAAACCAGAATTTATTCAAGAGAATATAAAACCAAATTCTTTTGGAGTTTAAAATTCCAACCAATCATCATTTTCAGGTTTGAATATCAAATTTAATCATAGTAGATAAGGATTAAAAAATCTCTTTGTAGATATAAAGTAAAATTGAAAGAAAGTGAAAATGGATTTCACAACAAAACTGAAAAGGTTTTTGAACAAGATGATAATGATTGTACCCATCATCATCGGCTCACTTGGAAATTTGAAAAACAAATGAAAACAAACCAAATAACAGCATTATTAAAAATCAGTTGCATCTATGAAGAGATTTGGTGTCACTTAATCTTCAGTGATGACTGGTGTAAAATCTAAATGAGAACAAATAACAATAACAAAACCTGTATTGATTGTAATCATTTAAAAATATTAAAATCTGAAAATCATAATAATGATAAAAATTGCAAATATTCAGTGAAAAGTATTGTAATGAATAATTAAAAACCAATATTTAAATATATCCCCATAGAGGTAGTATACAATATATTTGTTACTTTAATGTGTGACCCCACACATGTGTGGGTAAAGAAAAAAATTACCCTGTCTCACAAATCATCAAATTATTCTGAGCTTCTCCTAATGTGAACCTTGAGGATCTCATTTTTTTATTGTCCTGTCTGAAGTCAAGAACACAGAAATGAACAGATACCACACTCTAATCCCTGCCTCAAGAGTGGGAAATTGATAGAGACAAAGGATTTCAGGTGACAGCAAATCTCCTCAGTTCTTTAGCACTCTATTTGTTATTCATGTCAATCACAATTATGTTGAGGACTGCATCATATCTATTTTTCCTATCATTAGTATCATTATTATTATCTGTCCCTGAAAACTGATTTTAAAAAATTAGTAATAATCATTGTTGTTGTCACAGCAGTAGTTAGTAGCAATAATAATAATGATATTAATTATGATATTAAATCTGTTTTTCTAAAAATGATTGATTCATATTGAGCTTAGTTGAAAATCATACCTTTTACCCAAAGTGAGTTATCAAGCACTCTTATGTTTTTCTGTTTGTCATTTTTTCCCTTTTAATTTTTTTGGCATAACCTTCCCCAATCTCACCTTAACCCTAATCTTCTCACTACCCAACACTTTAGCTTTTTGACCTATCGACACATCAGCAATCAATTTATCAGGCCAGACTTTGCTTTGATGTCACAGCTACACACATCAGTTGGCAGGGGACATGAAAATTCACTCATTCTTGGCTAATGTGGAATTTACCATTAGGTTAAACTTTCGAAAAATAACTCCTTTGATTTGTGGTCACTTCAAAGCTGCTAATATCCACCTTTCTGTATGTATAGGTCCCTTGTATGCATATGTGGGTGGGTGATGGAAAGTTGAGTGTGTATGGATACTACAGGAAGGCCTGAATTTTGTAGTTTGCAAGGACAAAGACAGAATTTGGAGCTGATTTGTTAGAATTTATTGGTTATTTGAAGAGGATCACTTGCTAAAGTTTGTATTACTATTTTTTCTTTTAATTTTAATAACAAGTGCTTTCAATCATTATCTTTATATTACTAAAATTATCCTCAGTGTGTATATATATATATATATATATATATATATATATATATATAACCATAACACAGAAAAAAATGACAAATCATAGTGAGATTTTTATCAAAGCAATGCACTGAAAATTTTCTAACTTAGAAAATTAAACAATTTCCAGTTCAGTCAAAAATAAGGAACAACATGGATGAAAAAAAGATTAACAACTAAAAATTAAAGATGAAAGAAAATACTAATCAAAATGAATAATAACTATTATTGCCAATGCTTCATTTAAAAATGAGATGTTATTAACATTACTAGTATTAAAAATTATAACTTTTTTGGATCTATATCCGCATTATCATATCTTAATTATGTAAATTTTTCAATATAATAGAGATAACTATAAATGCTAATTAGAATCCTTCCTGAATAGAAGCATCAGTATCATTATGCAGTGCTGTTACAATCTTGCAGGTTCATGGATTGTCTAATTATTTTTTTATTCATATTTTTGCATCTTTAATTTCTAATTGCTTTTTTATTTTTTTATTTCAACTCACTTGGGTTATCATTCTACAATAGTGAGTTACAATGCAGATTGGAAATAATGAAAAAGGAGAAACTTACAATGAATTCTACCACCTTGTTTCTCATGAAAAGCTGATCGTTTATTTATAGGTTTGGTTTGGTTTCTTTATTTAATGGCATATCAACCTTTGTAGGTTATTTAATGCCAAAGCCATTCTTCTAGAAGAACAATAGTGGTACTATTTAACCCATAGCTGGAAGGATAAGGGGGTTCATACCTTTCCCAAGGTTATTTGCCCGAAAGTGAACGTAATAGCGTGACTAGAGTACGAACTCGCTTACTATGATTCCGCAGTCCATCACTTTAACCATTACACCACGAAGACACCCGCCTCACTTATTTATAGGTGATTTATTCATTTATATTTTTAGATGAACCATTGCCAACTATTATTATTATTATTATTGACTAATATTTTCTTACATCTTTAATTTTTACATGCTTTATTATTGCAACTAACTTAAGACATCAGTATAAGAATAATGAACAACATGGATAAGAAACAAAAATAAGGAACAACATGGATGAAAAAAAGATTAACAACTAAAAATTAAATATGAAAGAAAATACTAATCAAAATGAATAATAACTATTATTGCCAATGCTTCATTTAAAAATGAGATGTTATTAACATTACTAGTATTAAAAAAATATCTACAAATGTTATCAAAAGGGATTGTGAAACAGAATAAGGATTGAGTTTATGAATAAGTTTGATATGAGATTCTGAAAACCAGTGTCTCTTTTCAGTTTAGCTGGTAAAACATTTGGTGCCTTAGGTTTCCTGAGGTAAAAGAGATGTGAATTAAGTTTCACCAAAAGCTTATCTTTTATTATTTCTTATGTGTTGTTAAAAACAGAATGCTTGTCAATAATAATGATAATGACTGATAATGCTTCATCTAAAATTGAAATAATAAGTCTAATATAGATTATTTATCTACATCTTTCTAGGTTCAATCAAAAGACTGATATTTCCACAGCTGGTGGTTCAGATTACTTTTTAACCCTTAAGATATTCCAAAAGATTATTTATATTGACTGTTTGACTTATTTATATACTAGCAACTATTAATGATGGTGGTCTCTCATTTTCATAAAATTCTTACCTAATTTATCTTACATTTAACTCATAAAAGATCATATATATATATATTGTGTGTGTGTGTCTGATAACACTGAGCATAATTAAAAGTCCATATTGATCCAAAGGAAATTGGTCCATTGAAAACAATGCTACTTTTATATGAAATATGTTCAGAAAGTTTCCAGGTACTTAAGATATCTCAAAAACCGGTTGTGTGGCCATTATGTAACTTGGCAACCAATCGGAGAGTATATTACTGTGCTTGTGGAAATAAAAATTTCCTGTAGGGTTATTCTGTTGGCAATGAAATACCATTGAGAAAGCTTGTAGATTGTATTGCCATTGCATTCCCCTTGATAGTGTGTCTGACTATTCTTCAGATCTCATACAGAGTTTCTTGGCAGAACATCATGTCTCCTGGATATGTTTCCTTACTCCCTGTTCAGTTCAGCTTTGGTTGTTTGTGACACCTGGATTTTGACAAACCAAGAATTGCCATTGAAGAAATTTCAAACTGTCAACAAGTTTAAAGAGAGGGAGTAACTTACATCATAAAATGGTTAGCAAGCTTGGCTAGTAGACCATTGTTAGTGAGGTTGCTTCTTACTGGATGCCCCATACTTTTAGCCTTGTGCCAAACTAAGCTAGGCTTAGTAAATAATAACAATGAGGAGAAATTATGAAATAGCTGATGGTGATCTTCAAAAATAACTTTTTCAGACTGTTTTGAAGAGAAAAAGATGAGAGAGATAAGTGAGTGAGGTTTCAAGGGGAATACTTGGAAAGGAAGGAAGGTATTTATTGCTCTACATAGGCTTTTTTTTTCTTTATATTAAGAGGTTGAAATCTTTCAGGACAGAACTTATATATGTTTCTCAAAAGTTCAAAATTAGTTCAGCAATTTTAAATGAGATAGTAAATCAAGAACAAAACAGTGAAATTCTTATGTTATTAATCCCCCACCCTAAAAAAAACATCCTGTGGAAAAAGTATAAATGATGGTATTAAAAACAAATCTTGCAATAATCAAATTATAGTAGTAAATTATTGACAAGCAATTCCTTTGTAACTTATGTGATCCATTTACTCAAGTAAAAATAAAACAATAGAAAATCAATATTGAATATGTCTATATGATATGAGTACATTAAAGTTAATTGAATTTTATTTAAAAGTAAGCTTTAGAAATTTTGTGTCATCACAAAAAATATTGCCACTTTTTGGAAAACTGACTGTTTCTTTAGGATTGATGTAAATTTAGATAAAACTGTGATTTTCATTGGCTGAATTGCATCTATTCTATATATATATATATATATATATATATATATAATGCAATGTAATTATATGTTTATAAGTCACACACTATGATTTCAGTACTGAGTAATGAGAAATTCTGTTGTTATAGTAATGCAAGGTATTCTTAGCTATTTGAATGTCAGTTTTTCTAAAGATGCACTCAGAAAACAAAACTTTTTTGCATTAGCAACTTGGTTTCGTTCCTAGCTAATTAATATCCATTTGTTATAGGGATGTAATTTTTGTATTTGTTCTATTTTTTTTACTAAGTAAGAGTTTTTCAAAAACTGGTGTTTTTTCACTGAAGTCTGAGTGACAGTAAGTCTCCTCAGTTCTCCAGGAGTCTTTTAAGTATTTTAGCTGATTTAAACAATGCTGTGGTCTGGTCTCAATTCTTCCTCAGATCTCCAGTTCTCCCAGCCTCTTTCCCAGGCCTTTTAGGGCCATTTCAAGGATACCACCTATAATTGGTATCACCATCACTTTCATGTTCCACGGCTTTTTTTTAGCTCTCTGGCAAGATCCAGGAATTTAAGCATCTTTTCCCTTTCTTTTATTTTGACTCTATGGTCTACTGGAACAGTAAAATCTACAAGTTTTTTTCTTCTTGTTAATCATCACTAGGTCCAGTCTTTTGGCCAGGATTAGGTGATCCTTTTGTTAGTCTTTGAGAATTTTATTTGCTTAATTATCTTGTACAGATTCTTGTTTGTGCATATACCATTTGTTAGAATGGTAGAATTTTAAATTCTTGCATTGGATCACCTTTTCTTCTCAGTCATGCTAATTCTAGTATTCCTTTTGTGCCAGTTTCCTGCATTCACTTTTTATGTAATTAACTACTTCATTTTTGTTAACACCTAACCTACACTTGTTATTCTTTGCATTTTATCAATTTTTGCTTTGATATGATTACTCCTGATGGTCTTATTTTGTGCTGGTTTTAATTGATTCAGTTTCTTTTTTGAGTTTCCCTTTATTAGCCATATCCAGGTAATATCATGAGCAATTTCTTTAGTTTGCCACTTGAAGTATCCATACAATTGTTTTTCTTGTATCCATATAATTATTTTAATTTTTGGTACAAATTTTGTCAATTTGAAGTCTTTTAAGTATATTAGAATAATTATAATTTTATGCATTAAAATTTTTTTATCTGAGACTTTTTAAATTCTAATTTTTAATATCATATCTTATAGTTTTCAAAATAGTTATTGGATTTTCTTGAGTCCAGATAATACATGCTTATACTAGACAGAAGTATTTACATATGTATGTCAGAAATTATAGAACTGTACTATTATATGATAAAATTCATTTGCAAAAGCAAAAATCATTATTCTAACTGAAAATTTGCTCAATGTTATACAGAAGTACAACTAACAATAACAAAGCTTGCTGTAGTACAGTAATTAGAAACCTCATCTCACAGACCATTTTCATAGGGTGCTCAACTATTGCTATTTTGTGCTCGACTTGGCTAAACTTATTAAATAATTCAGATCTGCTTGGTGGGTTAGACAATAATATATTTCTCCCCAGAAACACTAGCCAGTGTTTAATTCAAGATAAAAGCTAAGTTTTTTAATACTGATTTTTATGTCAGGCTGGTCTTTCCCACTTGGAAGACTTGCACAATAAAATCTTTCTACTAACATTTCCTCTCATTCAGTCTTGTGTCATACTAGGCTATGTTTGATGATTTTTGTGTGTATGTTTCTGTAACAGCAAAAATTACATCATAGTAAAATTTTTATTAATACAATATCATCAAAATATATTTACATAGAAAATAAAACAATTTAAAATCCAAATTTTTCTTTACTTGATTTATATCTTTTATTCTGTTTTCTTCTTCTTTCCTCTACTTTTATTTACTATCTTTCTCCTTCTCATAATAATTCTACTATTTTTTTCTTCTCCATCCCTATTTTAGATTCTCCTTTTTCCTTGTTCTTTTTATAGCTTTTCTCTTTCTTCTTCAGCTTAATTTAGTTAAAGAAGAAATAATATTTATGGTCATCTGAATTCTTACACTTTTTTCATGATGGATAACTATAGATTGCTAATTATAAAGTATTTTGCATTATTTATTTCTTTAGTTGCAATTACTTCTAAAAAATATAATTTTCTCTTAGTATTGATCTTTAGTTTACTAAACAATATGATCCCATGAATAATTTTGTGCAATATAAAATCATTCACTTACTCTCTTCACTATTTGGTCCCATTGTTCAATAAAATGTTTGTGAATAAAAGCCAAAATTCATTTAGATCTATTTTTATATAACACTTGTAATTAAATCAAAACAAAAGCTCTCACTAGTATAATGTACTTTGAAAACTGGAGACAGGGTTATCTAAAGAAAATCAGAAGAATGTTTTTATACATATCAGTCAAGTTAAAAGTGTGGCAAGAGTAACTCTAAGTGGAACTATATATCATTAAAATTTTCATGTAATATTGTCTTTATTTTCTTGAAAAATATAAGGTAAGAAATATCATGAAAATGATAAAACAAGAATAATCGAAGTGACCAGGACATATATCTAGAAGGGTGGATAATTTATAATTGAGATGGTTAAGAGAATGGTATCCCAGAAATAACAAGCATAGTGGAAAAAGATATGATAGATTGTCCTGAACTGTTTCTACTTTGGAATCATGGAAAAAATTTGGGACAATTTGAAACTAAGATTAAACTAAATTCAAGAAATTTCATAAAACAAAAAAAAACTTGTTCAAAAGAACATTTTCTGAGTGTATTATTTAAAGAAACACATCTAAGTGATACAAAGGTACATCATAGATTTTCTATTAGAACAATACACTTAAAAATTTTTAACTGAGATTATAAGACAATTTCCAGTTTAGTTTGCAATCAGGATAATAATTTTGTGGGATCATCTTTCATGCAGAATATCATTTTATAATCATTCAAATTCTTGATATAATAGAGATAAGTAAAAAAAAAAAGTTTGATTATAGAAACCTTCACTTATTTCTAAATGCAAACATTAATATCATTATAGACTACTGTTATAATGAAAACTTAAAAAACATTTCGAAACAATATCCATATTTATGGAGTACCAGGAAATATGTTACTTCTAAGAACCAGCTTAATATTAAAGTTAAAAACTATGTGAAAAAAGAGTAATATTAGGATAAAGAAGTTTTCAGAACTGTTTTGACTTAGAAATAAAATAGATTAATAACCTGGACAATGGCAGCATAGCTGTTCATTGCAATTTACTGAAGACATCTTGCATCATGTGAACATAATTTGTCTGTAATAGACAAAAAGTAAAAATTTCAAATATATCTGCAAGTAATGTCTGTGACAAGATGAGATTTTTCTATGAAGAAAGCTAAATAAAAAAAAAAAAATCAAGAAAACTTAAATGAACAGGTAAAAGTTATGTGTATATCATAGCATCAAAATTGCTGTAAGACAGGCTATTTCAATAATAAGATAATTATGAAGAGTTTTTTTCATGAAGTTTCTCAGGGCTGGAGTCACAGCAGAATGTACTTGGCTTCTTCATCCCTTTTTTTTTAAAATTCTTTCTCATTAAAAAAAATTCCTGTCTGTTAGAAACCTTGAAAAGCCAGTTTTGGAAAATTCCTGTAAAACAATATAACATTTAGTAAATTTTATTCATTTAATAACTTTTCTCTTTCTTTTTTCCTTCATTTTCTTTCAATTTCTGTACATTTTTACCACCTTTCTTTTCTTTACTCAATATCTTTTTTCTTTTCTTGTCCTTTCTTCTTTTTTCTGATTTTCTTCTCATAATGTTTTTTTTTCTATTCTTATTTTAGTTCTTACTTCTTTCCTGTTGTCTTTTTAATAACTTTTCTCTTTCTTTTTTACTTCAAGTTCTATACATTTTTACCTTCTCTCTTTCCTTCCCTCCATTTATATCTTCATTCTTTTCTTCTACATTCTCTTCTCTTTCATTATTATTTTATTACTTTTTTCTATCTTCATTCTTTTCTTCCTTATTTTTCTTCTTCTTATACTCATACTGTTTGTTTTTTTTTCACCATACCTATTTTAGTTTCTTCTTCTTTTCTAATTTTTTCTCTTTTACTTCCTTCTTTTCTAGAATTACTTTACAACCCTCACATACCTCTTCCGCCGTTACTGCCATTTTTCAAAGAGTACCTGCAAGTGAGTTTGCTTCTCATTAGGTGCTCTACTGTGATGTTCCTGTGTCAGAATAAATTAAGCATAGAACTTCTTTAATCTTCTTTTACCATTCCTCCCTCTTTATATTGTTATATGTCTCTTTTTTCTTCTTTTCTGACTTCCTCTCATCTCATTTCTTCCTTTTATTCCTTTCTTAGTCTCTTTTCATCAGTTTCTTTCCTCCTCCTCCTCCTCTTTCCTTCCTATAACTGTCTCTTTATTTTTCAGCTCCAATTGCCAGCTCTCAGGTTTTCTTTCTATCTATCTATCTATTTACCTTCCTCTTTCTCCTTCCTCAGGATATACTAATTAACAACACATTGAGAAAAGACAGGAAACAAGCATATATACATAGGCACTGAAAGATACACATACAAAACAATCAGCATTTCTGATTCTTCACTCTTCTAATGTCCATTACGCTTTCATTGGAACAGCCTCCATCTTGCTATCAACTGCCTACCCAACTCTTTTACCATTCTGTCTCCATTCAGAATTGCCTCATTACCTTTCCAATTCTGCACCCACCTTATTACTTACAAGCCTTGTCATGCTTCGTTTCACCTTCTTTTGTGTCTACTCCTTTCTTATAGAAAGTTCCTCAGAGATCTCTTTTCAGTTCACTGAAACAGAGCCAACTGTAAGGAAGGCCATTAAGTTAGTCTTGTTGATTTTACTGATTCTCTTATAAATGTTGTGCCTTGCTATTAAACAAAACACATGATGCTTGAAAACTGGAGACAAGTATATCAACAAAGGTGAAATATACAAACTGAGCAAGAAATCTCATTTTATACCTTAAAATTAGTTTTAATTTGGATCAAAGATTTGTGTACAAAGAATGTCCAAAAGAAATAACTTTCTTTATCAATTTTGCTTCAAAACACCTGAATATTTATATTTTAAATTTTTATATACTAATAATACTGTATAAAATAGAAGTTATGCTTTTATCTAGATTGTTTGGTTTTGTTATTTTTATTCAATAAATGCAGATAAAGTTTTGTTGCAGATATTCAGTATAGTTTTGTTTTCAAGATGAATTAATATTTGCCAAGCCAAAATTAAAATGAACCATAAATTAACTCAAAGTCTGGTTGCCCAACCAAATCTAAAGAACCCAGTTTACCTGATAGTTGTTCTAAGTAGTAACATAATTGAATAGTTTTGCTGATATTTTATCCTAAATAAGGTAAGAGATATGAAGATACATAAAAAAAGATTCTAAACTGCATCTGGTTGTGAGGCTCCAGCTCTGGAGCATGGGAAAGTGTGCAATCACTGTTTTATTGTCATTACTCCAAAGTTCCTGTTAACCTAGAGTGGTAATACTTATTAGGGTCCTATCAAATAGATCTGTTTGGGATAATGTTTAAAATGATTTTGAACTACATTTATTTGTATTATATATGATTTTTTACTGATACTCATATTCAGATTTTTAAAAAATATTGCCGTTGCAGCTAAGTGGGAAGAGTTTATCTGTTTAAAATGGTTGTGTAAGTATATTTTTATACTGTATATAATTGGAGACCTTAATTTAATAGTTATGTCTTTGGCATAAAATAACCCAATAAGAGTTGGCATTCCGTAAAATCAACCATCACACTTATAAGATAAATCTTTTGGAGTTTTTATGATTAACAAGAAATCAAACCACAATATGATATGATATTGTATTGAGTCATATTTGAACTAGAAACCCGAGATCAAATTCATAACCATTTACTTCAAATACAAGTGCATGTGTATTCTTGAAAAATCTGTGATATCTTAATGGGATGTATTTCTACACTCTCCAGTTATTATAATTCCATTGTCCGCAGTACAAGTATCCTTTTTTGTCATTAGTGGTCATTTATAACACTTAGCTAGTGTTTACTGGATCGCCTATAGATAAGTCACTATATGATTGTGTTACAAAAATAAATTAATGACCATGTCCCAAAGGAAGTGATATTTACTTATGAAGCCATTTCCAGATATTAAGTTTGCATGGGGCATTAAAAAAATGATGATATTCAGTGATTTCAAAGTGAAAGACATCATTTTGTTGTTAGATTGAAGTGTTTGATAAATCCTGGATTGTGACACTTGGTAAATGTTATTGAATATTGATACCATATGTGATTTTAAGGCTTTGAAAAATCTAGAGTTCTAATCACTCTCGTCATGATCAGGTAAAATACAGGTTTGCAGGCAATAAAATCAAGGTCAGAATCATTTATTTCAAATATAAGACAACACTAGAATTGTCAACTTTATAAACAGTTTTCCTCTGCTCTTTCATTTGAGGAAGTGTCCGTAGTGTAATGGTTGTCTTCATAGGGAATTGACATGGTGACATGAATTCAAATCATGAATGAGGCTGATTGCATTTCACATAACACTAATACTCTGAGGAAAGGTATGAGTCCAACTATATTCCTTCCAGCTATGGGTAAATAGCAGGGCAGACTGAATTTTTCAGCCTTGGTGAGGCAACCAGTCTAGTATAAGGAAAACTCAGAATTGAAATTTGTTAAACTCTGCTTAAAAAATTGACCTTGTTTCACATTTTACCTGTGTGGAGGGGTTGGTAAATACAGCCATTTGATTTTGTCTCTCAGGGGCTGACAAATTTTTTAAAAAGTGGATGAACTTAATTTGATTTTTATCATTTAGGGTTTTCAGACTATTGTCTTCATCTTTATTGTTATTTCCACAACATTTCAGCCGATATGTCCTCCAGCCTTCTTCAGTTGTTTGTCGAACTTGGGAACTTACATGGAACTTCGAACTATGTCCTTTATTGAATCCACAGGGGTCGCTTGTTCTGATTATCCGAGTACAAGTGTTAAGTATTCCTGTATTGTTACTTGCCTGTTGTCAGGATTGAACCTGCAACCACTAGATGATTTTTTCCTGAGTAGCTTTGGGAACCAACGACAGTTTAGAGTGAATTTTTGGGACTTATAAACCTAATGTTCTTAATTGACTAGGATTACGACTATTATGTATGACTTTTTACTGATGCTCATATTTAGATTTATCTATTTTTTTATCTAACCTTTTGAATTATCAGTTCCTATATTATATTCATCTATATACTTGTTCTACTCAGCAGGTCATTGTAGCCCACTATATGTGCTGATTCCTTAAGGTGCATAATCCTCCAATGTTCAGCTCTATCAATTATTCCAACTTCATCCCATAAGGGCAGATAGTTTCCCTTTTTCCTTCTATATATGGTCCACCATACCCGACTTTTCAACTTCACCTTGTACTACTGCGGTAAAGAAAGGAATAGTCGGTTGCTTACAACATCGAGCAAAAACCATTAGTAGTGATACTGATGCATTTCAAGAAGAAATGATTAGTTTGAGACACAACCTCCATTGCAACAACTACCCAGAGCACATAACATTGGCTCCAAGAAACCTAGATTGGAGGATAGAGGACAATACCCAAAAACACACCCCAGAATGTCTGCCCTATGTCAAAGGACTAGCTGAAAAGATTCAAAAGATATGTAGTCCATATGACATTAGGACAGTATTCACAAGTGGTTCAACTCTCCGGAGATATCTCTTCTGGGTCAAGCCACCAACAGAATTCAACCTGATCAAGAACCGTGTTTTCTCCATCCCTTGCAGTTGTGGTAAAATATACAAAGGCGAGACAGGTCACCCACTAAAAGTAAGGCTAGAAGAACATCAGAAGATAGTAGTATTTCTGGTAGGTTTTTTCAATAGAGGCCACTGCTAGTGGAAGACATGATCTTCTACCAAGCCAAAGACTTGGGTGAACACATGCACTACCTGCTAGCAGCTCAGAGGAGGAAGTCCATTCAGTGTCAGGGGTACGACTGAAGGGATAATTTTTTTTTCAGCACCTGGAAAGCCCTTTCTTTAGGCATGCGCCATTCCTGTTTCTTGTCAGAGGCCTCTAGGAACTGCTACATTTTTTGAGATTGTTTTATCTTTTCTAACCCCCACAAACTTATGCATGCATGTATTTACCCAACTCTTCCATCACAGGCAGGATGCAATGCAAGTTCAATTTTTTTCAGTGGAATACTGCTGGTTTGAATTCAGAATTTTCCTTCCACTTGATTGGTTTTCTTACTAAGACTAAAGAACCAAGTCAACCTTACTATCTACCGATAACTGGAGGAAGAAGAGATGATTCATGCCTTATTCAATACGAGCAATAGTGTAAAGTGAAGTACAAACCACCTCATTCAGGATTTGAACTCAGGTTGCTAATTTGATTCCCTGCAATGATAACTGTTACACTAAACATGCCACTCATGTAACTCAAGTAATCTTAATTTATACAAGTTGTGTTTGTGGAGAGGTTTCCACAATCACTTCCTTTCTGAATAAGGCTGCAAAATTAATCAATTAAATTATTAACAATACAAAGAAAATGTTCAGTTGTCTGAAAAAGGATTGGATTGTGTATGTGTGTTTATCATTCTTCATTTATATCAATTGATAGAAATGAGTATTAATTTGCTACATTCAAAAGTTAGGATAACATTGATCCAAATAAACTATATACTACACATATACTTATCTATCTCTCTATGGCATGTATAATGTTTCCTTGTCTATCTCTGAAATACATTGACCCTATTATGACATATTACCTTCAGTTCTTTATATCTATTAATTAATCATTCTATTGACCCGTAAAAAACACTCTCTGCTATTCAGTGACAGTAATGAAAACCCAAGATTAGAATATACACTTGACAACCAATACTTAGCGATAGATAACTTTAAGTTGCTTTTACTAAAGAAATAAGCTAAAGTTTTTTTTGTTTTTTTTCATATGACCTCCAGGTTTAGAGAGTAAAATTTGAAGGTCTGGAAAAAGAGAACTTTTTTTTTCTCTTAAATGCTTTGCCTAAGAAGGTTTGGTTCAACTTCTGAACTCAGCAATTTTAATCTGTAGGTCACACAAGTCTTCCATGACTTATCTTAACCCTTTCACTTTCCATTGAAATTTGTTCAGTAATAATTTAGAGAAAAAATCTTTGTGCTACTAGTCTTTTACAGATAAGTTCTGTCTTTAATGTTTTCACAGCTAATTTAAAAAAAAAAAGTTTTGGATCTGCAAAATTATGCTTTGAGTACAATGTTATAAGGGTTCAAATGAAATTCAACTAGAACACCAGTAGCTCAGTGGGAGTGAAAGGATTTAGAGAAGTAAGTTACTATTTTTTGTTGTATTTTCACTAGCCTGGTCACATTATATTCAGCCTGTCTATATTAACTATATTTTGTATTGTTGATCCCTTCTCAATAATGAATTTGTTTGTCTTTTTAAATAGACTTGTTTTATCATGTATAAAATATAATTAAGTAATTAGAGATTTCAAAAAGAAAGAAAAGAAAAAACTTTTCCATGGATGAATCATTTGATAAAAATTTATTCACTTAAGTGGATCATCTTGTGTCAAAATTCTTTGCTTGTGGCAACCGGTTGGGTGATGCTGTGATTTTATTTCCCATGTGTTTTTCCCTTGAAACTTTGCTATTAGCCAGTATTGACTGTTATTCATATGATGAGCTTTACTCAGATTCGGCTTGAACAAGTTCCTGAAATGTAGATTATGATATCAGGTTTAGGATGTTTTCTTTTTGGCAAACTGATTCCAGCTAGGGGCATTAATAAAGGAGTCATATTTTTCCTTTTGTTTCAATTTTTTTAATCTCCAGAAGGTAATTTTTTTTAGGGAATTGGGTGACACAGAAACCTCTTTATTATTGTAATTACCAATCAGTTATTGATAGTTAGAGCCAAATAAAAGTTAATGAGAGACAAAGAATAAAATGTTAATTAAGGGTCTAAAGTTTGGTTTGAATATGAATTGAGTTTTTGTTCATCAAACAAGACTGATATGTACAATTGTTTAAACCAATTTACTGGTATTTGTTTTGAAAGATCAAATTCTTACAAATGTTGCTAAAAAAATCTACCAGAGAAGAAAGGAAATATTTGAATTTAAAAAAATTAAACCAAATTTCATATTTTTCATTCGTTTTTATTTCTATATGAAACCTTCTTTATCAGTGAATTTAATATTTTCTTTCATCTTAATTTGAAAAAAAAATGCAACTAAAATGAATAAAAGTACTTAAAATTCATCGTAGACCAAATTCAGTTCTATACTTACATTCACGACATTACATTTTTTTTTATTGTAGTTATTTAACAATTTATGTTTTAGACATTTATCTTTATATTAAACAAACAAAAATGGGTGAAGCAATATTTGAAACTCGTATATCCTGCAGGGATCAGGTTTTATCTGCTTTTTAATATATATTCCTGTTATTTACAAATAATAATATTCTCTTTTAACACGATGTCAGTGGGTCTATCACAACATTGTGTTAAAATAGACTGAAATAATGTCTTAAAACATATCCTGTTTTCTACTATCTCACTCTTGTACATAGCAGTAGTGATAGAGCAATTAAGAATAGAAGATTTGGAAGAACAGATTGGTACATTTTTATTTTTTAATTTCCCCCCCACTTATAAATATAAGTGGGGGGGAAATTAAAAAATAAAAATGTACCAATCTGTTCTTCCAAATCTTCTATGAAAGAAGAAAATTCTTTAAATTTTGCCCTTTCTTTGCTATTTTTTTTAATTTTGAATGTTAAATCTTAATCTCATTAAAATTAAAAAGCAGTATTTGGTCATGAAATTTAAAAAATACCAAGTGTAAGGTTTGTTATTTATCTTAATGTTTATTTGGTATAACTCATTGGCTACCTACTAAAGCATGTAAATTTTATCAGAGTATTATTCTATCTCACATCTTCTTTCAATGCTATTAATCAGGAATATTAGCAGTAGTTAGTACCAAACAAAAATTAATAACTAATAAAAATTCAAATGTTACTTCATTGTCTTAAGTTAGAAGCTTGTCCTTGTAATATTTGATGACTAAACAAAGATACAAAGAGTTTTTTTGAAGAGGGTTAAATTTAAGTTTTCTACTGGAACTCATTCTTTTGATATTGTTTCTGTTCATAAAGATCAATCACTGGAAATAAAAATTAACTTTCAGATTATTAATGATAACGCTAAACAAATGGAGGCACCTTATATAACAAATTACAATATTGATTCTGATGACATCTTAAAGAACATATATACATACTGTATTTAATTAGATATTTCACTATATATTTGGAGAATAAATCCTTTTAATCAGATCATATATATGTTGCGATATAATTAATAAAACTAGAGGCTACTTCTCTTTCAGAAAAAAAAATGTGAAATTCAAATGGATATCAATTTATTTTTTCCCCCACCAGTATTAATCACCTGTTTCTTTTCCTGCTTTCACACTACATTATACATGATCAACTCTTTCACTTTGTTATTGATAATATCTTAATGTGTACATTGATATTATTATGAGACTGACTTCAGGTAGCTTGAGAGAAAGGAAGTTTCCAATCATAAGTCAGTTGATTAAAGAAACAATGTCTCTAATTGCTACTTCATTTTTGAAATGGATTCTAAACATAGTAAAAATGTATCTCTATATAGTAAAATATCAGACTAGTGTCTTCATTTAGATATCAGTCACAGTAGCTAACTTTCTAGGAATTTCAATCCAAACACTTTATTCAATCTATTAAGGTACTATTTACCAACCCCTCCGCTCGGGCAGGATATGACACAAGGTCAATTTTTAAGCGGAGTTTAACAGGTTTTGAATTCAGAGTTTTCCTTCTCCTAGACTAGTTGCCTCCCCAAGGCTGAAGAACCTAGTCCGTCCTACTATTTACCCATAGCTGGAGGGAGAATAAGGGGGTTCATACCTTTCCCAAGGGTATTTGCCCGAAAGTGAACGTAATAGCGCGACTGGAGTACGAACTCGCGTACTACGATTCCGCAGCTCATCGCTTTAACCATTACACCACGAGGACACCCTATTCAATCTATTAAGGTAGATTGTTTTCAATTCATTGTTCATCTTTTGAGGATATCAATTAAATCTTTCTAATTAATCTGTCCTCATAATATTGATGTTATGTCTCTCCCACTGAACCAAAGTATATGATTACTTGTCCCAGAGATTGAACACATAGCTACTGCATCACTAAAAGACTTTAATCAATACTTTTATTTACTAAGCTATAATCCCAAGACTTAGATACAGATATTAGTCTGTGCACATCAGTATATAATTATGATTATTCCTCATCTAAAGCATTTAGAAAAAAATTTAGGGTTATATAGAGCATGTGGATTTGGATCAATCTCTTAACAAGTTCAGCTCAACTTAATCATATTCTTGGAACGAAGGACTGCAGAAAGTCAAATTGAGCCAGCAAGGTTATTCTCACATTCCTCCAGACTATAGTAGCATAACATAGATATAAAAAAGAACTTAGAAGAAGATTTTAACAAATCAAGAATACACATCAGAATTAGCTGAGGTTTATTATTAGAGAGAAGATTAGTATAAGTTATAAAATTGATAACATCAAAATTCAAGGCATTTTTTTTTCTTTTAGATTAGCTTAAAATTTTGTCTTACATTTTTCATTGGCAGTATGTTTCCAAGTTTAAAGAACTAAAGTTGGCAAAGAATTTTAAAGAATTTGTTTCTGAATAAAATACTGCAGAATGAGAAAGAAACTTTTTTTTTTTATTTAGATTTTGGAAGAACATGTCTTCAAAACTTTTGGTAAAAACAAATCTCAAAATTTTAGAAGCAGAGACTGCAGGAAGAAAATGGATGAAAGAACAAAATTGAAAAAAAGAGAAATCAAACTACTGAATGAGGATAGAAGAGAAAGTAGATGATGAGGAAAAATGAGAGACAGATATTAAAAAAGAGAAAAGTGAAGTCGCAAGAAAAGAAAAATCCATGAGAAAGAGAGAAAATAAATCAAAGGAGAAAAGAGAGGGAGAAAGATAGAGAAAGAAGGAGAATATAAGAGAGAATAAGAGAAAAAGAGTATGATAAAATGATTTTTGTTCAGTTTTTAGCATTCCTACATTATTTACGGAAAAAAGTGCTCAAGGAACTTTATTTAAATACCTATAAAAAATTATCTTATTTCTGTACATCAGTAGACATATTACAGAAACATCAACATTTTATGCATAAATGAATAATTCAAAAATAACAAATAAAAAACAAGAATCAATATGTAATTTTTAAAGTTTGAGTGAGAATAAAGAATAAATGTTAATTCTTGAATTAATTTTCTGATGAAAATCAAAGCCAGTCCCTGTCATGAATTTAAGGGGAGCCAATAACAGAGAAATAATGTCTATTTTGGCACTAGAAATTTTATTACTACATTTTTTTAAGGTATATTTTGGCATTTTGGGGCAAGAAAGTATTTAGGGTATCAATTCATTATTCAAATACAAGGAAAAACCTGACAAGGGATGAAAAGTAAAATTTTGATGTCTTTTTATTTTCATTGTAATTCTATTGAATCTTGCCTTAAAATTGATGGGGTTATGCATCATTTGTCATTCAGCCAAATATTCTTTTCAATAATCTTTGATTTTATTTTTGTGATCTCCCCTTCACCCATTTATTTAATTCAAAATTTTTCTATGGACAATTAGTCACTGAACTAGATCTTAATGTCTTAGTCAATAGATAAATTGGTAAGAATATATCTTTCCTTGTCATCATCATCATCATGTTGTGCCGCCAGCACAGATATCCCTGACCCTTTCTTGCCACTTCTCCCTATCTTTCATCACCTCTGGCAGGTCTTCAGAGCTACATCCCGCATTCTCACAGAGCTGCTGTATGTATGTTTGAGCTGGACGTCCTGCTTTTGCTCGGTCATATGTAGAGGTCCATAGGAGTACATCACTTATGATCTCGCCCCTGCTTCTCCAGCTGTGTCCTGCATGTCTGGTTTGTCTAACTTGGATAGTTTTCATGATGGGAGGTAGGTGGCCGTATATTTGGTGTTTTGTGAGGTGTTGCCTCCAGGACTTGTTCAATATTGCTCGTAGCATTCTTGTGTAATTGCCGTCTAGCTTTTTCTCCCGCCGTTTTCTTAGCATCCAAGTAGTGCATCCATATAGCAGTATCGATACGACCACTGCTTGGAAGAAACTACGGTTTTGAAAAATATATTTGGTTTAGTTTTTATAGAGTATTATATAAACTATAGATGTTTCACTCATACCTTGTGTATATTTATTTATCCCTTAGATGACTTTTGAACTTATTGGTTATTTATGCTTCTATTTAGAAAAGATTGAAGGAGTTGAATTAACATTTAATCATATCAAGAATTTGGATGATTAAAAAATAACATTCAGCTCAAAAGTTTACCCCACAAAATAACCATTCAATTGTAGACTTGACTGAAAATTGCTCTATTCTCTAAACTGGAGAATTTCTAATGTATTGCTCTTTTTATAAGGTGTCATTTTCCGTGGTGATGGTTATATACAAACATATATAATGAGAATTTTAATAATATATAAGTTATAAATGTGTCATATATAGGGTGTGTATATGTTTATATTTATAGAATATTTTCTTCGTATATATCTTTTACATTTCATTAAAGAAAAAGTAAAGAAAAATTTATTTTTAGAAAGCCAAAGAAAGGTACTTAGTTAAATATAACATTTAAAGTACTAAAACAAGACAAGGCAAACTATCCATTTGAAGATCTATAGGAGAAACACTGATGGAAAACAGGATGGAGTTCAACTTATAAGTAGTTTATTCTTAAACTAAAACTTGGTTGGGGGCCAAGAAT
Organism: Sepioteuthis lessoniana; assembly: GCA_963585895.1. Classification (NCBI taxonomy): domain Eukaryota; kingdom Metazoa; phylum Mollusca; class Cephalopoda; order Myopsida; family Loliginidae; genus Sepioteuthis; species Sepioteuthis lessoniana. The sequence continues at coordinate 99,927,626 of OY757917.1, read as the reverse complement.
ATGCCAACTGCTTTCCCTGCAGAGTGATGGGACCCCTTTCCAAAAGGCATGTTCTACATGAGACAACTGCATCTGGTGGTAGGTTTCTAGTTCTATAGCTTTGGAAGTGAAGTTACTCATTCATTGGTATTACTCTCAGGTCCACTCTGACCCAGTAACTATTAGGGTTCTGTCTATGAATCAAATCGGACTGTTTGAAAATTATTAGTATATAACTGTTCGAATTGTATTTGTTTGCAGTGGATTATTATTATTATTTCACACCTCATGAACTCTTCACAACAGCATTAGCTGGTAATATTTTACTAGAGTCTGAGTGACAGCAAGTCTCTTCAGGTCTCCTAGACTCTTCTGAGTATTTTGGCTGATCTTTACAATGCTATAGTCTGGATTATCTCAATTTGTCCTCCGATTTTCTACTCTTTCCAGTCCTCTTTTCAAACCTTTGGGGACCGTTCCAAGTGTGCCAATCACAATTGGTGCCATCCTCATCCTCATCTTCTACAGCTTTCTCAGTTCTCTGGCAAGGTCTAAGAACTTGTGTCTTTTTTTGCTTCCTTTGATTTTCACAAGGTGGTCTGCTGGAATGGCAAAATCCACTATATAGCAAGCTCTCTCTTTTTTTTTTTTTTTCGATATCACTATGTTTGGTCTCCTGGCCAAGATTAGTTGATCCATTTGTATCTCAGATTCCCAGAGAATTTTAAGCATCTCATTCTCTCAAACTGATTCTGGTTTGTGCATATAGCATTTGGTTGTATGGTTAAATTTCAATTTCTTGGACAATTCTCGGTGAACCACCTTCCCCACCCAGTTATGTCTTGTTTTATATTCCTTTTTACTACATCCACCAATATGATTAATTATTTCATCTTTCTCATTGGTGATCTACACTTGTTATTCTGTTGTGCATCATCAGTTTGGCTTTAATATAATTGGTCCTTATGGCATTGTTTTGTGTTGTTGTTAGAAGAGATTCACTTTTTCTTTATGGGTTTCCCTTTCATAGCCATGTTTAGGTCTTCTTGTAAGAGATTTCACCATTTAGTTGTTTTTTTCCTTTTCTGTTTCCTAGTTTTTATTGTTCTATTTGTCCTTATATTGTCAGTGCTGTTACTGGCCATTGTAATTACTCTTTCTTTGCTCATTTTAATGTAGTCCTTGAGTCTTCATATTGATATATTCCCACTGTCTTTAATGTTAGTGAATTCTCTTTCTTTTCTTGATTCATCTCTCAGAAGGAAGGCCTTGTGCATGGTCATCAATTTTCTTGTCCTTTAGTCCATTTATTTAAGTTCTCCTGTGTTCATTTTAAGAATGGTCCCAAGTATCTTACAAGAGGAACTGCTGCAGAACTTGGTTTCCAGAAGTTTTCTTATTCATCTGAGGTTTTCTTTTGTTATTTTTTCTTTCATCTCCTCTTGTTTGATTGTGTCTGCTTTCAATTTTCCTAAGTACTTGTAATTTTCCTTTTCTCCAAGTATTCTGATACTTTAATGATTTTGCAGTTCTGTTCCGTCTATTATTTTTTTTTTTTTTTTTTTACTTTTCCTTATGAGCATGGCACATTTTTCTATGCCAAATTCTAGTCCTATATCCTGGCTATTCATATCAGTCTTCAATTCTTTTTTCAATTTTTTGCAAACAGCTTGATGTCATCTTTGTACATAAGGGGATAGATTTTTTCTTGTGATTTTGTAAATTTGTTGCCTCCAGTATACGTCCTACGTTTGTAATTGAGTGGCATTATTGCTATTACAAATAGTAATGGTGACAGCACATCTCCCTGGAGGATGCCTCTTTGGGTTTTACCCTTTGCTAAAGTTTTTTCTGCAGCTTTTAAATTTAGTTTCAAGTTTTTCATGCCTTCTGTGATGAATTTTATGACTTTTTGGATATTTTGTACATTTACTGACAATCTAGTATCCAGCTTTGCAGAACCATATCATAGCCCTCTTTATACTCAATCCACACCATAGATATATTTTTCCATCTTGCTTTACTCTCCTTGAAGATGGATTGATCTATATACAATAATTCAGCTGTTTCTCTTGTTTCCTTGTAGCACCTTTTCTATTCTTCCAGAAACAGTGTGCAGCATACAAACAAGTTATAGATCTCCTCCTTGATCTGTGCTGTTAGGATTGTAGACATCATTGGTTAACACATTGTTAGTCAATAGATGCTGGAGATGGTTCCTTTTTGGAGACCTTTCTGAATCGAGATAGTTTTGTCATAAGTCATTCATTTGGGAACATTTGCTTCTTGTAGGCATCTCATTCTCTGTGAGTTTTTCACACCAGCCTTAACTGGTAATATTTCACTGGATTCTGAGTAACAGCAAGTCTCCTCAGATTTTTAGAACTCTTCTGAGTATTCTATCTGATCTTAATGATGCTGTGGTCTGAATTGTTTTGATTCTTCCTCTGATTTTCATTACTTCCAGTCTCTTTTCTAAGTCTTTCAGAACTTTTCCAAGTGCAACAATCACAATTGATATTGCTGTCAACCTCATATTCCACAGCTTTTTCTACTCTTTGGCAAGATGTAAGTATTTGACTGTCTTTCATTCTCTCTTTATGGTCAACAGGAACAGCCAAATTCACTAGATGACAAGTTCTCTTTTTCTTTGTTAATTAACACTTGGTCTGTCTTTCTGACCAGGATTGGACAATTTATTTGTATCTCAAAATCCCCCCAAATTTTTTGGATCTCATTTTTTTGGATGGATTCTGGTTTGTGCATATACCATTTGTTAGTGTGATCATTATTATTATTAGTTACTTGAAACCATATAATTCCTTGAAATACTTGATACCATATAATTGTGTGCAAATTATTAATAATAAATAGGGATAATTCAAACCATTTACCTATTTACAAATTATCAGTATTTGATAGGAATACTTGAAATCACATAACTGAGTGCAAACAAATGATTATTGTTATTAAATAGGAATTGTTCCTTGAAACCATGTGACTGTGTATAAATTATTAGATTTCAGAATAGTTATTGGAAGTGATTACTAACTGGGCCAGTGGCCTAAAGAATAGAGTGTTCACCGATGGTCCAGTAGACCAGGGTTCAATCCCAGGTCGAGTCATACCAAAGACAAAAAAAAATGGTACTTGATATCGCCTTGCTTAACACTCAGCATTATAAGGTAGAAATCAAGGGTAAAGTGGAGCAATCCAGGGAATGGAGTAGCGCCCTCCCCTACACTTTGGTGTAGCAGCTATTGAAAAGGGAGCCTTTGGATCACCCTTGACTAAGGTCGCCAACTTTTCTTACTTATTAGTTACTTGATACTATATAATTGCTTGAAAAAAGAAGACTTATTCGAATATTTAATCATCTAACAAGGATTGACATTCCATCAAATGAACTAACCAATTATTCTTAAACTTATCTAACTATTATCATTAGTTAATGATTGGTTTGCTAACTTCCTTTTCAGTTTATTGAAAAATATCTTTAATTTCTGAGCCGGTATTATCATTCTAGTTTATATATAAATAAAAGTACCAACAATCAGTGATTATATCTCAGAGAAGAATCATTAACATACCAGAAATTGTTCAGGTAATTGAAATTTTTCTTCCTATTTTCCATGTTGTTAGCTTATGTTAGATGGATGGCTGAACAGATCCAAAGGGTTTGTTAATGTTACAGCATCAGAATGGTGTTTAAAAGCAAAAATGCTCTTTTCAACTTTTTATCAAAATTGTCATTTACTAAGCTTAGCTTTGTTTGGCACAAAGCCAGACAGAAGTATCAAGCATCCAATGAGGATTAAACTTACTAGTAATGATCTGCTATATTAGTTCACTAACCAATATAGCATGCAAGATGCTCTGACCGTCTTACTAGAGTTAATCATTTAAGTAAGCATCTAAGAAAAGATATGAAACCAGCTCTTGACTTAAAGAACATAAAAACCAAAAGTAGAGTGAAAAAATCCTGTATAGCAGGTCATATCTGTAAGGAGAAAGGCAAACATTTCTCCTTCTGGGATAAGATTAAGTGATTGATAAAAAAACATCATTGGGAACTGAGAAGGTTGAAAAAAATAGCGTATATCAACTTTTCAACCTTATGTACAAGTCAAACAAGCATGTATTTCATTACTATTTTTTGTTTCATAAATTTGTTGCTGGAGAAATCTTCTTGGTAAACACTACAGACAAAAACCGGGTACAAGTGTTAAGAATTCCTGTATTGTTATTCGCTTGCAGTCAGGATTGAACCTGCGGCCTCCAGATGATTTTCTTCCTATAACTGTTATGCTATGTGTCCTGCTGGACACATAGCGTAACAGTTATATGCAATTCTTTAAAAAACACCTTAAAATGAGATATTTTTGTATTTTTTAAATAAAAAATAAAATCTCAGTAACTACTGTGTGTTTACTTTTATTTTGATAACAAATATTCACTTCATCATAAAAGATCATCATACAACAGCATCATATTTTGTTTTTATTGGTAAAACAATCACCCTTGTTAATTATTAATTTATAGATTCTTGTCATTCTTTCAAACAGTTTTTGAAAAAAAAAAAAAAGACAGACTTTTCCAAGCATCCTTCAGACACTGAAAAATCTCTCTCTCACTCTTTGGGTATTCTCTTTAAACCCTCTGATCTAAATCCTCTTATTCTAATTCAATAAGAGAAAGGTCAGGAGAATGAGATGGTTAGATCATAATTTCAAAAGTGTTTTTTTTTTTTTTTTTGGACTCAAGGTAAATTTGACATAATTTAGATTAATGTTTTGTTGCATCTTGTTGAAAGTTGAATTTTTTTCTAATTATGTGTAAACCAGATGGTATAGCATGTCTTTGCAAAATCTGATATTGTTCTTTTGCTATGATCCCCTTGACCTGAATCAAATATCTAGTCCTCTCTTTCTCTCTCTCTAAAAACTCACCGACACTATAACAGACCCAATACCATGCTTAACTGTTGGAACCACACATTCATCAGTCAGTCTTTCTCATGGCTTTTTCTCAAATATGCTCTCTTCTTACTACCAAAAAGTTAGAATTTCAACTCATCCGTCCACAATACATATTGTTACTCTTTCAATGTCCAATTCTTATGCTTTCTTTACCTATAACAGTCTTTTCTGCTTATTCACCTTCTGTAACAGGGATTTCTTGATAGCTATGCATCCTGATTCCTGCTGATCTAAGTTGACTTGTCACAGTTAAGAGCGACAATGGCTGCTGTCAAGAGGACTTAACTTCAGCTGTCAACTTTGCTCTCGATAATCAATCTTCAGGAGTAGATGTCTGTTTTAGTGTTTCAGATTTTTTTCTGTCAACATTTGCACCTGTTTCTAATTGCTTTTAAAAAGAATATTGCTCCCCATATCTAGAAATCTTCAACTTCTTGGCAATTTATCTTTAAGAATAAGTTATTTGTATAAAATTTCAATTTGAGCCCTTACCTCAATGCTTAGCTGCTTTAATTTTGTCATTTTGTGGCAAATTTCTTCAAAATCTAAAAAACACTGTTGTAATGATAGAATCTTTTTTCTTCAAAGAAAGCTATAGTTGGGCCAAAATGAATGTTCATTCTGAATGGCAACATTAGTCAGGTTAAGTTCACATTCAGAACCTGTATTAACATTTAAATTTGTTGAAAATTTTAGTAAACTTAAAAGTCCACTGAGGAGTTAATAGTGAAAAGAAAATTTAATCTTTCTCATACAAGATATTCATAATTTAGCAAAATGTATCATGGATGGACATTTTGGAAGTAAGAAGAGAGTACATATGAGTAGAAAGCCTGAAAAATAAAAACCAGTACATTGTAGTAAAAGTAAAGTTGGTAACCGTAGTTGAGGGCTTCCTGAAAGCTCCCTTTTCAATAGCTACTACACTGAGGTGTAGGGGAGGGTGCTACTCCTTTCCCTGGATTGCTCCACTTTATCCTTGAAACGTACCTTATAATGCTGAGTGCTAAGCAAGGAGATATCAAGTACCACTTTTTCTTTGGTATGACTCGACCTGAGATTGAACACAAGTCTTCTGGGCCATTGGCAAACACTCTACCACTAAGCCAATAGGGTCTTATTTTAAGGTGTTTTTTAAAAGGTATCTGGGGTGGCTTCATACTTTTTGTTTCTATTGTAATTTAAAATCACTCAAGAACTTTATCTGCCTGGTCGGCTGGGGCTGTAGAATACACCGATTGCATCTCTGCCGAGGAGCAAGACTCCCTCAATGAGTGTCCTGGATGTGAATCTAAACAATCTGAGATTGAGGCTCTAGTAATGCTGGAGCTTTGGGGAATGCAGAGTACCTTTTCATTGCCATTGCTGGAGTGGTAGCTCTAGAAAATGGTCCTTCTGTAGGTCAAATAAAACTGTTTGGCATTTAAACTGAGTGCAAACAAATGGCTTATGCTAAATTAAATTGTTAGAAATAGAACTGTTTGATTATTTAACTGGGTGTAAACAAATGACTGATGTTTAAATGAATTGTTAATGATATATAGCAATACTTGGAACCATTTAACTTTGTTGACTTACATTTACAAATCATATATATTAAATATATATGTATAAATTGGATTTGGCATTAAATAACCTACAAGGGTTGATATGCCATAAAATAAAATCAAACCAAACGAATCAAGCATCTTGTATAACTAGTATTACTGTGATGGAATTATTTGTTTGGTATATTAAAGACCAATATTTTTGCCATTTTTTTTTTTCTATGAAAGAAGAAATTTTTTTATTCTTGTATTTTACATCTAACAATCTGGCAATCATTTATTATCATAAATTAGTATGTTAGAGTTTATCCCTTGGGGAAAAAAAACAAATGTAGAATAAGTTTAACTGGACCATTCTGTGCATTACTATTCATTGTCAACAGATTGACTAATAAATTATACTAAATGGCTTATATTTATCTATTGAAAGAGAAGAAAAGAAAACTCATTGTGGTATAATTATAAGGAAGCTAGATTCTAAGAATAAAACTACTGATAAGTGATTTTAATCCTCATTAGCTTCCCTATGATTGTAACCTTGTACCAAAACTTAGTTACATTTAGTAAATAAAAAGAGAGAGACAAGAATGGTGCTTTTTCTGTTAATAGATAAGTTCTGTCTCTATTTTGTTATAGTAATTTATAAGAAATCTGTTCTTTATATATATACAGGATACTGTAATCGTATAACATGAATATATTATCAATTAATAGAAAAAAGTCGGAAAAGAAATTCAGCTTTGGAGAATGTTAATTTAAATACACTGAGTAGCCCAAATTTTGCTAACGACCAGGTGACTATTCAACTATCACAAATTATTATATAGGATAAACTAATAAATGAAATACATCAACTTAATGATCACACTATTCAGTGTTTATGAAAATTTTGGTTTCTTTTTGCTTTTTCTATTGTTTCTCTCAAATAAAAGAATATAATGTAGAAGAGCCTCATCTTTATTTGTTTCTCTGTGTATTAATCATTGTGTCACTACAAAAAGAAACTATTGTATTCTGTATATTTCAAGATGTAACTCTTTGTCATGAAATAAGTATGAACAGTCAGTGGTAGAAAATATAGCAAAGAATTGAAGTGATAGATAATATTTAGACAACGAAATTTCTTCATTGTCTCAGCTGGTTTATTCTTTAGCCCATATCAAGTGTATAAACAGTGACAAAAGAAAGAAATTTCACTTTTTTTTTATTGACAAACCAGTACTTGACTCAGGCTGAAGAATAGATTGATCAAAACATTGTTAACAATATCAAGAATTCAAATAGAGAATTCAATTGGCTGAATAATATCTTGTATGTTAATGAATCTTCTCGAAATTATAGACAAAAAATTGGACTATTAGTAAGTATCAAATTCACACTTGTATTGGAAGGTCAAGCACTTGGAAAGCAATATTGTTATGTATCAAAATATGAAGGGAAATATGTTGTAAGAGCGGGGTTCAATCCCAGGTTAAGTTATACCAAAGACTCAAAAATGGTACTTGATGCTGCCTTGCTTAGCATTCAGCACTATAAGTTAAGGATCAAAGGTAGAGTGGAGCAATCCAGGAGATGGATTAGCACCCTTCCGTACTCCTCGGTGTTGTAGCTATTGAAAGGGAAGCCTTCAGTTCACCCTCGACTACGGTCGCCAACTTTATTACTTAATTTGTAGCTTTAGAAATTCAAAATTTTCCTTCTCTTAGACTAATTGCCTTACCAAGACTAAAGAGTCTTGTCTGTTCTACTATTTATCTATATTTGGAGTTCGGGAAAAGAAATCACTTCATTCCTTTTTCAGGGGCCTTAGTGTGTAGTGAAATGTACAGGGTTGTTCAAGATTTGAATTCTACTCTTTGGATCCATTTCCTATGACAATAGCTGTTACTTCACCAGAGCAAGAAGAAATATGTTGTTGTAAAGTTATGAGCAGTCCAAAACTTGATAGATCTGGAATCAATGATATATAGACAAAGGAACCATCTATATTATTGTTTAATTTAATTAATATTTTCTTTTTATTTATGACACTACGTCAGACATGAATTGTAGCATAGTAGCTTTAATATTGGATCTACTTTTTGAACAATACAATGATTATAAATTTGTTATTACTTTTGAAAAACTAAAACATTTTAAATAAATCTCTATCATGTCATTGAGAATTTTATTCTTATATCAGGTCATGAAAATTACTTGGAGAAATGTTTGATGTAAATTTTTAGATCCTTCTTCCTGGTTTTCTTTTATTCTAATGCATTTGGAACATTAGCACCAACTTGTGAATGATGGAATTTAATTATTTGTTTAACTATTCATTTCTAGATGGGATTTTTAATTAAATCAAATAATCTGGAAAAAAAAAATTAAAAATCTTTTTTAATTAATCATAAAAGATTGTATTTAAAAATTTACCTTTAAAAAATTTTTTAAAATCACCTTCATTATGATGTTTATATTAAAGAAAACAGGATCAATAAGAAAATATATACCATCTCAAGGCATTAATATTATTGTAAAAACCAAAAAAAGCACCGATCAATGATATTTTGACATAAAATAGATTTAAAATACTAATGCAGTGAGAAAATGAAACAATCTTATAGGAAAAGTTTTAGTTTCATGTTGGTATATTCTATTAAAAGTAGCTATTTTTTTACCTCTCTAATGATCTTTTTTATGTTAAAATATTAATATATAAAATATTTACACTCTTTGTCACAATTGCAGGCACCTATGAAATTTCAGTTCATCATGTAGAATATCTCCTAAAAAAAGAATTTAGTGAAACTGCTTTGGTTAATTGACAACTCATGGTTGATAAATAACAGCAAATGATAAAACAAGTTTATATGAATTTGGTTATTTTCCTTTTATTTCTGAAGATATAATAAAAAAAGTGAAAGGGTGCCAATAAGGATGACTAGGACTGTATTTAACTAGTACTCAGTTTAATGTGTACTAGTTATAATTACTGTTAAGATTCTGAAAGCCAAAGAAAACCTGATCCATTTTAAACTGCCATGCTATATCCATACTATATGCACAACTTGATTAGAGCTTATTTTTTGAGACCTAGATTTTGTTTTAGAAGCATAAATTTTGCAGAGAAATGTCCATTTGTCTCAAACAGAGAACTTAATAAGTGACCCATTTAGATTAAGAATTGTATCACATGTTTCATGCTCACTCTTTAATTGCTTAATCCTATTTCCTAGATTTGTAGCTTTAAAAATTCAACAGCCTAACCAGTTCATTAACTTGATTTATCATTTATGCAGCAAAATAAACAAACCTTTATATTCAGTAGTTCAATAAAATAGTAATTTGGAAAAAAAAAGAAAAAAGAAGAAAATTTTCATATTGAAGTAGAATGTTTCAATTAATTTTGAGGACATGTGTAATTTTTGTAAATTAGATTAAAGATATAAAATCATCAAATAGAATTGCTTATTCTGAATTAAACAAATTTGAGGTAAAAATTAAGAAAAAAATTTATGCTGACTTTATTTGTAGCTGATTGAGGAGTTTGAAAATGAGTGAGTAAGAACTGGATGACAGTTTAAAATTTGAATTACAAGTACCAAAATACAAACTGAATTAAACTGAATTCTTCAACATATTTTTTATCAAAAACTTTTCTTTCAAAAAGAGACATTGTTAAAAAAAATATAAGAGTATTTGAAAGACATTTCATATAATGAAGTTATATTCAGGAGATGGATTAACTAGGTTTGTATTTTGATATTCAATAGAGAACTCCCAGCATACCAGGACTGTAACACCCTCTCCACATACACACAATCAAACTTGTAATTTTCATGCTGTAGGACTTTCAATGTTTATTAATTAATCACTGGTATGAGATGGTAAAATTGCTTTGATGATAAAGTTGTTAAAAATTAGAAAAATATCTTGTTAATTAATAAATTGTTTTGTAAGATTAAAAAGAAAAAAAAGAAAGAAAGAATTAGAAGATATTGTATTTGATGGCATATGACCTTTCTCTATTTACATTTAATGTTACAATATTATGAATTTAGTCTTGGAAGAAGTATTTGTAGTTTACAGCATCTGAATAAACATTAGCTTACTAGATATCACAAATTTTCATATAAAACCCCTGTATGTATGTGTGTGATGGCATTTGCACACTGTGGTTTAAGCCAATTCTGTATGTGTATTAATATGTGGAGTTTCTTGAGGATAGGTGTCCAGAGTTGGTCCACAGCCAAATTTGTATAACAGATTTGAATTCAGAGTTTTTCTTTTCTTATACTGGTTGTCATACTAAGGTTAGAACTCAGTCTGTCCTGCTATTTTGTCCATAGAATAATTGGATGCATACAAATCTCAAGTCTTATGAGAAATGCAAACAACCTAAATGAGGATTTGAATTTGTATTGCTGTGTCCACTTCCTACAATGAGAACTATTACACCATGAGCATGTCATAATATAAAACCTGGGAGATATCTTTAGAGATATTTTGTTGTTGGAGTTTAGAGTCTTAGATGCCAAAAAATATAATTGTATTGCTTCTTTATTATGAATTCCTTCCATTTGAAAGTTGAAGTATATGTTAGTCAGAAATATTGATATGAAAATGTAGCAAATAATGAAGAAGATATTAACATATTTTATTGCATACAAAACCTCCACCCAATCCTACAGCTCTGTCAGCTGGAGTTGTAGAATATGCCAAGTGCATTTCTGCAGAAGTGTAAGACCTCCACCAATAAGTGTTCTGGATATGACACTAAACCATTTGATGGTGAGGCTTGAGTCCTCGAATTTTGAGGAATCTGAAGTATAACTTCATTACTCCCTAGTCCACTCTGAATCACAGTGGTAGAACCTGTTAGAATCTTCTCTATGATTCAAATAGAACTCTAATCATTTACTATACTTGAAACCATTTAACTGTGTGCAAACAAATGATTAATATTAAAATTCATCTATTAGTATTACATAGCAGTGTTTGAAACCATTTAACTGTGTCCAAATAATTGACTGTTAAATTGAATTATTAGTATTTCAGAGAAATAATTGGAATCATATAACTGTGAAAATGATGAATATTATTAAATAGAATTACTAATTTTCGATAGCAATACTGAAACCATTTAACTGTATTCAAATAAAACTATTAGTGTTCGATAACAATACTTGAAACAATATAACTGTGTGCAAACAAATAAGCTCTGGCTCATTTTAAGATAATGTTACCTACAAATTATTTGTTTACAAATCATATACATTTAATATATATGTATGAATAGGATTTGGTATTAAATAACCTATAGGAGTTGATATGCCATAAAACATAATCAACTAATCCACTCAATTCTATTTATTCTGTATTAGAAGCAATATTAGTCGTATTAATAGAAAGGCGTTATGAAAACAAAAAGGAAATTATCAGAATTACTGAAAATAATTTTATTAGCATCTTTAAAACTTATCTTTCACATCTCATGTTAATTCTGTAATCAACAATGTTTTATCCCTTAAAATGAAATCTTAAAAATGATCATTTGTTCTTAAATCAGGATTATTTTATTTGATTGAACATCTGATAACTTTCTCTTGTAATTAGATGTTTTGAAAAATAATCTTTATAATTCAAAGACTCTTAAGTTTTGAATTTGTTATCTACCCAGCCTGCTCACGTATGTACTTTGATATTTGCAAAAACATGGACACAATTTGAATTATTATCTCATGAAATCCATACTCACATTTATTGAATTTAGTTAATATAACTGCAAGGCCACATTATAGTAGAGCAGTCAAGTGTATACAGATATTTATATATTTTATATACTCTTTATACTATATTTATATACATTAGATGCACATCTTTTCTAAAAATGTGTCCATATATTTCACCACACCTATGTCTTAGAATTATTATAGGTAATATGTATTAAAATCTTGAGTTACATGATTAATAAGAAATTATCTCAAAAATACCCATGTCTTGAGTATGATATTAAACTGGATCTGGTGGTGAGGTTTCAATTCTGGAGCTCTAGGGAGTATGAAGTCACACGTTTATTGCCATTACTTCCAAATTCATTCTAACTTGGAGTGGTTATACTTGTTAAATTCGCATTGATTAGTTAATTATATCTGTTTGAAATAAATTTAAAATGATTGTGAATTACATTTATACATTGGTTCATAAAATATTGATATTGCAACTAAGTATGAAGTGTTAATCTGTGTAAACTGAAGATACATATAATTAGAGACTATAATTGTTAAACTAACAAAATTAGCATAGATTAACCCAATGAGGCTTGACATACAGTGAAATTAACTAGCTAACTAATGAAAAATTCTCACATAAAAAATACAAATTTTATATAAAGATATATATATTTATACTTACATATACACATGCAGATGCTATCTATTCTTGGACAAGAACACATACATATTATCAGTACATGCATCTATATATAGTAATCATAGAAATGTACTTTTTCATGCTTATTAAATTATCCATGTGTGAACATAAATAGGCTATATATATATATATATATATATATATATATATATATATATATATATATATAAGTAATGGATTGTAATCTGACAGTTTGTAAAGAGAAATTGATAACAAGGTAATCCAAGTAGAAGGAGAAATTTATTGAGAAACAAAGTGGACACTAAGGCGTTTCAGTTCTACTGAACCATCATCAGGACTATGAGGGGTTACGTTAGTGATGTTAAGTTAATGATGGATGTGTAAAAAGTGTAAAGAATATATAAAAAGTTTGGAAAATGTGTATAGCAAGTAAAAGTTGGCTGTTTATGACAAGAAAAGTTGGCCGTTTGATCAATGAATCAGTGTTTGTTGCTTTAAATGATGTCACCTGACCTATTAGAAACATTGTGTTGAATCCATGTTCCTTGCGTTCATATAATGTTGAATTGGGTTGATTAGTTGGTTGGTTTTTAAGCATGTCAACTCTTGTTGGGTTATTTAGTGCTGAAGTTCTTTTTTTAATCTGTATAGTTTCAAGTAACTAACAATAATAATCATTATTTGTAAACAATGATACTTTAAAGTTACCATTCTTAATACAAGTAATTTTATCCCTGTTATATAGTGTCAGGTATTTATATCAAATACAAATGATTTTTTAAGAGATCTATTTAATCCATTGATGAGGACTTAACAGGTATAAGCACTCCTTATGGAGGTATATAGTTGATGTAAATATTATTAGTGAACTGAGTTATAATTCTGGCTGATATAGTCTGTGTTCATTTTGTACTAAAGCCCTTAAGAAAGGTATAAATTCACCTCTCCAAATAAATCAGGTCAAGTATTATTCCTTGGTGCTAGTACCATGTAATCCAGTACAATCTGTCATTTGTTAGTTGATGAGATGATCGGTCCACACAGCCAAGTAACTCTTACTGCTAAGAAATGACATAAATAGCCAAGAAGGAGGTCTAAATGATGTACTACATTATGGGATAATTATATATATATATATATATATATATATATATATATATATTTTGTAAGTGTGTAGGTGTTCAAAAGTTAGAAATTGTGTAGTGACTATACATACATTCATATTACTTGTGTACATGAAATGACATATAAGTTTTTGTGTGTGTGTGTGTGTGTGTGTGTGTGTGTGTGTGTGTGTGTGTGCGTGTGCGCGCAATTATTTATATCTGTTAATATATAGGCACACATGCATATTCCTATATCCGAAATTTAAACTCATATAAGTATCGATATGCACACATTTCAATGCAAATACCCAACCACACTTTTTCAGGCACACACACATACGAGCAGATAGACACACACACACACACACACACACACACACACACACACACACACACACACACACACACACACCATTGTCTATATGAAGATGAGTTTGAATTTAAAGTAATATTGATCCAGGATGCTTTTAAGTCTTGTCAAGACCAAAAGCTTCCAAGGATGGATGATAAAAATATTTGGTAAACAGAGTTGAGTATTTTCAAAATAAACCCAAGTCAACAAAAGTCAAGGTAGCATTAGGAAAAATAAACGACTTTGGAAAATAATCCCACACAATCTTCCACCTCACCCTTTCTAGTCATTTCAATAAAATGAAGACAATAATGTAAAAATGCTCTAAACCCTGCTTTATTAGCACAATATTTCAAATCTGTCAAAGTTGAAAACTGAGAAAGTGAAAATTAAAAAATGAAATAAGTCTCCAATACTCCAGTCTTCTGTTTTCCCTTTTGGATTGTATTATTTACAAAGACAAAATTTTTCTCAAAAAGGGGTTTTCATAACAATTTTTTTAAAAAGTAAAACCATCTCTAAGTGCTATGAGGTGCAAACAAGTCTCTGTAATATTACTTTAGGGTTGAATGAGTGATGTTAAATTAATGTTGTGAGGCTGAGTATAAATTAAAGTGCTAACAAATTTTGTTATAGTTTCAAGAGGAAGGGAAGGAGGATGAGGTTTAAAATATTGATAGAGTGTATCTTAATACTTTGGATTTGAGAGAGAGAGAGATCCTTTCCATTTGTTGTAAAATTGTTGCTGTTGTTATTTACTAAGCTTTACTTAAATATGGCACAAAGGCATTAGGTTGCTTACAGAACCTGCTGTTGCTTATGTGGTTACTCATCTAAATATTAAGCGGGTTCATTGCTGCTTAACTTTAATGATCTAACAGGTACTAGTGCTTTCAGCATAACTTTGACAATTAGATAAATTGTTTCTGTTTCTTTTCAACTAAAAACAAATACTTGGAACCAAGTAAACAATTAAAACAAATAGTTACATCAATATTTTTTTTGTAACAGGCTGACACGTATTTAGGTATTTAGCCCCAAAATAAAATTAGGTTTATTTAGGGGTTCTCTTTTAATTAAATAGTTTGTGTATCTTATTTAGGAATTAGATGAAGTACACATCTATGCCAGTTAAGAGATCAAAGCTGATTATAATGATAGGAAAATGATTCCTTCCTACTGATGAATGAGCAAGTATTATTTCTATTAGAAGTGAAACTGATGAATATATAGATTCTTGAAATGTTTGAAAAACTATTCCAATTATCTTAAAAGTTAATTTTCTTCTGCTGTTCTATAAAAAAAATTTAAGAAATTTTTTTAATGAGTGACACATTTTTATTTTTGTCCATCATGTTAGTCCTAACTAAGTAATAATACTTTGTAATTATATTACATTTCCAAATTATTAAGGAGGAGTCTCCATGATGTAATGACTAAAGTGCTGTAGTGCAGCCTTAAAGTTATCAATTTCAAACTCCAGTTATGCTATTACATTGTCTTTCAGACTAATACCCTTAGGAGAGGCATGAACCCCCTTATCCCTCTATGTTAGACTGCAGCCTTAAAGTAAGGAAGTTCAAACTCCAGTTGTGCTATTACATTGACTTTCAGACTAATACCCTTAGGAAAGATATAAACTTCCTTATTCCTCAGCTGTGGTTAGATAATATCACTGATGTTCTTCTCCAAGGATTGCTTTGGCATTAACCTACTCATGAAGGTTGATATGCCTTCTAGAAATGTAAAATAATTACATAGCATTATTGTGTAGTTAGGTATGGTTTCTTAAATAAAGAAACCATACCTAACTACATAATAATGCTATGCATTTATTTTACATTTCCAGATTGTCTGTCCTAACTAATTAATAATGCTATGCATTTATTTTACATTTCCAGATTGTTTGTCCTAACTAATTAATAATGCTATGCATTTGTTTTACTTTTCCAGATTGTCTGTCCTAACTAATTAATAATGCTATGCATTTATTTTACATTTCCAGATTGTCTGTCCTAACTAATTAATAATGCTATGCATTTATTTTACATTTCCAGATTGTCTGTCCTAACTAATTAATAATGCTATGCATTTATTTTACATTTCCAGATTGTTTGTCCTAACTAATTAATAATGCTATGCATTTATTTTACATTTCCAGATTGTCTGTCCTAACTAATTAATAATGCTATGCATTTATTTTACATTTCCAGATTGTCTGTCCTAACTAATTAATAATGCTATGCATTTATTTTACATTTCCAGATTGTTTGTCCTAACTAATTAATAATGCTATGCATTTATTTTACATTTCCAGATTGTTTGTCCTAACTAAGTAATAATGCTATGTAATTATTTTTATATCTCCCGCATGAAGAACTACTTTTTGAACCTAATTAGTAATGTCTAACTAAATGTGAATAATTATGTTTGTAAAACAAATAATTTGTGAATTTTTTAATTATTTGACTAATTACATTTTGCAACAACATGATCATTGTTTTTTGTTAAAGACCACCACTCAATGAGGGAAAATCCTTTTCCCTGTGATGAACAAAAACATTTTATGTTAAAATCTTCTCTGGGGTCCTGATTATGTATGCATACCTAATTTGGTTGGTGTATATCAAACTGTTTGACCATCTATAGAGAACAGACCAACAAAAAATTCCCAGTTATGACTTACAGTCAAGTCATGCTGAAAGAACCAGTTCCTGCTAGATCACTGAAGTTAAGCTGCAATGAACTTGTTCAATACTTAGATGGATGACCAATTAAGTCAACAGCAAGTAATGTAAGCAACCTAGGGACTGTGTGCCATATCTAAGCAAAGCTTTGTAAATAACAATACTTCCTAGTTATTAATGTCAATTCTTTGTTATACCAGGTATAATTGTGAAATGGTTGACATAAGCAATATAGGGGATTATGTGCTTGAAATATTGAAAGAAAATTGATATTGATCTGTTAAATCACCAAAGAATGTTGGATTAAGTTGCTGCACTGATTTTTATAGTGGATATCAGTCAACCTTCATGAGATTTGAAGTGAAAAGAAGGAAAAGAAAAGGTTAACGATATTTCACTGTTTTTAGGACATATTTTCTTTTAAGAATTTTTGCTAACATTGCTTATGATATATGTGTCATTTATTCACTGTATCTGGAATTAAGAAAATAAAATAAAGAGATTTATAAAGTGAATACTATAACAAAAACCTATGAGAAATTAACTAAATGTATATTGATAAATATTTCTTTTAAATTGTTTACAATATTTAAGATGCATTCATTCTTTTGTATTCAAGACATTTTTGGGGTATGAGCTGTTTTTTTTTTTAAATTCTTAGTTAATTTTGTACTTGTAAATCATTTAATGGTTAGATGCAGGTCCCTTGATTGCCAAAATTTTCATATTATGCATAATGAAAATAAAATATTTTTAAAATACTGAATCTATATGAAAAATTAGAAATAAATTGTCATTTCTCTATAGTTAAATGCTTTCAAGTATTACTATGTATCACTAACAATTCAATAGAACATCAGTCATTTGTTTACAAAAAGGTAGATGATCAAACAGTTATTTTTTAAACAATTCAATTTAGCATCAGTCATATGTTTGCCCACAGTTTAAATGTCAAACAGTTCTATTTGACCTATAGATAGGACCCTTTCAGGTACTACCACTCCAGATCAAAGTGGACCTGGTAGTGGTGGGGTACTCTGCATTACCGTAACCTCATCATCAAATTATTTGATGTCATATCCTAGACACTCATTGGCAAGAGTCTTATCCATCTGCAGAGATGAAGTTGGTATATTCTACAGCCCCAGTCAACTGGGCTAGTGTCATCAGTTTGTCTACAAAGAATTTTCACCAAAATTCTAGGACTAACCAGCTCATTTGTGTAACTTGTCTCTGAAAGAATAACACCATTGATACTAAGAAATTGTTTTAGCATAATTATTACTATTTACAATTCAAATCTTGAGTTCTTACCTTGCATAGATAGTTCAATATAATCTCCTTCAATGAAATTGATAGTTACTTTCCTTTGTATTTCATTACTCGCTTTTTTAAAAATCTAAAATATTGTAAAATAATAGTATGTCTTTATCCAACACCTCTGCTATTTACATAATGTAACACAAGCTCAAATTTTAAATGGAGTAAATTTAAATGGTTTTAATTCTGAGTTTTTCCTTTTTCTTGACTAGTTGCCAAACCAAAGCTAAAGAACTATCTGTCCTATAATTTTCCCATAGCTGGTGGGGGAAATACTGATAGATTCATATGTTTCCTGGGGCTTTGGCATAAAGTAAAACACAAACAGCCTACTCTAGAATATGAACTCAGGTTATCACTTCCATTTCTTACAACAGTAAGCATGTCTACTCTAAGTTATTTTGGTTGTGGTAATTATTTTAGTTATATTCAAGTGTAATGACCCAGTAACTACACTTTCAAAATCTTGTATCCAATTTTTGATGTAAATGACTATAAAATCTTGCCAGGATCTGCTTTAAAAAATATCTTCATTTTGGTAAATACTTGAATTATTACTTTTTTCTGCTCTTTGATAGTAATTCATAAGAATTTTTTTATAATTGAAGATTTGAGATTACTAGAACTTTCTCCAAAGTATTGTAAATGTTTGTTTTTTTTAAACATTCACAATAGTTACGAATAGAATTTTTGCATGATTATATTTTGGATAAAGACAAAATTGAGTGCTTCTGGATGATATTTCAGCAAATTTCTGTTTCTTAGTGATAACAACTGTTCAGACAAATGAACCTGATATATAGATTTTAGGAAAATTACAAATAAATATTTTTTATATAAAAGAAAATAACTATTATAATAACTACTATGATATCCTTAATGGTACAAGAATCAATAACTGGTTTAATTACTGGGAAATGCTTCAACATTCTAATTTTATGATAACCTTAACCACCACAATTTATTTTACATAATCAAATAAAAATGACTTTTTTGTTAAGCAGACACTAAAAAAAAACCCAACTCTGTTTAACTTCAGATGCTATATCTTGAAAGCTCTTTTTCTGAATATTAGATGATGCATGTTCAGTTGGTATTCCTGTTTATCAGCATGTAGATATAATATTTGTATTTTAGTATATTCAAAGTATAGTTATTAACAGATCGGTAACAGAATTTGTAAATTTAATGAACTTTTATATCTTATATCGGACCAGACATTGGCCTAGCGGTTAGAGTGTTCGCCAATGGCCTGGGAGACCTGGGTTCAATCCCAGGTCTAGTCATACCAAAGACTCAAAAAATGGTACTTGATGCCTCCTTGCTTAACACTCAGTATTATAAGGTATGGATCAAGGGTAAAGTGGAGCAATTCAGGGAAAGGAGTAGCGCCCTCTCCTACACCTTGGTGTGGTAGCTATCAAAAAGGAAGCCTTTGGGTCACCCTCGACTATAGTCGCCAACTTTAGTTTTTTACTTATATCTTATATCCTCTACAGCAGGACTTCTGAAATGCTTTCAAAATACACTTTATCTTTACATTCAATCTTGTGCAGAGAGGCTTTATAAGATCTAAATGGCTCAAAGACTATAGAACCATTAGTATAATTTTTCAAAACTTTTTTTCTCTTGTTTGATTATTGGTTTAATTGATTAATGTCATAACAAAAAACTGATGTATCAGTTGTTAGTGAAAAAAAATCCTTGTAATCAGGAGAATAGATTTGAATAAATGATCCATATGGGATTTTTAAACTCTTGTTAATTGTTAAAATGGTTTTTCTTGATTGATTTTTTCTGGAGACAAATTGTCACTTGAAAACTAGAGGGACCCAAACAGGAAGGGACATTAGGAAAAAGAAAATTGTTTATTTACATTGGTGCAATGAGAGAATATGTGAATTTGTTTCAAAATGATTTGATTTTGTTTGGAAATGCAAATAAAGTGGGAAATTTAAATAAATGTTTAAAATAGCATAATTAAAAAAACAAAAAGAACATTTTAGGCAGATAAATACTTAGCCCTTGTGTTAATAATTATTTCTTAATGATTTTTTTATAAACAAATCCAAATGTACAGTAGTGTGTATAAATAGATAGTAAGATGATTAGGTAAAGATAGAAATATATATATATATATAGAGAGAGAGAGAGGACTAAGCACATTATTTCCCATGTTTCTTTAAGTATTCAAGAAAAAAATTAGATTAAAAAACAAGCACATTCATTTCTTAGTTGAACCAAGAACTTTTCAGCACACCTTCATACATTTGTCAGGATATAAGAAATAATTATCAACTTTAGATAATTTACATGCCCATTAGGAGCTCCTAGGGTGTCACATGACAGTTACAGAAACCTCTTCTTAATCACTTTTTACCTCTGTCCTTTAAACAGAAATGATGTTATCCTTGATCCTGCCAGGAAACAGTAAAGCTATGTGGCAATATTATCAATACTCATCAAGTAAAACTTTCTCCATTTTTGTACCACTTCTACATTTTGTTTGTTCATGAAACAATATCTGTATATTTTTATCCTTTGGGACACATTCCACTGGAATCTATATTGTATATATTAAAAGTTGATGTAGGTGTCGATGAGTTTATCTTGTCTTTCCTTCAATTGTGTTAGTTTACCTTATAACAAAGAAAGGTCCACAACACATTCTTACTTGATTTTTAAAATAAAGTTTCATCTGATGATTGAGTCTTATTTTATTGAAGACATAGATGAAATTATTAATCATGAGACACAATTAAAAAGGTGAGATCCTAATTCTTTTTAGTTTTTGTACTACTCTGCTGGCTACCAATTGAGCACTTTTAATTTATCGAATGCTTTTTGAATATTTGTTCTCATCTATTTACTATATATATATAAATATAGGGCACAAGTCTTATTCCATAAAAAATAATTTATTCCAAATTTGACAAATTTTTTGAGTAGAGGAAGTTCTTCTAAATGCAACACAAGCAAACTCTTTTAAAAAATTGGTAAAGCAGGACCATACTAACTCATTTGTGACATATACAGATTTCAATACACATCAGAACTTTAATGTGTTAACCTAAAAAAAGATTTTTTTAAATAATTCAAAATTGATAGAAATGTAAAGTTATTGATCTGTATAAAGATTTCCTACCCAGGGATGGAGTACATCTTATTACAACCCCCAGTCCATTTGGTCTGTCTGCTCTGTGCTTCAATGTCAAAAGTTCTTTTTGTTTTTAAAAGTTTCATTTTAGAAAACATTTTGTTAAAAGAAAAAGAAAAATAATGTATTCATAATATCTCACCACCCATTCTACCTTCTCAGTCCTGTAAAATATCCACAAATAAAAGGAATGAAAAAGAAAGAAAAGGGTCGGGGTTTTTTTTAATGCTGGGTTGTATTAGAGATGAAATCTAAATTTAAACAAATAAGAAATCCCTTTGAAACAAAACACATCCCAAATAAAAAAAAAGAACTTGACAAATGGCCATGGTAAAATGATGTTTTTTTTAAGTCATGGAAATGATTGAGCATCAAGTTGTAAACATGGCAGGAAAATGACAATCATTGTTTTTATTCTCTGAGAGGTTAATGTCATCATAAAGGTCTAAGCTTTTCATTTCATTCAAACAAAATAACTGCAGTTTTGGTGATCTGATTATAAACTAAAGTATCTCAGATTTATGTCCCTTACCAACAAATACTTGTCCATTCTTATTCAGAGAAATTTATACCCCCAAATAGTATAGACTTTGAAAGAACATCCTTGCAAAACAAATTGAAATAACAACCCAATTTTATCCACTTTTCCCATTCATCTTGCTCATGAGATAACTTTAAATTTAAATATAAAAAGAGAATGAGGGCACTGTCCTTTTAAAAAGTGCTTTAGATTTTTGTGCTTTTTAGTGCATTTGATTAACAAATAGAATGATGGGATAATGTTGCTAATATTTTCATCTTTTTTCATTTTACCAGTAAAATAGTATTAATTACTAAATATTAAAAACCTGTAAAATGTGTTTTTCTATTTCTTTCTGACAATTCTGAAGGTTTCTTTATTTTTTTTTAACAGTTTTTCAGTATTAAAGGATTTTAAATAATATCTGCTCATTTAGTTAATTAATTGTTATCTGATTCCATTAAATAGCTAAACAGATATCCAAAACAAATGTGATACTCAGTGAAGTTGACATTAGCAGCAAAAACTAATCTTAATAGCTTAGTGACTGATCTACTTCCAAATCTAATTGTGATACCTTAAGTGAGATAGGTACTATTTACCAACCCCTCCGCTCGGGCAGGATATGACACAAGGTCAATTTTTAAGTGGAGTTTAACAGGTTTGAATTCAGAGTTTTCCTTCTCCTCGAGTAGTTGCCTCACCAAGGCTGAAGATCTCAGTCTGCCCTACTATTTACCCATAGCTGAAGGGAGAATAATTGGATTCATACCTTTCCCAAGGGTATTAGTGCTATGTGAAATGCAAT
Source organism: Sepioteuthis lessoniana (assembly GCA_963585895.1). Classification (NCBI taxonomy): domain Eukaryota; kingdom Metazoa; phylum Mollusca; class Cephalopoda; order Myopsida; family Loliginidae; genus Sepioteuthis; species Sepioteuthis lessoniana. The sequence goes on along the minus strand of OY757917.1, from coordinate 99,904,796 downwards.
CAGTCTTGTCCAGGATTTGAACTCGTGTCGCCGTGTCCATTTCCTACAACGATAACAACTACACCACGGGCACCTCCATAAGTGAGATAGGTAGAAAGACATTTTAGATGACAAAGAGGAAATAGATAACATATTTTCATATTAAAACAACCAACAGATTTCTATAATATAAATACAAAGATAAGTTTTATGTGAAGTCAAACTGGCATAGTTGGTAGATTGTTTGCCAGTGGTCTGGGAGAACAGGGTTCAATCCCAGGTTGAGTCATACCAAAGACACAAAAAATGGTATTTGATGCCTTGCTTAACAGTCAGCATTATAAGATACAAATCAAGGGTAAGTGAAGCAAGCCAGGTAAAGTGGTAATGCCTTTCCCTACACCTCAGTGTAGTAGCTATTGAAAAGGGAGCCTTCAGCTTGCCCTTGACTGCAGTTGGCCTACTTAACTTGCTTATATTGGAATAATTAAGTACTGTGTTAAGAATATGATACTTGAGTATAATCTCAGATATTCAGTTAAGAGAATGATAATTCTTTTTGATTGTTTATTTAATCATAAGATCCCTTTGTTTTTTGTTTTTGTTAGTGGTTTGCCAAGTGTCTTGTAAAATTGTAGAGTGTTATGTTGATTGGTTCAAAAACAATTTTGCTATGTCAGTGAGGATTAGAATTCCCCCGCTGCATCCTTTATTAAAGGGTAAGACCTCCCCACAAAGAGGTGTCCTGGGTAAGACACTAAACTGCATCCAGAGGTGAGATTTGTTGAAGCTCTGAGGAGTGTGGCATACTCCTTCATTGCCATTACTACCAGGTCTACTTTGACCTGGTGTAGTAGTACCTGTTAGGGTCCTATCTATGGATTGAACAGCTTTTTTTTTTTTTTTTAAGTATTTGTACTGAATAGGAATACTTGAAACCATATAATTGTGTGCAAGCAAGTCATTGTTATTAGATAGAAATAATTATTTGAAACCATATAATTGTGTATAATTTATTAGTATTAGATTGGAACACTTGAAATCATACAACTGTATGTAGATTATTTGTATTAGATAGGAATAATTATATAACTGTGTAAACAAATGATTATAGATAAATAAGTACAATGAAAAAAATGAAATGGAACATTAAAAATATCATCATCATCATCATCATGTCGTGCTGGTAGCACGGATATCCCTGACCCTCTCTCGCCACTTTTCCCTATCGTTCATCGCCTCAGGCAAGTCTTCTGGACAACATCCCGTATCCTCACATAGTTGCTGAATGTATGTTCGTGCTGGTCGTCCTGCTTTTGCACGGTCATGTGTGGGGGTCCATAAGAGTACATCACTTATGAGTTCGTCCCTGCTTCTCCAGTAGTGTCCTGCATGTCTGGTTCATCTAACTTGAATAGTTTTCGTGATAGGAGGCAGGTGGTCGTACAGTTGGTGTCTTGTGGGGTGTTGCCGCCAGGACTTGTTCAAGATTGCTCACAGCATTCTTGTGTAATTGCCATCTAGCTTCTTCTCCAGCTGTTTTGTTAGAGTCCATGTAGTCCATCAATCAGATATTTACAAAAGTGTCAAATTTGGCATTGAAGTTGATATGCCAGTAAATAAACCAAACCAAAAATGATGATTGTCATGTGATTAATAATACCTTTGAAGCCAATTTATTTGGGTTTAATTCTATTTGACATGTTTTTTTTTAGTTGATATTTGAGAATGACAGTGTGCACCTCCAGTTACCACAGATCCAATGGATAAAAGTATTACTTTGATCTGTACTTTTTCAGCTCAAGTTCTAAATTAAAGGTTCAATTTTTTTTTTAACTACTGGGTGTCTCAAAATAGATGCAACCCATTGATATGATAATGGTTCATTACTGAGACAAGCACAATAGTGGTCATTTGGAACATGTGCTGTAAAAAATATATCCTTTGAACTAGAGACATTAAATCAACATTTATCTTAATTGTTATTATATCAGCAGCTTCCAGCACCTGTAATCTTTTTTTGTTTCTTGTCTCAGGATTAAATCATTATCATATTTATGGGTTGCATCTATTTTGAGACTATTTTGAATGATTTGTCACCAAATAAGTAGGTTTGTTTTGGTTTGTTTGTTTAATGGCATATCAACTTTCATTGGTAATTTAATGCCAAAGCCATTCTTCTTGAAGAACAGCAGTGATGCTATTTAACCCATGGCTGGGAGAATCAGGGGGTTCATACCTTTCCCAAGGGCATTTGTCCGAAAGTGAACTTAATAGTGCAACTGGAGTTTGAATTCACTCATTACGATTCCACAGTCCAGCACTTTAACCATTTCACCACCAGGACAAACCGCCAAATAAGTAGTGACACAAAATATTTTTTCCCCTCTTGTCCAAAGCATTGTGATTGAGGATTAATAGTTGTTATTGTATACTATTTTCAAATTTGAAACAAAAAAGAACACAACATTATTATTACCAGTTTTATGGGTCCCATGTATATCAAGATACCTTATACTTACATTAATGTAGCCAAGAACTCAACCAGAAAAGTAACAGTATTCATTATGACTTTTCCCAAATGTAATTTTTACTTTCAGAGATATCTGAAAAAAAAAAACAAACAACAAAAAATTTTTAGAGCCATGGTTGGTATACTTGTTATACAAATTATTGGTTATAGTTTATTGTTAAATTAAATGTTTCTTCTGGATAGATGATAAAAACAGAAATACAGTTTGAATACTTTGGTAGAGACACTAATATGTTCTAATTCAAAACTAGAAATATCATACTGAATTTTTTGTTCATCCTCTTTTTTAATTTGAAACTAAGTGTTATTTTGTGTATTTATTTGCATGTACTACATACATCCACCTTTTATTAGTATATAACCTTGAAACCTCTTTCTGAGGAAAGGCTGTAACTGAATGATTTTATTTCAAATTTTTATTTACTGTTAGTTATGAACTAACAAAAATATTTAATATGTCATCATAATCATCATGTTATGCTGACTGCATGGAGTTCCATGACTCTTTTTCACTGTCCATCCCTATCATTCATTGCCTCTCATAGGTTCTTTTGGCTGTATCCTGTGTCTACACAGAACTGATGTAAGTTTTTTTTTGGTCAGTCAACATTGGTGCATTCACAAAAGAACATTACTTATGAGTTTTTCCTTACTTCTCTAGCAGTACCCTACATGTCTTCTTTGTCCTACTTGGATGGTTTGTGAGATGGGAGGTAGGTAGCCGTACAGCTGTTGCTTTATAGGGTGTTGCTCCCGGAATTTTTTCAAAACAGCACATAGTATTCTTGAGTAAATCCTATCTAACTTTTCCTGTGTGTTTTGTTAGTGCTCATATGGTGCACCTATATAGTAGTATAGATGCAGATATAACTTAGAAGAAATTCTGTTTTATTTTATTGGGTAGATTTGATTTCCATATGATTGATAACCTGTCAATTGCACTCCATGCCTTTGCTAGGTATATATTGATATCACTTTCAGTTGATGGGATATTGCTACTGAGGTATGTGAACTGGTCTACTAATTTTAGAGGCTTGTCACTTAGAGGGAAAATGGCTCCTTTTTGTTTAAAACACATAAATTTAGTTTTATGTGCAAGAAAAATTCTACATACTAAATATATTTGTAAGTCAAACTTGATTTTTTTTTCTTGATTATGATTTCAATGCTGCAGAATTTGGAAATAGATAATACCTAATAATATCCATTTTGACTGTATAGTATTTCGCTTATAATTCTGGTATCTTTGATGTAGAAGAAAATTACCTTTTTTATAAAAATTGTTATGGGTGTACTTATATATGGATGATACAATATATATATATATATATATATATATATATATATATATATATATAGTAATGTTGGAGAGAAAAATAGATATAAATTGTCATACTTAGATGTGTGTGTGTGTGTGTGTGTAAAAGCTTCTGCTACTCTTTTTTTTTAAATTAAAGACTAAATTCGTGGTAATAAACTACTATTTCATTCATTAAAAAATGCTGGAAATATTTGCACACATGTAACATATAAATTTTGTTGAATCAGTCATCTCCCTTTTTCACCAAAAAAAGTTTAAGACTATAAATAGTTTGTCACTAACTTGTAAAATAATCTGTCAGCACACCCAGAACATAAATCAGATAAAACTTAGTTAATAAGGGATTGATTCTAAACTGTACAGCACAATTGTGTAGATAACAAAGGCAATAGGGTTGACATTTACCCCAGGTTTTTATATATCAAAAATCTGTCCCTGTATCATTTTTTTTTACCAAAGTTAAATGTAAGCCTCTTGAACTTTGTACATTCATCAATTCTGAAGTAATGGTTACACCCTTCACCTTGATGTTACTTTTATAGGGAAAATTTTAAAAAGCCCCAAAAAACTATCTGTGAAACCAGTTTAGCACTGTTATCATCAGCCTCTTGCTCTAGTTATCTTGGACCTTATTCTCATCATTTTGCTCTTGTCTTTCATGAGTCAGTGTCACTTTTGGTTAAGACAGAGCACTTGTCAGCCTTCCTTTGGCATACCAGAAGATTTGGATAAAGCTAAAAAAAATATTGAATATCTAATTTTATTTAGTACTAGATGACCATTTGTAAGTGTTGGTGTACCTTAAAACTCTATTCATTTTCTTTAAAAATACGATCTGCCAGCTAGGAAATCCAGTATCAGATTTGGATCTCATGTCCCCAAATATCTTTATATCTGATATCAAAAAAAACAGTATTTTAAAAATATGACAAAAAGAAATTTATCATAAAAGAATGTTGCTTTCTTTGAAACAAAACTTAATGTGGTATTAATAATTATTATTTTAGGTGAAAAATATTTATTATATATGATGCAAGATAGTTTCTTGAAAGTTTATAGTGTTGGGTTTTTGCCTGAATTGTAATCAGTACAAAATAGTAGATAATATAGGGAAGTAGTCAGCTGAAAATTCTTATCTCCTTACTGACATTTTGCCTATTTTTAAATTAATTATTCCTATTCTATATAAATGCTTTATATGTAATTTGCATAGTCAGATACATATTTATAACAAATATTATTTATGAGATTTATTTGCTTGACTTGCATCTTTCTCTTTCTCGGCTTTATTTTTATTGCTTTTAATGGATTGAATAAAAAGCCATAAAGAATTGTTTTTTCACCACTTTGCTCTTAATGTCTTCACTAGTCAAGTTAATCTTTTCTTATTTCTGGAAGATTTCATTTATAGACAATACAAAAATAGCTTAAATTCTGGCTATTAATGTTGTTTTTTTTTCTGGTGAATTTATTTGTATTTATAATATGCTAAAAATAAAAGATGTATAAAGAGAAAACATTAAATATTCTTCCAAACAAAATTACAAATTTTAAAATATCTTTCTTTTTGTTTAATTTTATAAAGTAGTAGATCTAAGGAGTGATTAAAAGAATCCTAATTTTTATCCCTCTTTCACTTCCCAAAAAGAAGTTATTGTTGTAGGAAATGAAATTGGCAACCTGAATTCAAATCTTGAACAAAGCAGTTTGCAATTCTCTTTGCACTTATGCCTTTGGGAAAGGCATTAATTTGTTTTCCCATCAGCTCTGGGGAGATATTAAGTGCAGACTGGGTTCTTTAGCATTAGTATGGCAACAAGTTTAGGAGAAGGAAAACCAGTTTTATTCTGCTTGAAAATGATCTTGTGTTACATCATGCCCATGGCAGAAAGGTCATATAAATACCTGCTCTCTAAAAGAAAGTTCATTTCAAATACCTTGTGTATGAATTGTCTCCTTGATTAATTTGTTAACACTCACATTATACTGAGTATCTTTCCCTTTCCATTCTCTTAGAAATTTCTTTAAATTTTTTTATTTAAAAAAATGCTATACACTCAAGAGATGAAAATTCTCAAAGTTGATAATGATGTGAAAAAAGCTCAAATTTCATATTGTAGTTACTGATGTTGATTTTGTGTTTAGTCTCTTTTAAAAAACATGAATCCAACCAATGTGCAAACTTTGAATTCAAACCTGTTAAACTTGCTTAGAAATTGACTTTGTGTTGCATCCTACTTATGCCGAAAGGGTTAGGTAAATATATATGTACCAGAAAAGTTGATTCTATTTTTTCTTGCACAACTTCTAGTTTTTGTTGATACTAATTTCATCTATAAATATGATCTAATCTAAGATTTCACAGTCTATATTCTTTTTGGTTTCAGTTTGATTTCTTTGTTTTATCAATGTTCAAGGTTACTATTTAACTCATAGCTGGGGGAACTAGGAAGTTCATTTTTTTTAAAAAAGTATAACTTCAAAAGTGAATATAAGTGGCAAGAGTGAAAGGTATAGTGAATCACCGGTAGCTGTTAGTGAGAATGACCATCCTCATCAATCTAAGAGACCATGTTTGGTGTGTTGTCTGTTCTTAAGAGGATGACCAACACATGATCGGGTCACCCACTAACAAGAACCTGATCCTAGTGGAGGCTTAGCAGTGCTGAAAATCTGTTTTTACCTGTATTTTGCATAACCGAGTTTTCATCTCTACAGAAGACAACAAATTTCTGCTTTAGCAGTGCAAAGAAAAAAAACAGAATTGACTGAGGCAGCTGTAAGACAGAAGAAGAAACAACAACAACAATAATGAAGACAACAGAACTGTTTTTGCATGTTGATTTACAAAGACTTTTTTAATAGTTTGATTTAATATAATTGTATGAGTCAAATTTGAATTTGCTTAATATAATGTTGCAGTCCAATACACTACCCACTATGCCAAGGGGACTTCACTTATGCTCTTTTCTTCTTAGATAAAGTTTATCAATATAATCTTTAAAATATGTGACTTTATGTAAGATTATCAGTTTCCAAGTTCTTTGATTCTTGTCCAGTTTAGGGAGGGTCCCAAATATATTATCATGAAGTATCTTTGGTGTCAGTACTATTTTATGGTTATAACACATGGACTTTAATGAAATATTTGAAAACAAAAAATCTAGATGGTAACACAAGGATGCTAGAAGACTTTAATGAAATATTTGGGAAAAAAAAGCTAGATGGTAACACAAGGATGCTGCATACTATTTTGAACAAATCCTGAAAGTACCACCCCACAAAACAGCAGCTGTATGGCCACTTAAATCCCCTCTCACAAACAATCTAGGCAAGACAATTAAGACATGCTGGGTATTGCTGGAGAAATAAGAATGAACTCATTTTTCTTTTTTATCATGTTTTCATATTTTACCTTTTGTCATTAATTCTGAGATCCCTGCTTTCATTCACATTTAAGTTATTACTTGATTAGGATTATATATTTGTGTGTGTGAGTGTGTGTGTATTTATATGTATATATATATATATATATATATATATACATATTGTGTGTGTGTGTGTGTGTGTGTGTGTGTGTGTATTGAATTCTATTATAGCCTTGTGCTTTCAAATTGGAAATTTTTCTTTGAATTCTTATCATATCTTATAGTCACATTGATAGTACTTCCCTAAGGAGATAAGCAGATCTGCAAAGTGCAATTTTATTGCATTGCATATAGGCTGAGATTGCTAGGTATCTTGCTAAAGTATTCATCTCTCCCTTTCTTGATCAGACCCAGAGATCCCACTACTACTGGCACAGTTTTTCAATTTCTATTTCCAGGACTTTTTATTAACTTATTTTATTAGATTCTTTAATATGTTATTATCTGTTAGCACTAACATATCAATTAGAAAGGTCCCAGCTACAGGTTAAATAGTACCACAACTGTTCTTCGACAAGGATGGCTTTAGCATGAAATTACCCATAAAGGTTGATATGCCATTAAATGAAGTAACGTAACACAATTAGAAGACGCTTCTCTTTAATAGTCCTTAACCACTATATTTGGCCTATGGCTCTTTTTTTTCTATCTGTTTGGATGACAAAGTTCCAGAGAATAATAGTCTCTTTTATTGGTTCACAATGGTTTTTTATACCATTTTTCGCATTTCAGTATCCCATGGTATTTGCATATTTTATAATGAATGAATATAATGTCCTATTTTATCATGCCTTTCTTTATATTCTATTTCTTTTCGGATTGGGCAACTAGACACTAAGTGATCAAAGGATTCTATTTATTATCCTTATTCAAAAGAATAAGGATAATAGAACTGGGCCATTGATCTGGGAGATTGGGGTTCAATCCCAGGTTTAATCATACCAAAGACTCCCAAAATGGTACTTGATGCCACCTTGCTTAACACTCAGCATTATAAGGCAAGGATCAAGGGTAAAGTGGAGCAATCCCGGGAATGGTGTAGTAGCTATTGAAAAGGGCGCCTTCAGGTTACTCTCGACTATGGTCACCTACTTTACATACTTTATTCACTTGAATGGTGCCTAAGTACAGTGTCAAATCACAGTCCATTGTAATATTCATATTATTATTTACAGCAAAAGAATAAACAAACTAATACTGATACATCCTCTATAATTATCATTTCACAGTTATCTACCTTGAGGAATTATAATGATAGGAACAAGTGCAAATACAAAATCCCTCTTTCCTCCTCTTCTTCTTTTACTTATTACTTCAACTACTACTACTTCTTCTTTGAGAGTTTTTCAAACCAGCATTAATCTTAATAATACAATAGTCTTGATGGTCTCCACGTGTCCTCTACATTTCAAGTCTTCTTGTCCCTTTACTAATTTTTGGGGCATTGTTCCAATCACATCTATTACAATTGATATCATCATCATCTTCATGTTCCATAGTTTTTGTTTTTTATTTTGTTCTCTGGCAAAGTCTAAGTACTTATCTCTCTTTTCACTTTTTAAAAATTTTACTTTGTGGTCTGCCAGGACGACAAAGTCTAATATTCAGCAGATTTTCTTTTTTTGTTGATTATCACTAATTCTGGTTATGTGGTCTTCTTTTCAGACATAATTCTCTTTATAATCTCTATGTTTATTTTTTCTTCTTGTATTGGTATTTTTATGTGATGTTTGGGTGTGTTTTGGTGTTTTGATAACTATTACTTTGCATTTCAATTCAGTTAAAGGGTTTTTGTTTTTCAGTATTTAGCATTTCGGTTAATGTAGTAGGGTCTTTATTATCATTATTATTATTCATAGTCTTTTAATTAGAAATTGCTTTATTTTCTATGTTAGTACATTTTAACACTATTATTGTAACAACAATTTCCAGCTTTTACTATGTTTATGGTAACATACATACAAAAATTGGATTAATAGCTTTTTTCTTTAAAAAAAAAAAGAATAAGCAAAAAGTAAGCAGTTGTAATAATGATATTAGATCTGCTCTTTATGATTAATATTTATATCTTCATGCCAGAAATATCAGTGGTTATTATTGAGGTCAAGAGACAGCAAATTTCCGACATAATTTTTAGCATTCTTGTTAAGTTTAACAATTCTGTAGTGTAAACAATCTCAATTCTTTTTCAGATCTCTGATTGTTCCAATTTTTTGCAAGGGCCTTTGGGACAATTCCCAATTATTTTTACAATAACAATCATTCCTTTATCTGAACTTCTTTTATTCTATTAGTCATGGTAGAGAGATTTGGAGTGGAAAGTTCATAAAAATTTTCTTAGCTTGTATAGATGAAACAGTTGTTTTAATAGGGGTCAGGTTATTTGATGTTCCTCTGAAGTTCTCTCACAAAAATAATATAATTTGATTAGAAGAACAAAATGGCTATATTCTTAAAATAAAGTTAGAAGCAATAAAAATGGAAAAAAAAGTTTTTGAAATATTATATTCATTGATATTCATTAATTTATTTTATTTGCATTGGAATTATTTTGAGGTTGTTACTAAGGTGATTAAGTGTCACCAAGTCTCTTTTGAGCATTGACACTTTTCCCATTTCACCCAGAAACCCTATCATTTTTTTAAGTAGAGTTTCTGTTTGGTTTCTCTTCCTTTTTACCTCAATTTTGAGACGCCGTGGAATTCCTCCTTGTTTCTCAGGAATTATATGTATTTCACAATTTTCATATCAATCTAAGAAGAACTTTTTGATTACTTATTATTATGATGAGGATGATTATTATTATTATAATGTAAGTAAGGATAAAAGTGAACAAGTCAGGTTTGCATGATTGGTAATGATATTGATTTTACAAGCATGTTACCTGGGTACTGTGGGTATGCATGTATGATGGGGAGGATCTATTAAGATTGAGAAGGCGTAAGTACAAATGGAAGGACAAGTAAAAATGGTTTATATAAGAATTAGCTACCAAAAATTGGTTCACATCACATTCACAAGCTCTCCCAGGCAATGAATCTGATTTTATACCTGCTGGTTATTATCATTAACTTGTATTGTTTCCATAAAAAGAGACAGGATTATTTATTCCGCCAAGGATCAGAGTGTAGTATTTGTGTATGCCTTCTAGGATCAATGTGTTGTTTCCTTGCACCTCTGCCAAAGATTAGAGCATATATCTTCATTCTTTGGGTTGGGGTCCATGTATAGTATCCATTCCTTTGCCTCAGCTATGTTTTCATCTTCAGATGGGATACAACAAAAATTAAAGCTGCCCTGTTCCTTGGAATCCTGGCCTAAGAGCAGCACCTACCCACTGAATAGAAGTGGAAGGTCAGCGTATTCTGATGCCTTTCTTGGCAGTTGTGAAGACTGGACCTCATTTTGTTTATTTACATGCATGCATATTCATATGGTAACCTGACCATGTATTATAGTCTACTTCCATGAAAATGTAGTTAAATATTGGATCAGAGTGTAGTATATGTACCCATGGAAATCCTATTTTTGTTTTAAAACTATTTGATATAAAATATGGCAATGAAAACAGTTATTTTAAAGAGTATAAAATCTATTAGTTCCTAAGAATTTAAAAAGAAGACATACAAATATAAAATTGATTATTATAATTTTATGATTAAAATTTTTTTGTAATAAATTTAATTAGATTCACCCTTGCTAAAGTACACAAATACTACACTCTCATCCTGAGTAACAAAGAAAGAAAGAAACAAATGATAAAATAGATGGGTCACATTGTTCCTTACATAGATTAAACTGAAGAAAGGATGGTGATTGTATAATATGAGAAGAAAAATCTTTCTTTTTTTTTTTAAATTATGATATTCTTCCCATCAAATGTTTCAGGTGATCACTACTAGGGATTAAGTGACAGTAAGTCTCTTAAAAGCTCAAACCTTCTTCTTCCTGTTGTTGCCAATTTCATTAGGGCTGTTGTCTCAATTCTTTCTCAGCATTTCAATTCTTCCAAACATTTTACAAGTTTTCTGGAAAGAACTTTAAATGTTCCAATGATTCATTTTTCCAGTTCTTAGCAACTAAATATTTTCTCCTGAATTGTAGAGGATTGTCCATTTTAATACGAGACTCTTAAAGGATATTATTCATTCATTCTTATTTGCCTTATTCTTCTTTTCTGAATATGAAATTATTTTGAATTGCTGAAGATAGTTAACCTCCTGAAAACTATTTCTGAGGGTTTTTTTTTATCATCTTGAACTATTATTTATTCAAGAGTCTCCAAAAAGAAAATATTGGGCATGAAAATGGAGATAAATAATTTGAAACCTCTGGTATGGTCCAACTTCCTGAGTTCAGGTTTTTTTGGATTAAACTATTTCCTTTAATAACAATGAAGAATGGCAGTTACTTATGCACTTTAAGATTTTTAGATTTTTCAAATTATATTAAAACAAATACAATTATAATAACTCAATATTTTTTTCAATCTCATGTTTTTTAACCTTTAGAATATTTTTTTTTATTATCTTCAGGTTTCTGCTTGTTGTTTTTTAAAGTATGGATACATTTAATTTTTTTCCGTTACTTTTATGATGAATGTCTTTCCTCAAGGGTTTTCTTTGCAGGCTGTATTTTTTTAGCCTTTTGCCAGCATAAACCTCACTTTTCTATATTTATAAGAAGTAGGCAGAAAATAGATGATTGAAATAACAGAGAGCAGCTTGACTTCAAAAGTCCAAATGAAGGTACTTTCTGTTAATATGGCTCTGACATATCAACAAACACAACAAAGCATAGAATGCTGAAATCAGAGCCTTTTTTTTAACCAATATTCCAGTGTTTCTCTTCTTTTTAACTTTCTTTTGTTTATTTGTTTTTTGTTGTTCACTCTCCTCTCCCTCTCTCACTTTGCTGCCACTGTGCACATCATGTTTGTGTATTTACTTTCTAAGTTATTGTGACTTGTGCTGTGTCTCTAATGCCGCCATCTCTGATCAAACACCACCGGAGACCTCCTCCAGACTCATAGACTGCCTGATCCATCACTTTTATGGCAAAAGAAACAAACGGCCTCAACAAACACAACATGACATGTCATTCTTTGATCCAGCAGCAAATGTCTTCAGCAAAACCAGACAGATAAAACAAAAGATACTTTCTTGAACAATTTGAAAAATTATATTATTAATAGTGTTATTGTTACCATAACTGTTATGGTTAAAATAGCTATGATGATAATATCATTTTTGTTACTAAAGTTATTAGTAAGAGTATGACTCTTGGAAATTTCACTGTGCATCCTTATAGTTTATAAGCAGAACATAAAATAATTCATATATTTACAACAATTTATCAAATGTCTATTTTTTTCTTTTTGTCTGCTTTTTTAGTTAGGGGTTCGATTTACCATGTAAGTTTAATACTAAATTGGAATTAGTTGTGATTTTCAGGTTAGCTAAACCAAATCATCATCTTTTTGTTTAAACATGTAAAGTTGGCACTAAGCTGAAATTGTCCTTTCAAGAAATTAAAGTTCTGACTTTTTCCAGTTCCTGGAAAGTTAAGACTTTAAAAATTGTGTTGCTAGATTTACATTTGTAGTATAAGCAGTGCCTACCAAGGGGTTTACAAATGTTAACATCTTCATGATATTTAGTAACATAAATCTCCACTAAAAACAATTTTGTGTCTACATCTATTGCATTAAAAAGTGAGGCATATAGATTTATGGTAAATGTAACAAAATATTTTGATCAGAGGGCAAGTTTTCAGCTAGTTTTGATCATTCAGAAACGATGTATATTTTGAAATAATATTCAATACATTAATAAAATTATATAACATAGTGATGAAGAAATAGGATTATAATTAATTTTCAACAACTTCATGAAAGATGAAATATTCTATTTCATCTGCCTTGAGATTCTTCTCTACATGACATTATTGTTTTAACTCTTAAACTTTGTAATACTCATTCTATAGAAAAGAAAACAGGTTGTCTGTAGCTAAATACTGGATATTCCATCTTTTGTGTAAGTGTGATGATGGGTTTTATTTACTTTCACTAAATAACTTTTTCTATTTTAATATTATCATAAATAGATCCAAGGACAATAAGATAACTTATAGCAGTTGACTTAATGCAATTGAGAAGAAGTCATTAGACCTCTAATATTTTCTATAAAGAATATACTCTAGAGGGAATGCTGAAATATGATATTACTGTTGATTATCATGAATCATTAAAGGGTTTGTATGTAGTAAAGAAAATTTTAATAGAAGAGTTAGTGCTTTTATAGAATTTAGGAAGCATTCGAGATACAAACTAAATGCATATATTGAGGTATTAGTGTCTTGATATGAATATAAAGTTTTTTTTATACATATTCACACATGGGGAGCATTGAATAATGCCTTATGAATTACTTGAACATACTAATGATTGGGAATTTTTTCGAAATGATCTTTGTGTTAATATTGGTACTCTCAAAGGCATATCCCTCTTTTTATTTATAATTAAGAATAAGCCAACTGTATGGATTCCTTTCGCTGGGGCTGTTGAATACACTGACTGCATCTCTGCAGAGCGGTAAGACACTCACTTCCAATGAGTGTCCTAGATATGACATTAAACTATCTGTTGGTAAGGCTCCACCCTTGGAGATTTGGGAAATGTGAAGTACCCCTTTATTGTCATTGCTCTCTGGTTCACTCTGACCCAGAGTGGTAGCACCTGATAGAGTCCGATCTGATAGAACAAACTGTATGCAAACAAATGACTGATATTAAATTGTGACTGTTATATTGAAATACTTGAAAACATTTAACTGTGTGCAAAAATTGCTCAGGCTCATTTAAGAATGTTATCTACAAAATGTGTTTACAAATCATACATATATTTTATATATATGTATAAACAGGATTTGGCATTAAATTGCTTATAATAGTTGATATGCCATAAAACCCAACTAAACCAAACCTGTCCTTTGAATTTCATTTTCTCTGATCTTATTGGCCATTGCTCTTATCAAGTCCTCTCGACAGCGTCCAGTGTCCATACAGATCTGATGAATATCAGATTTTGTTGTTGGCCAACAATGGTATGTTCATATGTAAGAGTCCACGGGACTTATGAATTTATCTTTACTCCTCCAGCTGTGCCTAGCATGTCTTGTTCATTTTACTTGAATGCAGTTAGTGGGAGGTACTGCTACTGTTTTGTAGGGTGGTGCTTCCAAGATTTGTCCAGGGTAGCATGCAGCATCCTTGTGTACTTCTCATGTAGCTTTTTATCCAAGGGTTTTGTTAAGATTCAGGTAGTGCAGTCATATAATAGTACTAACATTGCTACTGTTTAGAAGAATTCCTATTCCATTTTAGGAAACTTCCATATGGTCATTAACCTATCACTAGCAGTCTATTCTTTTTCTGTGCATATGTTGACATCACTTTCAGTAGATGAGATATTGCCACTGAGGTATTTGAACTGGTTTACTAATTTCAGAGGCTTGCCATTTAATGAAGAAATGACACCATTTTGATTATAACGCACAAACTCCATTTTATCTGAGTTCACCTAGAGACCAATGTCTCTTGTTGCCTGCTCCAGGCTATTCAGCAAAGATTCGGCTTGAGTAGGCATATTTGTCAGAAGCACTAGATCATTTGCATAGTCTGCATCAGTAATAGTTCCTGCTGGATATTGTCTACTTCTTACCTTTGTTTAGTGTGAAATTATTTTCTTTTATTGAATCTATTGATATTCATAGGACAAAATCTAAGCAGATTATGAATAGAAATTGTGCCAGAAACCTTGTATATTTCCAGTGACAATCTCATAGAAATCAATGTCACTGTCAAGTGAGCTAGCAAAGCATTACTTTTATGCTTGTTGAGCCTCATTCGAGTGGTAACAGTTTCTTTAGGAAGGATATATGATTGGAGTATTTGCTCCATCTTTCCTCTGTGTATGGAATCGAATGCCTTGGAGAAGTCTACAAACTAAAAGTGTTGCCTCAAGAATTTTTGCACATACTCCTTTGATGATTCAATCAATTGTCAAAATCTGAGAAATATACATTTATATATGATACATTATTTTGTTCAAGAGCATCAACAAATATCATATCTTATCACATTCATCTTGCTAAAAGTCAAAAGAATAAAACTTCTTTTTATAACTTGGTAAGTTAGTGTGGTCAAATTTAGCAGCTTCCTTTTCAAATATTCATATTCTTTACTTTGTTTACTCAGCACTTCTATCCAATATTCATCTGCTTCAATCTTTTACCTCATCCTTGATCTTTGCTAAATACACACACCTGCTTCCTCTTCTATTACTACCAATGTTAAAATAAGCTAGAAAATAATCTATCAGACCTGGCCAGCTGCTAATTAGCATTTATTGCCAACCATATGGCTGCATCTCATGATGCTTTAGAAATAGACAGGTGAGCCAGCAGGTGGTCAGCTGCATAAAATTCTTTCCACTGCAGATTGGTGTACAGTGAATCAGCTGTGCCTAAGCATTGAGGGTAAAATAAGCCATATCAATTTTCTTGCTGTCATTGATTGCCAGTCACTCCCACTGAAGAGGAGGTGCTGAGAAGTTATCAGTCTGACCAAAAAGAAAATGACTTGAAGCCATGAAATGTACATGCTGGTCTATAGTCTTGAACTTTGGCATACTAGGCTTTCTATTTATCAAGTTTCTTTGACCCTTCCAAAAATAATTTGATAAAAATTAAAACCAAAAAAAAGGTTATTCCTTTTTTGGTTTGGCCAAGAATATTTGAGCATCTCATCATAGAATCCATGAATATTCCTTGAAAAGTAGTTCAGAAATTCAAAGAGTATATCTAATCAAAGTTTATAACTGAATGCCTTCTTTCATGCCATTATTTTGACATCTGTCAGTGTCATGGACTGTGGATCTATGCAAGGGTCTTTGTACAAGCCTAGGCAAAGTTGTATAGAAGATGGGTAGTTTCTCATGCTGCAGGTCTCCCCTTTTCATTACACTAATGTATTAGTGTAGCCATAGACACTGCCAGAACAAGGCTGAACACAACACCTGACTGTCCTGGGTTTTACCAACACCACAATGGCATGTTTTCTTGCCCATACTAGTAAAGTGTTTGAATCCTGGATTTTCTTTCTACCAAGGCTAGAAATGATTGAAGTGATGATTAATGTTATCAAATATATGTATATATATATAATAATATTCGTTAATTCATATACTGTTATAAAGAAATGCTGGAGGAAATATCACTTTCTCTCTACTTTTGAATAGAAATTGACTGAACCCTGGAAAATCAGACTACTAAAAAGGTTTTATTAAATTTTTCTTTTTGGAAAATACAAGAATAAACTCATGTAAATATTAGATGGACTTTTGATTTATCAAATGATAAACATTTATGGATGTCTCCAATATATAAATAAATGTATACTGGAAAACAACTATCCAAGTAAACAGAACAGTCAGATTAAAATGTACTGATCACTTCAGCTAAAATTAGTTGTATTATAAGGATCCATTTTTTTGTATATATGTCACTGTAACACAGCACTTGTGCCATAATGGTTATCAGTTTAGGAAATGGAATCAGCAACTCAATTTCAATTCCTGGGTGAGGTTGTTATCCTTTCTTTTTGCCCTTATATCCTTTGGAAAGGTATGAATCCAACTATTCTCCTCTCAGCAACTGACTGGACACTTTAACCTTGATTAGGCAACTGATCTCAGAGAAGGAAAACTCTGGAGTTAAACCAATTGTACTCTACTTAAAAACCTGACCTACTGTCACATCCTACTCATGGCAAAGGGTTGGGTAAATATGTGCTATAACACAGCAAAGATGGTACATAATAGTGAGATTTTTAACAGAGCAATAGTATTAAATGATCTAACTTAGAGAATAAAGCAATTTCCATTCCAATTTACAAGTTGATCGTTATAGTGTTCATGCACACCCTGATTGTTATATTTTTCTTCAGTGCTTCCCTTTATTCATTTGCAATTGATTATGATTTAAATTCTATAAATATCATGTGACTTGGTGCTTATCTTAATGGCCACAATGGCAACTTTTAATGAGTTTTTATAAATAAGCTTCTCAGAGAACTTTATTTTTGATTTCACTGTAAATCAATGTCAAACTGATGTATTTCAGATTTTTCTCAAATACAAAACAGCCCATTCAGCTAGGCTTGTCGAATACATCAACTGCATCTCTGCCAAAGGATAAGACCCAACCATCCCCACCCCCAACGTGTGTCCTAGTTATGACATTAGAGCATCTGATGGTAAGGCTCTACCCTTGGAGATTTGGGGAATGCAGAGTACCCCTTCATTGCCATTGCTCCCAGGTCCACTCCAACCTGGAATGGTAGCACCTGAAAGGGTCCTTTGTTTTTACAAATCATATATTTAATATATATGTATAAGCAGTATTTAGCATTAAATAATCTACAATGGTAGATATTCCATAAAACCCAAACAAACCAAACTAATCAAAACAAAAATCAACTTTAAGTATTTGAGGGAAGATGACAAAATGGCAACAAAATTCATACCAGCAATTTTTCAACCAACTGAATCTTTCCTTCATATTTTTGATGTTGTTAACACCCAGTTTTTGCTGATCCCTTCTTCACTCTTCATTAGATTTATAAGAATGGATCAGAATGGATATTGTGTTAAGAAGACCAAGGACATAAAGAAGTTCAAATATCTGATTGTAATTAATTGTTAATCAAGATAATAATCTCTTGTTAGATTACAGCTTGTATTCCTGTAGTAATACCTGAAGTGTTTTTTCATATTCTGTTGATTTTCTTGTTTAATTTCCTTATGATGTCTGTATTTCTCTCTTTTTATACAAATAGTCCATTTAAAGTGGTCCACACTGACTGACCATTTCCCAATGCTATTTTGACTTGGCCCTAAAACTGATAAATTTTTCGTATATCAATAACTCTTCTGAAAGTTCTTGACAATACAAAAAGGTTCTTTTTTTTTTTTACAAGAGATCTTTTTTGATTTCTGATATTAGATAAATTGTCTTCTCATAGGACAGAAAGCTAATAGATATTTTTGCTTTATAGATTTACAATTAAGAAGAGGCAAAAAAAATAGCAACCTAAAGTCAAATGTTTGAATGTAAAATATTAATCAACTATTTGAATTGATTCTCACAAGAAAATCTTATCACTTGATTCATACTTGAATACTTTAACATTTTAAAATAAGCCATTAAATGAATACTGATATTCTGTATTATCAATACATATCTAACCAAATCCACCTTTAAGGTTAATCAAACTGTCATGTACCATTATTTGTTTTTATATTTGGAGGTTTCATTCATATGTAATTGAATGATTGATTACATTAATCAGTAGAGAAAGTTGTGACTTTTGATTATGAAGTAATCATTTGGGTGCCATTTTGAGGGGTAATGGTTAACAAGCTAGCCTATCAGATAAATACTATTGTGAATTACTTACTAGTTCCCCAAATGGTGTCAAAATAAGTTATACACTTAAGAAGTTATCACTTGAATTGTTAAGTCTTGAGAACTAATTAGATGTTGAAAAAGAACTGAATTCAATGCAATTTTTTCCAGAAAAATAACATGAAAAGTAAGAATGCTAGTTTTAAAAATCAATGAAAGTAAAAAAAAAAGTTGGCAACCTTATTTGAGGGTAACTCGAAGGTTCCTTTTTCAATAGCTACTACACCCAAGTGTAGGGAAGTGTGCTACTCCTTTCCCTGGATTGATCCACTTTACCCTTGATCTGTACATTATAATGCTGAGTGTTAAGCAAAGCAGCATCAAGTACCATTTTTTGAGTCTTTGGTATGACTCGACCTGGGATTGAACCCTGGTCTCACGGACCATTAGCGAACACTCTACTCATTAGGCCAATGGCCCTGTTAAGAAAAAAATCAATGAAATGTATTGAAAATATTTCTATTTGTTATTTCATTATATGTATTTACTAATCCCTTAAAATTGACAGGATGTGTCACAAGGTCAATTTTTAAGCGGAGTTTAACAGGTTTGAATTCTGAGTGTTTCTTCTCCTAGACTGGTTGCCTAACCAAGGCTAAAGAACCCAGTTGTCCCTACTATTTACCTATAGCTGGAGGGAGAATAATTGGACTCATACTTTTACCAAGGGTATTAGTTCTATGTGAAATGCAATTAGCTTCATCCAGGATTTAAACTTATATTGCCATGTTTATTTCCTATAATGATAACCCTCGCACTATGGGCACCTCCTTATTTTATTATTATATAGAACTTAATTTGAGAGTGATATTTAGATTTTTGATATTTTATAAATATGATGCAATTTCAAAATTATATGCGAGCTAAAAATAATCTTGTAGCTAAAATATATTTATAAATTATGGCATTTTATTAGTCAATTTTAGAATAATGAAAAGTTCTTTTTGTATGTCACCAGACATTCCACATCTAGCTTTAAATAATTATGTAGTTTTATTTATCGATTTTAACATGACATAAATTTCTATATCATCATAAGTGGGCAGAGTTGAGAAAATACAGTGGAAAAATGTTATACAGAATATATATTTATAGACACACTGTGCATTTTATAAAAGTGGATCTTATATTATTGTGACTAATATTATACATACTCAATATTTTTGCATTCAAAGTAGTTTTATGCTGTAACTCTAACTTTAAAGGTCAGAGAGTGATATTTTTGGAAGTTGAGAAGGAAGTTTTAGTTAAAATGGTTTACATTTAATTACCTCTCCATAGAAGCAATTTTGACACATGCTTAGTTTAACATAAAGACCTATGCATATCTGGTCCCCACAACCAGTGTCACAGGGGTGTCAAAATACTCCTATCTTGCAGTGGGAGTGGAGCTACTTGGTTGGAATCCCTAGTAGCAGACTTGCCTTTTTTTTTGTCACTTCCTGTAAAGACAAAATCAGAGCTGAGAAGAGATGATCAGATAGCCCATTTTAATCCCACCCAGAAAAAGTTCAGAATGTAAAGGCTAGTCACTTTTTAAAAAACAATCATATAACTGTAATTTTCTTTTTTTTTTATAAAATTTGACCAGCTTAATATATAAAGAAAAATTCATCAAACTTTATTTCTGGCAAAAATTCTCTTAAATAATTTTTTTTTATTTTGAGAGAATCGCTGGCTTTTATTGTTAAAAGCTTGTTTAATTCTTTAATTAGTGACGATAAACTTCACTTTTCATATGATTTTCTCATCTTCTGGTAGGATGCAGCAAAAAGCAAGGCATGTTTAGCTCAGTGAAAACACTTCTACATTGCACAAAAAGGAATGATCAAGGTTTGGGTTCTTTGTTTAATGGCATATCAACTTTTGTTAGTTATTTAATGCCAGAGCCATTCTTCTAGAAGAACAGTAAAAAGTAAGTATAGTTGGTGACCGTAGTTGAGGGTGACCTGAAGGCTCCCTTTTCAATAGCTACTACACCGAGGTGTACGAGAGGGCGCTACTCCTTTCTCTAGATTGCTCCACTTTACCCTTGATACGTACCTTGTCATGCTGAGTGTTAAGCAAGTAGGTATTAAGTACAATTTTTAAAGTCTTTGGTATGACGCAACCTGGGATTGAACCCCGGTCTCCCAGATCATTGGGTATTTGTCTGAAATTGAACATAATAGTGTGAGTGGAGTTTGAACTCACTTACTAGAATCCTGCAGTCCAGCACTTTAACCATTACACCACAAGGATCCCCTTCCCCTGGGAATGATCAGAGTCATTTGATACCTTTATCACTCGTTATGGAGGGGATGGACCACACAATTTTTGTCCCTACCCTTGAATATGCACATGAACATGTGTCATATACTAACCCATGAGAAGATGGTTGAATATCATACAGTACTATTTTCTGAAGCACTGAATCAGAATGCTTGCAATGAAATTTTGATTTTAAAGTTAAAATTTTCTATCTTGACTTGAATAAAAACAACTGGGAAAAGAAGCAGACTCAAGATCTCAAGGTGTACCTGATTCATTAACCTTTATTTTTTGTAAAATATCTCAAAAGGATGATGATTTTGTAAAATGGTTCCATACAAAAAGAAATTTTAAAATTCTTTGGATATAAGATGAAACTGAAATGTGAGAAAATCTAAAGCAAAAATCAAATTAAGATTTTAAAAGGAATTAAGTTTCTTTCAGTGTTTGGATCAAAGAAGTTAAACAGTAAAGAGCTGGCAATACATGCAGGAAAACATTCAAACAGTTTGTTTTTTTTTTTTAATTTTTATGATTAAATTAGGAAAAATTTAATACAAAATATTGTATATGTATGTGTGTGAATGTTTGTCTGTCTATATAAACACACACACTCACACACACACACACACACACACACACACACACACACACACACACAGTTGAACAGAAGTAACGGTCAATAAAATTATGCTGATATTGAAATGTCAATTATTTTTCTTCCACTTTGTATCTATATTTCTGTATATATATATAAAAGAGGTTTATAACTCTTACTAGCTCACTTGGTGAATTAATGGGGCTCCGAATGTTTTGTAACATATCCATAATACAACTATACAAATATACAGATATGTAAAATGTTCATATGCATAGAAATCTCGAAACACTGACGACTTTCTTTAGTTCAGGTACGAAACGTTTATTAACTTTTTTTGACTTTTAGTTTTTTGACATGAGGAGAGAGAGACACACAATTTTCACTATGCTGACTGTTCCTACATCACCCACAGTCAACTCCTCAGCTGAACTGCCCGGCCCAGAGTCCAATCTTCACTAACTGACCCAACAAATGCGCCCCGTAGCCTCCAGCTGGATTGCCCTTGCCCAGGTTCAAATCTCAACTAACTGCTTCTTTCAAAAATCACCAAAATTCCCAGGCCATTGCTTCAGGGCATGACATCATTCACACCCCAGTCATTTCCTATCTGGTGTTTTTATTATGACATTTGGAATTGTTACATCCTTCACGCACGAGCGTGATCACCTGCACTAAGAGCCGAACAGTTCAAAACCTAACCAAACCGAATGATAAGATATAACCAACAAAAAATGATAATGTAAAAAAAAATCATTCTGCAATTATATAACAGTTTCAGTATTGTTAAATAGTGCACAGTATCAATGATAATACTTTTAGAAAAAGATATCATTCTGATCACAACAATCCATTTCCCACCCCTCCTCATCCACTCTTTCCTTCTCACCCCTTCCCAACAAAAGACAGCAGAATTATGTGTATATATGTTAAGATGCATGCCAGTATATATGCACAAGCAACAGCACACACACAAAATCTTAGGCACACATATACACAAATAAACCCCACTTTTCAAACAAAAAATTAATCATATTAATCGGTCTTTTTTTGAAAACGTTCACTCTACCTGACAAATGCAGAAAGCCTGAAACTCAATGTCACAGACTCTACCATGTAATATAATTTATGTATAGAGAGGGGGGAGTAAAAATTGTAATCCTTGTCCAGTTCTGGTTTGAATTCAGAGTTTTCTTTTAGACTGGTTGCTATACCAAAGTTAAAAAGCTTGAAGGAGTATAGTTGAATTCATATCTTTCCCAGGAGTATTAGTGCTATGTGAAATGTAAACAGTCTTGTTCAGGATTTGAACTTGAGTCCACATCCAACTACAACAACTGTTTTGCCCCAGCACCTGTATACATGTCAAAGACAGATATATGTCTATTTATTTTCTCTTTTTTTTTTCTTTCTTTCTTTTGATCAAATAAAGTATTTATTTATTTTCATATTTTGAGGTTAAGAGGGAGGTAGATGCTATATAAGAAATTTATTCATATGTCTACACGTGGATACCAATTTGTTTTTTATTCAACTATTTTTTGGGTTCTAGGTATTCCACTCTGCCATGTTTTTTCTTCAAGACACAGCTTGCAGTTGTTTTTACCACATCTATGTGCTGTTTTTGTAGTTGTTTTTTTTTTTAACTTACCATTGAATTATTGTTGCTTTACTTGTTTTGTGTTTTACTTGCCACATAAGGAACTTAAATCATAATTATACAATCATTCTTTACAAATTTAATTCTATCTCCAATGTGAGTTCTTTTATCCTCATCATTTTCACTGGTGCAGTGGCTATCATGTTGAATCATCGTGAGTGAATTCAAACTCCAGCCATATCATTCTCTCTAGTTTTGGACTAATACTGTTGTAATCTTACAAAAAGTTACTGAATGAAAAATAACCACAACGGAGGTTGAAAATGAAATGGAAATCTTTATAACATTAACAAAATACAATACTCACCAGTGGCATAAAGAAGATAACCCATTGTTAGTGGTGACTACACATTTACCTCCTCACAATAGTGTCCCATGTATTTATGAGGAAAGGGACATACCCATTAATGTTCTTAGATAAGGTATTTAACAAATACCTTTGAGAAAGGTATGAGCTCTTTATTCCCCCATCAGTTATGGATTAAATTATACCACCACTTATCAGTTATTTAAAACAATACCACTGTTTACAAATCATTTATATTGCGTAGGAATACTTCATAAATAGAATTACTTATGTTAAATAGCAATACTTGGAACCATTTTACAGAGTACAAAGAAATGATTAAAATTGAATAGAATTATTAGTCTTGAACACCTGACAATTTGATGACATACGGCGCCAACACTGTAACACCACATATAATCAAAACCCTATAGACAGAAGGACAAAGGGATGCAACCTCAGATTAGCCAAGAACTACTGAGGTATAACCCTTATATCCATAGTGGCCAAGATATACAATCCTCTACTACGCAACTACATAGAATCCAAAACTGAGAACATACTTAGGAAGAACCAAAATGGCTTTTGACCATCTGTCAAATTCTTGAAGGTGTACGTGCAAAAAACCTAGAGGCAACAATATTATTTGTTGACTTTAACAAGGCCTTTGACTCCATTCACAGAGGAAAGATGAAGTAAATTCTATTTGCCTACGGTCTACCAAAAGAAACCGTTGCAGCCATAATGATACTATATAGAAACACAAAAGTAAAAGTCCGTTCCCTGGATGGAGACACAGACTACTTCGACATTGTAGCAGGTGTGCTGCAAGGAGACACATTAGCCCTATACCTCTTTATCATCTCTCTAGACTATGTGCTTAGAACATCTATTGATAAAATGAAAGAAAATGCTTTCAAGCTAACAAAGGAAAGAAGCAGAAGGTACCCCGCACAAACAATTATCGACAACGACTACACTGATGACATAGCGCTACTGGCAAATGCACCTGCCCAAGCCAAAACCCAGCTACATAGTCTAGAATGAGCAGCTGCAGACATATGCCTGAATGTCAATGCACAAAAGACAGAATATATGTGCTTTTATCAAAGAGGCGACATGGTAGTTCTGAAACTAGTGGACAAGTTAACAGACAGACATCAACACACGACTGATAAAGGCAAGGACAGCTATTGATAGGCTATCGGACTTATGGAAGTCAGACCTGACTGATTGAATAAAACGTAGTTTCTTCCAATCAGTGGTCGTGTCGATACTGCTGTATGGATGCACTACATGGGCGCTAACTAAACATATTTAAAAAAAGCTTAAGAGCAACTACACAAGAATGCTGCGAGCAATATTGAACAAATCATGGAGGTTGCAGCTGTATGGCCACCTACCACCCATCTCGAAAACTATCCAAGTTAGATGAATCAAACA
>OY757917.1:99714773-99877273 GCA_963585895.1 Sepioteuthis lessoniana | reverse complement strand
TTTTAAAATTTTCATATTATGATTTAGGCATACCATTTATACAACAATAAGTTATTTTTAAATTATTTTTGTTCAACAATTCATTAAGTTTTGTGGATTTAGCAAAATATTTTTTATTAAATGGAAAAATGTTCTTTCCACATTTGTCCGAACACATTTGCTGTAGGGTGGGTTAAATTGTTATTTTTCGATTTCTTGTGTCTTACATTGTTTTAACTATTGTTGCAAATATAATTGAATTTGGTATGGTTCCTGTTATTTTCTAGGGTTGCTTCATCTTCCATTTTTGCGTAATCAAAGATTTTAGAATAGCTGAAGTTTGTAGCTCACCTGAAAGCTATAGTGTTATTTCTGTGCTTTTTGACCCTTGGTGAATGGTCAGATTTTGTATTAACATATATAGATATATCATTTGATTTTCATGTAACATTATTCAAGTTAAATGTATAGCTTACAGGTTAGCCACAAAATCTAGTAAAACTGAAATCTTCAATCTAGTGAAAATGGAATACAAATTAGAACTAAAAATTATAAAATCAAGCAAATATTTTATTTGGTGAAAATAAAATAGAGTAGGAACACATATATGCACTTTGTAGAATCAATTTAAAAAAATATCTGAAAGATAGCTAATGAAAACTTTAATTTCAGTTTGATGATGTTGGTGACCAGTAATGTGGGATTATAATTAAAAATTTTAGGTTCTAAACCTGCTCTGCTATAAAAGCATTGAATACATTTTAGTTCACTTTTATGATGGTATTAGGTCAAAGCCATACCACATCCATGATTGTACTGTTGTTTAGTAACCAGTAGGTTTTATGGAATAAAGTTCCTAGCCCCATGAACTAATACTCTTGGGAAAGGTGTGATCCCCCTTATCCTCCTGGGTTAAATAGTACCACTACTGTTCTTCTACATGGATGGCTTTGGCATTAAATGATAAATAAATAATGCTGATATGCCATCAATCAAAGAAACTGAACCAAACAATTTCCCCAATCAAGATGCCTGTGTATAAGTATAAAATTGGTTTTCTGTTCATGTGTATGTGTGTGCAGATTTCATGTAAATTCTGTTGTCAAAATCACTGATGTGTACAGCCATGAATTGTTGTTTTGACACTAATTATCTGTTATATTTATTAGCATGGTTCTTACATTTTATTTAATTTAACAGTTCTTCCTTAATAAGGATAACTAATTTGCATGCTTAGCTTTAAAAATTTAATTAGTAACAAATAATTATTTTTCTTATCCATTTTTAATTAGCTCTTTTTCAATCTTTACAAATAACAAAGCATTTTGTTGATAACTTTTATAATCAAATAGCTTAGCATTATTTTTATCATGCAGGGTTTTCAGACAATTGTCTTCATCTTTGTTGCTATATTCACAACATTTTGACTGATATATCCTTCAGCCTTCTTCAAATGTTTCTTGTCAAACTCAGGAGCCTACATAGAACTTCAAACCATGTCCTTTATTTAATCCATGGGGATTGCTTGCTCTGATTCCATGAACCATAACTGGGTACAAGTGTTAAGTATTCTTGTATTGTTATTCACCTGCTATGTGTCCAGCAGGACACATAATGTAACAGTTATAGAGGTTGGTTCCCTAAGCTTCTAAAGAGACACTCATCTGGAGGTTACAGGTTCAATCCTGACAGCAGGCAAGTAACAATACAGGAGTTTTTTGAAAACAGACATAAAAATGTTTAATCAACTGTTGAGATTTTTTATTAGTATATTTTGAATTAAAAGGATTTTTAAAAAGATTTTTCATAAAATAATAATTTAAGTTACTTAAATTGTTTTGCTTAATAGTATATTTTTTTATTAACTTTATGTGAAGATAAAAGTAAACATTTAAAAATTAATGAGATGCTTTTTGTGTATAACAAAAAAGATTTGAATAGAAAAAAAAATTAATATTTGTATTATAATATTTTTCATATCATAAATAAATTAAAATAGTAAATAAAAAAACAAAATACAATCATGAATATTATTTAGAATTTTCTATAGCTATGATGTAATTTCTTTTTGATATATTCTAGTATTTTTAAAATCTTTTTATGAGTTACAAAATATAGGAAAATAAACCAAACTTTGAAGCAAAAAGAGACGGAAAAATTTAGTTTGAAGGTTTTGTTCTTTTTATCTTAAAACAAATTAGTAGTTAGCTTTATTCAAACTTTTAGTACATTTACCTTGCCTTTCATTCTATAATGAAATTAATGAAACAAAATAAAACATGCAAATTTACCACAAACCATTTGGTCCATTTATTTACTTACTTTAGTCAAACTACATCAACTAACATCATTTTGAGGGGATTGTCATTCACAAGGTATGAGACAATGTATTAAAAATCTTAAACTCTAAATTTTTTTTTTTTTTCAACCTAAGCTAATTGCAAAAAATAAGAATAAATTAAACACAAAACAAAAAATCTTATGCTATTCTCAATTACTGACCCAAACTCTCAGCCTATGTTTACCCAAGTCCTAACCTGAAGCTAGCCCCGTGTAACCCATTTAAAAATATAAATCATAATCAAATAAAAGGTTTGTTTTTTTTTAATCATTTTCATTCTAATGCCTCTTTTAGAAAATAATGTTAAAAATAAAGTTTTATGGTTATTCAGGATGAACTTAGAACAGAAAAAAATTTTGTTTGAGTTAAAGTATCAATTTTCATTTTGATGTTAATTTTTACATGAAGTAGTGGTGTGGTACTATTACAGTCTATGGCACAGTGCTGTTAATACAGTTTATAATCAAATTTACAGCCTGAAAAGTTTTTATCAACTATTAGCTTATGTTCTTATGATAAACAAAACAATTCTGAGAATGTCTACACTCTTTTTTTATTTTAAAAATTCACTCACACATATTTAAATGTACAAATATAGATATTTTTATGAATATATTTTTTCCAGATTTATATTGCTAACTTATTACTTTAGAGCTTCATTATTATCTTTTTTGAGAAATACAAGGATTCAGAAATACTATGAAAAGCAGTATTGTGTTCAATAAAATCTTGAACAAATTGTATAAACAAACTTTTTGTTAATTTTAAGGCAGAATGCAGCAGGTCTTTGCTTAAAAAATAGTTGCTAGATGTTTCTGATAATTTTTAAGTTTAACTCTTCCATAGAAAATTCTTATTTTTCTTTGGTTCTCGATCAGCTCTGCTGAATCAAACTTTACGACTTATTCTAGCTTTATAATTATGTCCTGCAATATTAAATTGAAATCTCACTACTTACAATTTTCCTGCTTCACTTTAGAAATACAGTTCAACTTCCTTTCTTAAAAAACAAACAAAAAAACAATTTTATACAACACACCATTTCTTTATTTGAAATTCCTGTCACATACCATACAACTGGCTGGCTTTAAAATGCTCTATTATAAGCATGCACATATTTTCTTTATATTCAAAGAATTTTGAATGATTTATTTTATTGCTTATGCTAACATGATTATCTGGTTGTCATAGCTACTGGATTCTTTTTGTTAAATTTGATCCTGCTCATAACCAGTGTCTATTCCTGCTTGCACAATGACCCTACACGCTTTGCGCTCAGCACTCAATGGCGGTAGATCCTGCTTCTTTCTGTTCTCAAAAGACACCAACCTGCACCTCTCCACCCCTCACTATTTGCCTGATCAGTTTTCTTCTTATATTCAAGAACCACTGCATCTTTTCCTCCTTTTTTTTTTCTTCCCAGCCTCCTAGAGACTACCATGTACAGGGCATACAACCCCCTCCCCACTTGCCTATGTATATGTTCCCCTCCCCACCCCAATGATTTGTCTATTTCTAATAACAACAGTACACCTCTTCCCAGCCTTACCTTCCTCCAGATGCACCCTCCACCCCTCCCACCACCCATTAACAAGACATTGTTTGGGAAGATCAGAAAATACAATTGGTTGGAATTTATGGGTCAGAAGCCTCTAGTTTCCCAATCTTTGTGAGCCAAAAGAAATCTTGTCTGAATATACAATCCTTACATTAGATAGATGGATGGATGGATGGATAGATAAAGGGTAGGAGGAAGTAGATATGGGTGAGGGAGATAGTATGCAAGGATGGATAAATGGTTGGATGAAGGAAGAGAACTGTAGATAAAGAGGGAGAGGGTGGTGGACTGAGTGGATAGATGGATGGATGGACAAGATAGGGTTAAAAGGAGAGAGAGTTGGATGCAAGATAAATAGATAAGTTTTATAAAAGAAGAAAGAAAAAAAAAACAAAAGAAAGAACAGGAGAGTGGGTATTAAAATATGTGAAAAGTATAGAAAGATGGATAAACTAAGATGGAGAAGTAAAAAATGAATGGGGAGATAAAAAATAGAATGAGTTGTAGAGGAAGTAAAAGGAAAAGAGGAGAATAGAGAGAGAAAGAGATGGTAAGAAAGTTAATGGGGTTGTAAATGCAGAAGAGGAAAGAGAAAAAAGATAAGAGGAAAGGGTAATTAGAAAGGGATTATAGAAAGTATCAAGGAAAAAGAAAAAAAGAAAAGAGGTAGAAAATGGATGCAAGAGAGGAGAATAAAAAATTGAATGACTGAATGAGGAGGAAAGAAAAAGAAAGAGAAATAGAAAAGGAAAAAAGATATGAAAAGGAAGTGAGAGAGAGAGAGAGAGTGTGTGTGTGTGTGTGTGTGTGTGTGTGTGTGTGTGTTCATAAATAAAATCATCCTCTGAATACCTTGTTTTTTTTTTCATTTTTGTACATTAACATATATAAGTTTGTGCATACACACACATATATATATGTGTGTGTGTGTGTGTGTATTTGTGTGTGCATGAATATATATATATATATATATATATATATATATATATATATATATAAACACACACTAGGATAGGTAGATATATAGATCAAAGGAGGAAGAAGAGATTAATGTAGATGGAGGGCAGAAGTGATAAAAAGATTTATCAATTTGTGGAAGGAAGGTAGAGCAGGAGAGGAAGAAGTTAAAGGTGGATATTAAACAAGAGAGGCTTTGAAAGATTGGCAGTAGGAGAGAGATAGAGGAGCAAGGAGGAAAGGAAGTAGCTCCAAACAAAATAGAAGTGGGGAGGGTAATATATGTCAATTCATAAGTATTCATTAAGCTAGAATGACAAAAAGTAGAAACAACAATTCCTGTGCCCATTCCCAACCTCCACCCCAACCAACCAACCAGCTTTTACTAATTTAATTTTTTGTTGTTTTTGTTTTTACTCTTAGCTATCTTTTGGTCCATCAAGAGGAAAAACAAAACTCTCCCTATTGTGCTTGCACAAATTGTCCTTTCTTGAAAAAGGACCAAATATTCTGCAGCCATTTACTTCTATGGATGGCAAGACAGATTCACTGAAGCAATCGTTCCTCTTTTGACATTGAAGCACCCCCTGATAAATAAAAATTAGGAAGCAAAATAAATAAATAAATAACAACATGACAATGATTGCAATTGTTTGCGTGTGTCAAGACCTAAACTTTTTGTGGCACAATCATAACTTGCTCAGGCAACTTACAAAATTACAGCTTTGAAAAAAATGATTAAATTTTTCTATCTTTCAGATAAATAAAAGAAAACTCTTGTCTATGAACAAATGATAGAATGCAATTTGTGAATCTATTGAGAAAAGCAATAGATATATGAATTATTGTGCTATTTTGCTGAATAAGTCATTAACTGATAGCTCACTGGATACAGTAGAAGATTATCCTGCAAGGTCTCTAGTTCAAGTCCTTTTAATAGCAATTGCTTGTTTTATAGTTAAAACAGACATATATTTTCTACACCTGCCAGGATCTGTGTTCAAGCACATGTAAATAACATATTTTTTGAATACTGATTTTCTTGGCAGGGATGGTAAGCAGGCTCTCCTAACTTAAAAGAATGACATAATTCAACCTTTCTATCCCCATTCACTACTATTTGGTTTTTTGATGTACTAAGCTTAACTTAAGAAATATCAAGTATTTATAAGAGCAATATAAACTTGCTAACCATAAATTGATATCTTGAATTAAAAGACAGTTTCTTGAGATTTGCTTGCCTTGTTTGTTACTTACTGTATATATTTGTGTAACCTGCAATCTTCTGAGACCTAAATTTTAGCCTAATATTTGGGGGTAACACCATACACTAGATAAAAACTTTGTATAAGTAATTGGCGTAGGCCAACTGGTATGTCTACAATTTCCAGCTGCAAAAGGTTTCAATTTAAGTCTCAGAAAGTTAGTTGCATGATACATTAAGCAACAGGCATATAGAGTGATTTCACTGTATCCATTGATCTTACTAGATCATGAATCTGAGCCTAGAAATAGATGCCGGTCTGATCATGGTTGTATAAAGATCAACAATTGCCCATCCAGCAAGTTTTCCCTCATGCTATACAAGGGAAGGGCAAAGATTAATACAGTTTTTCATGAGTATGTATTTACCAACCCCTCCACCCAGGTAGGATGTGACAAAGAGTTGATTATAAAGCAGAGTTTAACAGGTTTGGATTTTAAAATTTTCCTTCTCCTAGACTAGCTGCCAAACTAAGGCTGAAGAACCCAGTCTACCCTTCTTTTTTACCCATAGCTGGAATGAGAATAAGAAGATTGATACCTTTCCAAGGGTATTAGTGCTTTGTGAAATGCAATCAGCTTCATCCAGGATTTGCACTCATGTAGCTATGTCCATTTCTTACAATGATAACCATTACACCATGGGCAATAGTATTACTACAAGAATTGCTAGAATGAGATTGAAGACTATCTTGGACTGCCTTAGGGAGCCCCTGTTTTTTTATTGAGTCATCTTTCTTTAAGACTTGTTGTCCACCAAACCTAGAGATCCAAATCTATCTTCCTATTTTACTTACTAACTGAGAAAATAAGAGATGGATTTATGCCTTTTACCAAAAGTATCAATGCAAAGTGAACACAAGTAGTCTCATTTAGAATTTGAACTTGGCTCACTGGTTTCATTTTCTATGTCAGTAATCATTAAACCACTCACACCTCCATGGTTTAAACATAATAGAGATATGAATGTGTTGAATATATAAAGAAGAATAAATTTATCAGTGATTATGAGATTAGATTCAAAAGCAGTCAAATTTGAAAATTTAATATAATTGTTTCCCGAATAAATTGTTGTGACATCTTTTACCATTTGTAACAGGTTCTCTTTGTAAATATGACTGAAATTGCTGTTGATTTTTGTTAGATATTAATTATACTTGCCTCAAATATCTACCTAATAAATATCTAGAACAAATATTATACAATATAATTCTTTTTTTATTGTTAGATTATAGACTTTTGACTCATTAATTAGTGAAAATTGATAATACCCAGAAAAATAGCAAGTATATATAGGCTATGTGGTGATAGAAAGGATATGATTAATCACACAATAAGTAAACTATCACAAAAGGAATAGAAGCCAAAGTATGACTGGTTGGGAAAGGGGATCCACTGAGAATTGTGCAAAAGATTAAAATTTGAGAATACTGACAAATGGTATGTGGATGAATCTAAATCTCTTGTTCAAAATGAGATGCATAAAATTCTCTGAGACTTTGAAATACAAACAGATAACCCAATTATATCCAGAAGACCAGACAATACGACTTAATGAGAAGAAAAGAACTGGTCATCTCGTAGATTTGGTCATTCCAGTAAAATGATAAAAAGGAGTTCAAAATCACATGTAATCTCCAAGTTATATGGCAAAGAGTTTAAAATATTCAATGTAATTTTTAAAAAAATCTTTTACTTATCCACCTAAAACTAAATTCAATCTAAAAAATTGAAGATAATTTGAAATAATGCTTGAATTGAAATATTATTCATTGGATAGAATCTTTAATGAATAAAACTTTATCATTCACATAGGAAAGAAAATTTTAGTAAATGTTTTTGTAACAATCAGCTTAAATCTGGAAGCAGTATGATGCTGTTTTAAACATATCTTGGCTACTATCAATGGTCAAGTTTGCATGAATTTTTAATGAAATTATATTCTAATTCAGGTTCAGACATTACTTAAATATTTTCTTGATGTACAGTGATATGATTTAAACAAGTATAAACATTATAGCAAATTAATACTTTGAAATCCAAAATCAGATGAACCAATCAAAATTAGCTTTAAATGTTTTTACCCTATCAACCATATTTATTCATCATTGGTTTGTAATTTGAAACATGAAACCAAACAAATGGATATATCTGTTATCAGTCTATTACACACAAAGTGGCCAGTTCCATCTTTTCTCTTTATGCGCTGGTGGTATAACATTTGTACAGAAAATTAGCAAGCCAAGTACAAATCTCACTAAGTCTATTTACATTCAGTTTGGACTATTCATGCCTTTGCAAAAGGCCTTGGGGAAACAACCAGTGAAGGAAAAGGAAAATTCTGAATTCAAACTCCCCAACCACGGCCAGGTAAGACCTATTACTCCTCATGTCTTACTGGCTTTGAGGAAGTCCTGTTGAAGAGAACTATAAGGAAATGCACTGGCAAACTACCCTTGTATATAAGTGTTTAGTCAATCATGTGCAAGTTAAAAAAAATAAATTGCAGATGAATACATATATCTGTGAGCAAACAGCTCTGGAGAGGAAGAGTTAGGCAATACCTAACTTAATTTAGACAAGAGTTACTTCAAATTTACTTAAAGAAAGTATGTTGCATTCTATGAAATTACTTGTGATATGATTACTGTTGATATGAAATTGAAAGTCTCCAGAAACTACAGAATTACTATATTGTCCATGGATCCATTGATGATTATATTGGTAGGGAAAAACCCTATGAAAGTAAATAAAGTCTGAAGAAAGAATTTCAACAAGAATCAGAATATTTTTGAAGTTATTAATATTTAGCCATGAATAACTTAATGTTGCTTCATTTAGAGTCAAACAGAGAAAAATAAAAGGCAAAAGAAAAGAAAATGTTTCACAAAGAATTTTCTTTTGGGAGAAGTTGTTGAAAATAAGGACAATGATAATTTTTCTCCATAAATGTTGATAAATTTATGACTTGATAAGTTAACACTAAAAAATGCAAATAAAATGATTGTCTTCTTTTTTTTTTTTAATTAAAACTCACTCAAAAGAGACTATAGGTGAACATTAAGCTCAGTCTCAAGTCTCATTAAATCTATTGAATTTATATTATGATTAATTACAAATAAATGATATGACAATAATTATCCTTTTATAATTGTCTTCCTTCAGAAATTATAACAGCTGAAGTGAGTGCAAACAAAAACTCCGCACTATTTAGTTGTGAATTGGATTGGAAGTTGCTTCATACTTTTAGAGCATTTTAATATTGCACTATCAAAAGTTATACAACAATGAGTTATTTTTTGTTTTGTTACAATAACATACATTTAAAAAATTGAATATGTGTGTAGCATAACAATTATCATTGTAAAACATATAATCACCGCTCCATGTTCAAAACCTGGGTGAGGCTGTTTGCATTTCACTTCATGCCTTTAAGAAAGGCCCCAACTAACTTTACTCCACTTAAAAATTGTCACAACCTACCCATGATGAAGAGGTTGGGTAAATACACATCTACAAAAATTGGATCATTATAATATAGATAATTTTAGTAAAAAAGGTCATAGCTGAATATTTTAGCCTGAATACGCAAAAACTGGATCATTATGATATAAATAATTTTAGTAAAAAGGGTCATAGCTGAATATCTTAGCCTGAATATGCAAAAACTGGATCATTATGATATAAATCATTTTAGTAAAAAGGGTCATACCTGGATATTTTAGCTTGAATATGATGTGCCATGTTTGCTATAATGTAATATTTATGCAGGAATTGTGTAATGGTTATCATCATAGGAAATGGATCCAAGTTCAAATCTAGGATCAGGCTGTTTACATATAGTGTTAATGCCCTTGGGAAATTTATGCATCCAGCTATTCTCCTTCGAGATTTGGGTAAATAGTTGCGCATATTGGACTCTTTATCCTTGGAAAAGAAAAACTGTGTATTCATACCTGTTAAATTTTGCTTTAAAATTTACTTTTTGTCCCATCTTGTTGGTATAGAGGGGTTGAGTAAATACTTATATGCAGGAAATGATTCATTATAATTTAAACTATTTCATATTTTCTACTTAAATTGGAATCAATTCATATTCACCTACTGTCAGTATAAGTCTTTAAAAAAAACAACATAGTCTTTATAAAGATCTATTTTGCAGGGATATTTTGATTTAGTGATGCTTCTATATCTTGACTGTGATGATGATAATGATGATGAGACTCCAGGAATATATTTTTTATTTTATTCCTTTAACTAAAACTTAAGTATTCTTCTTTAAAATCACTTTTATGTTTTGTGGTACTATCTTGAACTGAAAGACTTGTTAAGAAAAGCTTCCTAAATCTTTTATTCTTCCTCTCAGCAAAGATATCTCCTATCACCTTCAACCTTTTTATTATTTTAAACTTTTCTCTGCAAGTCAGAGGTAGACTCCACTACCAAAAAAATCAAAAATAAATAAAGAGAAAAATACATGTTAATTCATGATGCAAGAAATTTTTTATCTTCTTGAGTTTGACGTTAGAATTTTGCTTATTATTGACAAAAGACAAAATCCATCAAAGTAGAAACAAATATTTCTGCAATGTTTTTGCTGTCAACTGTTGACAAGGGTTTTGACTAATGCAACTAACTGAACCAAATCAGTTTCTCAAATTTCCAGCCTTATATTTCTTCATGAATAAGTAAGGTTAGAAAAACTAATGAAAAGAGAAAAATATTTTTTTGATTTTGGAGAGCCAAGAGCTTAATTCAGCCAATGGTTACAAATTGATTGATTTTAATGGCATTGCAACCCATTTATGGTTATTATATGCCTAAAGGTTAGAGAATCACATTCATTGTATGTTCATATTTACATTTTTTGTGTCGTTTCTTAATAGGTAAAATTTGAGTTTAGTAACTTAAGTATTCTATCAATATTGACTGATCGGTCAAAAGTAGATAAGAGTTCTTAAAATATCTTATCATCATCTACCATTGAACAAAGACCTTTCTTAGCTCTTTCCACGATGGCTTTGCTTGTGCTCAACTTGGCTATATCACCCAACAAACTCCACTTTCTCTTCTATCTTCTGTCAGTTCTTTTCTACCATACTTGTTATTTCTTAGGCTCCATTCTGTTGACTATTTGTTAAATTCATTTCTTGTCATGTACTTTGCCTTCTTCCATTTTTGCTGTTGAATAACTTTGATGTTATCTTTTACTATTGTATGCTCTCTGATTCAGGTTGATTTCTTTTTATGAATGAATATTTAATTTTTTAAAAATCCAAATGTAATGGGAAATTGCTGTCATTATAATATGTTTTATTTTAAGATTGTCTGTTTGTGATTTTATAATTGCTTGAACTTTGAAATATCTAAAGAAGTTAGAAACAAAATAAACTCAGAGGAAAGAACTAGGTAAATACATTAATAAGTGATTGGTAATCATATTCTAAGCTATATGAATACATTCTGCAGATGAGCTCCCCTGTCAGCTTGGGCTGTAGAATACACTAATTGTACTTCTCCATCATTCCCAAGTGTGTCCTGGGTATGAAATTAAACTGCATATGATGATAAGGGTTGAGTCCTGTTAGGTTTCTATCTATAGGTCAAATAGAACTGTTCAATCATTTACTTGGGATTGATATTATTAGTTCTTTGAAACTACGAGCAAATTACTTATATTACATAGGAATACTTGATAATTAGAATTATTAGTGTTAGACCACAATACTTGAAACTATTTAACTGTAGCTAAGCAGATGATTGATATTAACTATAATTATAAGTGTTAGATAGGAATGCTTGAAATCATTTAACTGTGTGCAAACAAATGTGGTCAAACTATTCACTTACAAATCATGAATAAAAACAGGATTTGGTATTGAATAACCCACAAAGGTTGATATACCATAAAACACCAAAACTATGTCACTGCTGATATTACAATTCCCTTAGTTATTTATGTCACATTCTCTATGATTATATTCTTATTTAAATCTCTATCATTAAGAAAGATAGTTTATATTATTAGTAACACTGGCTTTATCAACATACTAATAACATGCAATTGTATTTATATATACAACCAAAATGTGGTTTACAGTAGAAATGAGAAGGCTAATTTGTATATTGATCTAAAAAATTTGCTTTTAACAAATAGTTGCATAGTATTACTGATTTATAATTGTTTGGTTTTATTTTAATCTGAGCAAAAATCCCATTGATAAATCTTAAAAGACTGTTTTTTTCTTTACGCTCAAGTGAAACTTTTGCTTTTAATATCAGGGATGTTTTCTTTTCTGTGTGTAGAGATATGTCTAAATGGTTGGTTATGTTAGAGTTTTAAAATTTAATCACTGTGTGCTCCTGATGCAGCAAAGCTGTTGTTTACTGTTTAGAATAGTCTTAAACCTTTTAGTTATTGTTATATAAAAAATCAGTGAAGACTGAGAAAAGGGTTGTAAATATCTTCTTTGAAGCTTACATCTTAAAAGTCTTTTTGTTTTAATACAAATATCTAATTTTATAATTAGTTATTCCTCTCTAATTACTAATTCCAGTCTAAATCCTACCCTGTTGGCTGCAGCTGTGGAATATGCTGACTGCACCACTGCAGATGGGTAAGCCCTCTGCCCCCATGAAACCATCTGTTGGTGATGGGTGGTGACCTGTAATGTGTGAGGATGGAATTCTGGTGACTGAGCAGTCATTGACCTGGCAACTGAAGAGGTCACATGTCCTGCAACACTCTACTTTGGCTCAGTGGGCTAGACAGACAGTCAGAGAGGCTTGATCTGATCATGTGGGTTTTCTTGTCAACCCCTAGCACCTATATATGATTGTCCCGACTATATTCTTCAAACTGCTCTTATGGCAAACAAGTATCTAACTCTATCTTATCTTAAAGGTG
Source organism: Sepioteuthis lessoniana (assembly GCA_963585895.1). Lineage (NCBI taxonomy): Eukaryota > Metazoa > Mollusca > Cephalopoda > Myopsida > Loliginidae > Sepioteuthis > Sepioteuthis lessoniana. The sequence continues at coordinate 99,864,268 of OY757917.1, read as the reverse complement.
CTAGAAGGTAATGGCTATTAGTATTACATTGTAGAACTTGAAACCATTTAACTATGTGCAAACAAATGATTAGAAATAGAATTATCAATGTTGGATTGCAAGACTTGAAACCATCTGGCTGTGTGCTAACAGATGATTATTAATATTAAATAGTATGAATATTAGCAATAATTGAAACTATTTAACTGTGTGCAAACAAATGAGCTCTAAGTTGTTTAAAAAAAAGTTACCAACAAACTATTCACTTACAAATCACTTAAAAACACACACACACACACACACACACACACACACACGAGATATTGAATTAAATAAGCCACAAAGGTTGACATACCATAAAACCAAACTAGTCTAAATCATCTTCATTTTCTTTACCACTATCTTTATCTATAAGAATACAAGTTGACTATTAATGGATTAACGTTTTTATGGGGATATATCACCTAAAATTATCCAGTCTAGTAATAACAAATAGATTTTTGTTGATTTACATTTATTCAAAATGTAACACTGAAATCCATTAGGTATATGATTAAAAATTTAGTAAATTTGCTTTATGTGAGGAGAAAGATTTTGTTTTATCTCTAAAATCATGAATTAAAACTTTTATTTCAAACACCAATTTCTGGTACTACTGGTAAATGTCCAATTATCAAAATTATGATAGGTGTCATTTTTTAAATGCAGTTATAGCCACTCAAGAAAATAGTTACTATTGATAATATGATAGCCCTGTTTTATAATAGTCATTACATTTTCCTTTAGATTCCATGCATTAAAAGGCAGGGGGAAGTCTCCATAGTGCAATGGCTAAAGTACTGGACTGCATCCTTGGAGTAAGCAAGTTCAAACTCCAGTCGTGCTATTATGTTTATTTTTGTATTAATACTCTAGGGAAAGATATGAACCCTTTTATCTCACAGCTAGGAGTTGAATTTTGTCACTGCTGTTCTTTTAGGAGGAGGATTTTGCAATTAAATAACCCACAAAGGTTGATATGCCATTAAAAAAAGAAACCAAGAAAAAAACATCTATACACTAAATATAACAAATATTATCAGACAGAAGTTGTACTACTTTTTATTATTATTTAATTACAAAAAAACTCTCAAGGTGATTATTTTTATTAATATAAGAGATTTGATCAAAAAATATAAAAACTAAACCTTTGAATATTATAAATTCTAGAATTTAAAATTGAAATGAAGATGTCCCCAACTGAGTAACTTATCTAATAAATTGATATGGTTGAGATGTCTAGACTGCTAACTAGAAATCTGAATGAGTCAGGGCCAATAAAAAAAAAAGAAATTGAAGCTAGTCTCAATACTTTTTGAACAACAGTTTTTATTGAAAGACAGTATTGTGCAAGTGCAATGCCCTCTATACTTATACTAAATCTACTTCCATGGAACTTTTTTTCGTTCGTAAACTAAAATCTTAGTAGTAAGATTTAAGAATGTGGAGGACACTAAAAAAATGCACTAAGGGAGCTTTACACCATATCAAAATAATTTCTGAGGTACTTTGACCAATGGAAAATTTGGAATAAGTATGTTCAATGTCAAAGGGACCATTTTGAAGATAATTAATGTTCCATTCACTGTTCATTTCTGTTTTGGTAAATACAATTTCTATCTCAATACTTTTTGAAAACACCTTGTAAACAATTTATCCGTGGCATTTCAAGTTACAATGCTCTCTCAAATATAAATATAAGTAATATTTATTGCAAAATTCTCAAGAATATAAAAGATAAAAGTATGTTGCAGCAGGCCAAAAAAATGAAATCAGGCTGGGGTTTTATCATTTCCACCAGTCATACTGTTAAACTGTTCAACAGCTAATAAGGAGACTCTTTATTTTTTAAACTAAATCTCCTGAGGTTATGAAATGGTATGAAAAGTGCAGTGGGAATAAAGATAAAAGAGAAAAATTAATTCTTAATATTTTGTCTACATTTTGAGAAAATATTTGTTGCAAAAATGGTTCCACCACAGCCTATAGACTAATAGTCTGTGGATTTGCCACAGGCCACATGTTTGAGACCCTTGATTTATAGTATGTCAGAGACATTTGACAAAGATGATTTTGTCTTCTTAGTGAATTATCTTTATTTTTGTTCTTGCTGAAATAGAAGGAGGTTGGATATAAACATGTCTGGCTACTGCAAATTCTCTAAAATGTGAACTTGTTTGGATCTAGAAGTTACTGTTTAATGTTTTTTTCTAAAGTTTGGACTGACACAAGACCACACCTGTGGAGCACTTAAAATGAACTTCTTCAAATAAGACTCTTTGAGTTATTCAACTTTTTCCAAATTTGTTGACTATAGGTGTTACTTGTATAGGGTGTGGCAGAAATACCTACCATGTTTTAAACTATTATCTGTGTGTTGAAAGTGAACTTAGGCAAGTGGTAATGTTAGCTTCATCTAGCTAATGTCTTACCATACTTTTGTCTGATATGATCAGTTAAAATCGTGACTCGGATGGGTGCATATTGTGTATTTGCTGTTGAAACGTTTTTAAAAACTGGTGAATCTGTAGTTGCTATACAGAGAGTTTTTCATGCTCATTTCATATTATGCCAGATTGATTCTGTTTCAGACAGAAAATCAATACTGCTATGGGTTGAAAATTTTATCTGGAACAGCATCATTTTGATGTTACTTGAAATGAGCATGAAAAGAGCTCTCTGTATAGCAATTACAGATTCACTACTCTAAAAAAAAAAACATTTCAGCAGCAAACACATGTTCATGATCATAACTGAAAAAAATTTATAAGATATTATCTAGATAGAGCTATCATTGCCACTTGCCAAAGTGGATTTGTTCAATACAGGAATACAGGTGACAGTTAAACATGTAAAAGGTATTTCTGTCTCACTCTGCACAATGTTTAGGTAGTTAGTCTTGCATTAGAGAATTTAATGTACCTCGATGACCCATATTTGTGATCTTGTGCTCAAACTGATATACAATTAGTAAACAGCCATTTGTTGATCTTGAAAAACACCAAAAGAATTCTAATCTTTTTTTTTTTTTTACAAAATGTTATGAGGATAATAAAATCTTATTGTTTTGTGAAATATAGAACCACTGAAAAAAAATGACATGTTAAATTTGGCCTGTGAGCCATGATTTTGTCAAGCCCAATATTAGATGAATATTTAAAAGCTGCAATTTTAATGTATGCTTTCTTTGTAAAAAGAAGGAATTCCAATCCAGAGTTTCCGAGAATTATCGAATATTTTCCTATTTCAAATCAGGCATCTTAACAATGTTGACATGACCTTGTTAAGTCAATTGAATGGTAATTTTCGATTCAGACATAGATTAATCAAATAATAGTCATAATCAAATTGATCTTCATCTCATTAATTTCCAATATTTAAAAAAAAAAAATCAACATTGATTTGTTTGCTATGCCACACAACACTTAAGGCATTGGAACGGACACAAAAGCTCATATCAACACAAGAAAATAAAATCACATCAATAATTTTCTTTTTTAAACAATTTATTTTCATTTATTTATTCATTTAGAAAAGAAGAAGAAATACTTGCTTGTGGTTTGTAAAATGTTTCCTGTTTGCAACAAAGCAAATTTTCAAATCCATAAATTGCATTTTTATTTATTTATTTAGTTTTTTAGTTGACTGATCTAATCTACTTTAAAATTACTTTATTCCTTGATCATAAAATCGTAATTATCTTCCGTTGGCCATTTTAGCAGTTGAAAACCCAAAACAAAATTAACTAATAAAAATCACGGGTAGCAATGGCAGCATCATTAGACAGAAAGAAGCAGCAAAAAAGAAAAGAAAAACAATTTAAAAAAAGAAATAAATTAGATTTAAAAGAAAAGAAAAACATTGGTGATGTGCTTCTCACTTGAATCCATTTTGAAAATCTTATCTTTTTCACAATCACTCAGCACTGCTCCAGGCAAAAAATTATGAAGACAGTTGATGAGAAATAAATCACTGCAATGTATGAACCCTACCAAATTTCGGGTAACATCTGAACAAACAGGTATTATTTTGATAAGCAATTCCAGGTATACAAGAGACAAGGAAGGAAGAACATGGATTTAAGATGTTTTACCTGAACAACAACTTGTAAAATGTGATAGGAACAATTGTCAGAACTTCCGGTAGTCATGATAAAAAAATTGACAACCACTGACAAAAACTAATTCATTCACAATGAATGGTTTGATTAATTTTAACCATATTTGTATCATCAAAAAGAAAAATTGCAAAAATATAAAAAAGATTTATAAAATTTTATTGATTAGATAACCTTTAGTAGATTTTGAAAATGTTTGTGTATTTGGTATTGAAAATGTTCGAATTCAATTTTTTTATGAATATAAACACAAAGTTTAAAATCCAATAAGTTTGATTCTATTTAAAATAAGAAAATTTTGATATCAGATTTTTGTCCAATTTTTCTTTTTAAGGTTTGGTTTGATGGCATATTAACCATTGTTGGTTATTTAATGTTAAATACTGTTCATCCTTATATTATATATATGATTTATAAACACATTTTGTTGATAAGGTTTTTAAATGAGCCTGAGGCCATTTTTTTGCACACAGTTAAATGGTCTCAAGTATTACTATGTATCACTAACAATTCAATTAAATGTTAGTCATTTGTTTACACACAGATAAATGATCAAGCAATTCTTTTTAGCATAAGTCCACCTTTTAAATGTCAAACAATTCTCTTTGACCAATCTGGTGCGACCACTCCAGGCCAGAATGGACCTTGGGAGCAATGGCAATGAAGAGATACTCTGCATTTCCCAGAACTCCAGCATTACTGGAGTCTCAACCAGATTGTTTAATGTCATATCAGGACATTCATTGGAAGAGTCTTACTCCTCTGCAGAGATGCAGTCGGTGTATTCTACAGCCTCAACCAACTGGGCTATCTTTTTAAGGATATAAATATTATAAGATTGATTAAAGCATTGTAGGTGATTAATACATTCCTTGCAGAGAAGTAAGACCCTCCTGACTGGATATAACATTAAATTAAGTTTCTTGTTAAAGCTTGAGTTCAGGAGCTTCTGGGAGTATGGAGTCACCAATTCATTGCTTTTAGTCCCAGTTCCACTCTCACCTAGAATGGTAGTGTCTGTAATGGGTTAGATATGTTTGAAAATTATTAGTATTGGATAGGAATATTTAAAACTATATGACTGTGTGCAAGTTATTTATATTAAAAATAGTTACATGTTATTATTAATCACTTGCATGAAATAATTGAAATTAATAACTATGTTCAAATAAATGATTATCATAATGGTGTAATGAATGATATTTCAAACCAATTTTTCTCCTCAAAAACAAGAAATATTAAAGAAATATTTTTGTAGGCTTTCATAACCAAAAGTCAGGCCTCTTTCATTTTACACAATGTATGATAAAATACCTTTATGCGTCTAAAAATTAGTGGCCATCTATTACAAGATGTTCATTACTTAAGTATATACTATTAAATAGGAATAGTTACTTAAAACCATAATGTATTGATTAGTAGTATGAGATAGGAATACTTGATACCATGTATTTAACCCTATGCAGATTATTTGTATTGAGAATTTTTACATGAACCTATTATTATTCAGAAACGATTTTTTTCATTTTTTATTTGAAACCATATTGTAAAAAAGAAAAAAGACTGAGTGGTCATATGCTTGTCACAGTACTTCATTGTGGTCTTAGTTCCATGAATACCACATGCATTTCTGGCTAGTTGGTTTATCAACTCCCTCTATGCCCATGTTGTGTTTGAAATATCCACAGATGAAGGATGACACAACCTCTCCAGAGCTTCTAACAGTTTGAGTGGTTTATTGGAACAAGTTGCCTGGATGTTGGTAACTCAAAGAGAAGAAAAACTCTCTGTTAACAATTAAAAACTATCTATTGAAACAACTGTGTAATAATAATATATCCAATATATATATTGTAGTAAGTAAAGTTGTCTCCGTTTAGTCGAGGGCGACCCGAAGGCTCCCTTTTCAGTAGCTACTACACCGAGGTATAGGGAAGGCGCTACTCCTTTCCCTATGGAAATTGTGTTGATTTTTAATATATTTGAGAGACAGACAAATGAGATATCTGGCTGGTGCAGTCTTTCTATGTTACTCAATTTTTCAGAGAGTGAGGCTTTTGTTCTTGTAGAGATTTCTTTTCTTAATCTCGTCTTTGGTTTGAACATCTCCTCTAAACCTAAAAACATCAATTTTTATAGAGGATTACCCTGGGAACAAACATTCCTGATTGGCTAACCAATCACAGATCATTTCGTTCTTTTACTTTTTTACTGGTCAGCCAATCAGATGTACTGATCTACTTCTGTGGCAAGAGTATCCCCTCCAAGTATCAAGTTTTAATTGGTCATCCAATCAAACCACAATATAGGGGCTTGGTTAATTAAGGGTCCCAGCCCATGCCTTGCAAGGAAGTATCTCTTTTCACATTAATCAAAACAAGAAATCAAAAAATCTGATTAATCTATCCAAAGATTTGACCTTTTAACCTCAACAGGTAAGCAAGAGATGTCATGATTTAAAATGGACCAATGCACTGTCAAAACCCCAAGGCTGCTTACTTATGGTTTTGACAATTTGAAAGTTCAATTCGTTTTAGCCCCTCACTTACTTTTTGAATTGACTTTTGAATTTCTTTCAAAGTCAGTAAATTTGTTTTAAATTTTTATGAAAGGAAAATTACATTTTCCTAAATAAAGAAAAATGTATCATGCTCTCCATAAGTTTTTAGCACCAGGGAATATCTCATATTGTCATAACTGACTTTGGCATTAAATAACCCAACAAAAGTTGACATGCCGTAAAACCAGGAAGAAACCATTTTTTTAAAAATATTTTAAGGGATATTAAATTTTAAAAAAGTATTTATTTAAACTTTGGTATTACTTAAAATCGATAAGATTTTACACTTGGTTGTATACTCAGTTTTCTTTTTATAATTTCATACACATAAAGTGGAGGGTGAGTTTTGCTATAAAAGTAATAAAGATATTGATCATTCTCTGCTCATTAATATATTCATTTTTTTTTTTTTGTGTTTTTTTTTTACATCTCTGGTGGGGAAAGTGATGGTAATTAATGGACAAAAAATAATCAGTGATAATTTTGTAATTATTTCAGTAATGAATTGATTATCTGGTTTTATTTCCAAAGAAGAAACTAAATTAAGACACCATTTCTGTTAATTAATTAATTAATTAATTAGGATTTGCTATTTTAATTTATGAGATGAAATACACTGACATGAAAATTAATAAGTTTTTCTCATTATTTAAATCTTTGATTTAATTGACAGAGTTAAAGTGAAGGGATCAGGTATTTAGAAAATAGATCAAGCATTTGATGTTTAATATGAAAATGCTTTTGGTGATTTTCTGTGTATGCAGCAATGTTTAATAAGCTGACTCTTCCAGACTACTATGATAGAAAGTTCAGTCTTTACTAAGTACTCCATATTCGGTAGCTTCTTTAAACATCCAGATACCCTACTGTGGAGCAATAGTTAGCAAACCATAGCCTCAACCTCATAGACTGTTTACTACAGTAGTGAGTTCTATCTCCTAAGATTTTGTAGAGTGTTGAAGCTTCTGGATATATAAAGCAAATAATAGCAAGCCTCATTTCACAAACTATATATTTCTATAGTGAGTTAACTAGCCCTGCTTTACAGGATATTTACTACTGTTGTAAGTTCTATATTCACTAGCTAAAATTGGTGAACCAGATAAACAAATGATTTGTATAATCAGAAGATTTTATATCCAATTTTTTCATATATCATTCTTTTTCTTTTCACTTAGAGATGTCATAAGATAGTTCATGGCACACATCCTGTTCTGTTGATATAACTGTTTTTTGTTTTTTTTTCTAGACTGTATTCCTGAAAAAGAAATGTTTTTCCATATGACCTCAAATATACTTAATTAAAAGTATTATTGTGCTGTTGGTCATGAAGCTTATATTACTGTTCTGATTATTTTTAATGTATTTTTGTCATATTATTTTTATGTTAAGACAAAAAACATACAATGTAAGATGAGTTTTTACTTATAAACTACTTTATCCTCTGTAATTTAGGTTTAAAACTTTCTTTTTATTTTAAAGGTTTTTGTATATTTTTTAACATTGAAAAATATTATGGAAGATTTATTTTAATTTGAATTATTATTTTACTCCTTGTGTGTTTTCATAACTGGTGATTTTTACTGATTTCAAAATGACAGAAAACCTCCTCAGTTCACTAGGATTCTTTTAAGTATTCTTGTTGATCTCAGCAGTGCTATGGTCTGGATTGTCTTATTTCATTTTTTCATTTCTAGTTTTTCACAGTCTCTTTGCTAGTTTTTAGAGTACTTCCCTGAGTGCTCCATGATTGGTATTACTGTCACCTTTATATTCCACAACTTTTTTGGACTCTCTGGTTTACCAGTCTAGGTTTTTCTTGAGTTTTTCACCTTCTCTTATTTTATTACTCTATTTTGCTGGAATTGCAGAGTCCACAAGCTGACATGATATTATCAAATAAAATAATTACTTGAACCTATAATTATTTACAAATGATTAATATCATTACTTACTTGAAACTATTATTATTTTTGTTGTTGTTGTAAAAACTTTTCATAAATAAGTAGTTGATTTTTATACGAGATAAAATGAGAGAGAGAGAGAGAGTGAGAGAGAGAGAGTCCATGTAAAAAGCACAAGAATTCATGTAATGTTCACCTGCAAAAAGTTTCACCTGACTCATTCTCCATTTGTTACTTCTGCCTGTTTTAAAGAATTTATTTTTCAAGCAAGTGACATCCCCACCATGTGCAGATACACTGGACATCTGATCATCTCATTCGCATTTACTGATGATCAAATTTAAAGGATCAAAATTTTTCTTTATTTTATTTATTCTTCCTTTCATGATTGTTTCATTTAGAAAGAGAAAAAAAGAAGTTGCCAAGGTGCTGAGATGGGGATGACATTGTTGATAGCTTGTGTGTCGTTATCTTTATTTTTATCTAATTTTAGTAATAAAATCCTCGTTTATATGGGATTTTGATACAGAAAAAGGAATTGGCAAGCTGAGTTAAAATTCCAGCTAAGGCTGTTTGTGTTCTCTAATACTCTTAAGAAAGGCATGAAACCATCTCTTATCATCCCAATTATGGGTAAAATAGTCTCGCTGATCGGGCCTGGTAGGCAAACATTTCAGAAGGACACCTTTGAATTTTAACCTTTTACCAATGTGGGCTAGCATAGCAGGATAAGGTCCATTACTTCTAAAGTTTTAGAAACATTGGGTAAGGCCTAGTTTCTGCAGTGAACTGAGAAAAAGACTGATATGATGGTTTTATCCACTTATCTTTGTTGCCAATATTTAGTGTTGATTGATGTCAAATGAACAGATATTGCTTGTATGAAAATAAAAAGGACATTCAATGTTGCAGAAAAATAGAAAACCAACTTTCTATCCTTTGGGCTGGAATAAAAGTATCGTTTCTCTGTCTCTGTCACCACTATGTTCTATTATTTGGGCTGGATGAACCAAAAAGGAAAGCATGCCTGGTTCGAGGGATTTTAACCCTGAGGTAGCAACTTCCCACTGTAATAAGATCATCAGTTGGAATTATCTGATGTCTTTGTGACATTTTTGGGACAAGGAAAATTTTCATGGGATCCCACATCAAACTATGCACAGTTCCTATGGGGTAAACAGATTGGACAAACAAACTTGTTTACGATACCTAAGATTCTCTTCAGTTGACCATTTTCACAACTATTTGTCTTCCTGATCATAATTAAAGATCACCATGGTTTCTAAATTTAATAATTCTAAAAGAAACTTGATAGTGAGATTTATAAATTTTAGGAGTAGAATGACTGCTATATAAAAGGGACATTTGTCTTTATTTAAAATATTAGTATTATCCACAAATACTGATTAAAGGTATATGGAAAATAAGATTCATTCATGGGTTTCCTTCTGAAGGATTTTGCACAAAAAGTATTCATCATTGGGCTGAAAAAGGCTTACAGATGAAAACAAAAATCCCTTTTATGGATTTGAAACAGCTTTCTTTCTCTTTTCTGATCCCTATTTTGGGACTAGACAATCAGCTTTTATATAATCCACCCAAACTGGATAATATCAGCTGAATTATCATGCTTCAGAATTTACATGTATTCAAAATCATTTTAATAGGATGAAGATGGGTTTCATGGGACCACAAAAACAGAATCTGACAAGAAGTTTTACTAAAATATTTAAAATTTTTACTTCTCCAGTTTTTGCATCATTTCTATAACTTAAGTGAATCAATTCAGATTATTTTCTGTTAAACATTATACAACAATCTAATATTTGAAGAGATAAATAAACTTTAAGACATGAGATATTTGAACTCTTTCCAAATACGATCAGAAAAACAGCTAGATCTAACTGGCCAACACATTCATTTGTTTATAACCAAATCTAATAATACTAAATGGCTGTAGAGAGATCTATAAATCTATCTTAATTTTGTTTCCAATTTGTTTTGAATTTAAGTTAGCTTAAAGCTGGTAAAAGTTAGAAAGGGTTGATATCTTTCTCAAGAAAATTCTGCCTGTCTAGAGATTTCAAGACTTTGTTTTGGTGACACACATTTTAAAAATAAAATTTTTATGACACATTACTTTTGTTAGCCAGATATATAATTTGAAATACATATGAAAAGAAATAAATCAATTAAAGATTTAGGTAATAATTAAAGAAGTAATTGGTATATTGAGATTAATCGTGATACACTAGAATGTTATAACACTGTTCGAAATGATAAAGAGACAAATTTCACTGATTAAAAAATATTACAGGCAACTATAGACAAATAATTTCATACAAGAGATTGTTCATTTCCTCTTTGATTAAAGTAGAAATTTCATGTATAAAATGTTGACATAGATAATATTCTACATATAAGTATATGAATATATAGTTGATATTTCAGAAGATACCTGCGATTGAATTTAAATATTGAACATTTTTGCTATTAATATCTCTTGTATATGTTAATAGTGAACACCTAACATCATTATGAGATTTTAGGAAAAAAATTGGATAGAATTATTACCTATTAAGGTAAAACTGTAGACTTATAAGATTAACTGAGAACTTTTGACTTTCTCAGTTTAATATTTTAGATATGGTGTGAATATGCATTAAAATTTAACTAAAATCAGGCATATTTTATTGTTAATCAACAATCAAATATTTAATACTTCCTTTATGCTTTAAAACTAACAATATTTGTGTATTATAATGATCTCATGAGTAGTTCCTATCAGTACTTGTTGATGGTTTTCACTGAAGTCCAAGTAACTGGTTACCTCTTTAGTTCTCCAGGACTTGACTAAGTATCCTAGCCAATCTTAGCATGGCCCAAGTATTTACATTTCTGCTGCAGAGTTTAGTTTCCAGTAGTTTTCTTGTTTTCTAAGGCACTCTTTACTTTCTCTTTTTTTTTTTTTTTTTGTTTCTTCAATGATGTCACCCTCTAAGATTCTCAGGCAATTGCACCTTTCTTTCTGACCATTTTTATATTTTCTTAATTGGCTAACTCTAATTCTTCTCTTGTTTCTCTTTATATCTTATTCATTATTTGAATTTAATATTTTTCAGTACCAAATTTCATCTTTAAATTTTGGCTGAAGATTCTATTAATTTGTATTATGGTTTCAAGTTCCTTTAGTTTTGGCATCCATGTAGATAAGGGGATTTACCTTTTCTTGTGAATTTGTATCCTTTGAATTTTCTTCAAATATTGTTAAATGATATCATTGTTATACAGTAATGAAGATAGAAAATCATCTGGAAGATGCCTTTTTGTATTTCAACATCTGCTGGCATTGTCCTCCTGTTGTTTGTTCCCCTCTTCAGTTTGACATTGTTTTCATGATGAGGTTCATTACTTGCTTGATTTTGAACATTTTTAGTTACTATTATCCATGGTTGTGGGGTCATGTTATTTTAAGTCTATCTATGTAATAGATAGATTTTTCTTTTTTGTTTTTGTCAATGTTTTAGGCAATGTATATTCATTCCTCTGGTTACCTTACAGCATCTTTTGTTTTTAAGTAGAAATCTGTGACAGTCAAGCATGTAGTAATTTTTTTTGCTTATATGAATAGTTACAATTTTTCACATTATCAGTAAACATGTTATTGATCAGTAGTTGTTAGGGATTTTTTTTTTCCGGAATAATCTTTCTGAATCAGGGTTGTTTCCCTTTAAGAATGTTTCTTACAAGCATTTGTTAGGTTAATCTGTGGTAAATTAATGAGAATATCTTGAACCAGAAGCCTTGGATCCTATCATGGCTTGTTGACTTCCATTTCCCTATTTTCTTTAAAGTTCATAAGATTTAATTCTAAGTTTTTCACATCAATGTTAAGTGGTGGTTTTTATTGAAGTCTGAGTTACTGCAAGTCTCTTCTGCTCTCCAGGACTTTTTCAAGTATTCTAGATGATTATAAATTCTCTCCTTGAGTGTTTTTCACACCAACATTTCACTGGAGTCTGAGTGACAGCAAGTCTCCTGAAGTCTCTTTTCAGTATTCTAGCTGATCTAAACAATGCTGTAGTCTGGATAGTCTTGATTCTCCCTCTGATTTTCAATTACTCCAGACTTTTTTTCCAATCCTTTAGAGACCGTTCTAAGCACACCAACTGCAGTTGGTATTACTGTCACCCTCATGTTCATTTGCCTTTTTAGTTCTTTGGCAAGGTCTAAATATTTGTCTCTCATTTTGCTTTCTTTTATTTTCCCTATGTAGTCCACTGGGATGGCAAAATCCACTTAACAGCCAGTTCTTTTTTCTTGTTAATTAACACTAGGTCTGGTATTCTGGCCAAGATTAGGTGATCCATTTGTATCTCAAAATCCCAGAGAATCTCAGATGTCTCATTCTCTAGGATAGATTCTGGTTTGTACGTGTACCATTTGGTTGTATGGTCAAATTTCAATGTCTTGCACAATTCCCAATGGACCACATTTCTCACCTAGCCATGCCTAATCTTGTAGTCCCTTTATGCTAATTTACTACATTCATTCATGTGATTAACCATTTCATCTCTTTCTTCTCATAATCTACACTTGATATTCTGTTGTGTATCATCAATTCTTGTTTTAGTATAATTGGTCCTTATGGCAATTTTTTGTGCTGCTATTAGAAGAGATTCAGTTTCTTTCTTGAAGATTTCCTTTCTTAGCTATTTCAATGTCTTCTTGTATCTCACCAGTTTGTTGCTTGAAATATCAATACAGTTGTTTTTCTTCCCATTTCTATTTCCTAGTTTTTATTGTTCTATTTGTTCTTAATGCTGCTGTAATTAGTTTTTCTTTGCTCTTTTTAATTTAGTCATTTAGTATTTGTATTGATGCATTTATACAATCCTCAATGCTGGCAAGTACTTTCTCCTTCTTTTCTTGATGCAGAGTCTGCGTTATCTTTTGGATGTAATACCTTGCACATGGTCATCAATTTTCTTGTCCTTTGGTCTATTTGTCTGAGTTCCTCCCTTGTCTATTTTTAAGAATAATCTATTACTATTATTTTATTCCTTGTAAGGTTTTCACACCAGGTTTAATGGGTAGTCTTTCACTGGAGTATGAATAAGAGCAGGTATCCTCAGATTTTCCTGATTTTTCTATTTATTCTTGCTAGTCTTAATGTTGTGTTGTCTGCATGGTCTCAGTTCTTCCTATGATTTCCAATTCCTCCTGGCTTTTTTCCAAACCTTTCAGACTGTTCCAAGGACACCAACTTTGTTCTCCTGCTTTTTCATCTCTGTTGTGAGATCCAAATATTTGTCTAATTTTTCACTTTCCTTCATTTTTACTCTGTAATCTGATAGAAGAGAAAAATCCAAAGGATAATATTATTATTTCACTCCTTGGAAGTTTTTCACAACAGTGTTAGCTGGTGGTCTTTCACTGGAGTCTGGGTGACAGCAAGTCTCAGGTCTCCAGGACTCTTCTCAGTATTCTAGCTGACTCAGCAATGCTGTGGTCTGGATGGTTTCAGTTCTTCCACTCATTTCCAATTCTTCCAATCCCTTCTCCAAGCTCTTGAGGATGGATTGTTCCAAGCACACCAACTGAAATTAATATTACTGTCATCTACATGTTTCACAGAATTTTTAGTTCTCTGCCAAGGTCCAAGTATTTGTCTATTATTATCATTTTCACTTTATACAAGTTTTTCCCACTAATTTTAACTGGTGGTTTTTCACTAAAATCTGAGTGACTCTAAGTTTTTTCAGGTCTCCAGGACTCTTCTAAGTATTCTGGCTGATCTTAACAGTGTCTTGGCCTATATGATCTTGATTCTTCCTTTGATTTTCAATTCTTCTAGTCTCCTTTCCAGTTCTTTGAGGACTATTCTAAGAGAACCAACTATAACTGTTTATATTCCTCAGCTTTTTCAGCTCTCTGGCAAGATCCAAATATTTGTCTATCTTTTTGCTTTCATTTATTTTCACTTTATGGTCTGCTAGATCAGCAAAATCCTCTACTTGACAAATTGTTTTTGACTCCATTTTTACCATTTAATTCATAAAATTATTATTTGAATTCTAAATTTAGAGGAAAAACATTCAACTCAAAATAGGAAAAATTGAAATATCAAAAATACAAGGGTTGGCTAAAACGTTCATAAGCTGATCAAGATGCTCCCTTGGAATATGACAAATGAGGTTTATTTTTCAACATAATACCTCTTACAGTCTACACACTTCCTCCATTGGTGTTGCATTGTTTAGATTCTATTGGTTGGAAAAGTTACCAATAAAAATATAGCATCATCATATGAACTTTTCAACCCTCCCTCATACATATCCGATCATATATATATATTGTTTAATAGAAACATTTACACACTCTCAAACACATTAAATACAGAATTCTACTAATATATAATATCATACAGACTGTCATTCACATGCATATTGGTTAATTTATATATGTAACTTTTGTATGCTTTATTTAAAAGTATCATCTACATGATTTGATAGCAAGATTTCACAGTTCTTGACCACAAAGAGAAATATGCCAGTCTTAAAGCATCCAAAAAATTGATTAACTTTTCTTTAGTGCTCATTTAAAAATTCATTGTGTTTAAAATAAGACATTTAATAAATCTCTGAAAGAAAATTAATCCTTCATAATCCCAGAGGAGAACTTATATTACTTTCATTGCTTCAAAAGATTTGAATTTCTGTAATTTTTTAAAGGAATTTCTGCTGTGCTTAAAGAATTAGAGTGGACATTTATTTCCTGTTTTGGATTTTTTCAGGAGCTTTTGCTTTCAGAAAAGATGATTTTAGCTTATAAAAGAGAAAAGAATGAGTCATTTTTGCAAAGAGTGTCTGTTCCTTCAGATCTAAAGATTTTCTCATTTATGTTTTTTATGGTCAATTGTTGTCAGAGAAAAGCAGAAAATCTGTTCATTATTCTTTAAAAAATAGTTGTATCTTTTCCCAGGTAGTATCCTTTAATGCTATTGGCTAGATAAAGTATATACGCAATCAGATTTACACATATATGCACTGAGAGAAAAAAAAGGGCTTATGAAATGCACAAACAGATCTCTCTCTGTCTCTCTCCCTATATAGACATATATATATATATACACACACACACACACAAACACATACATATTTATAGATATATGCACACACACATACACATATATCTTCTTTAAGCCCAGATTCATATCCTCATAAAAATATATCTCTTCAATCTTTTTTATATCTATCAATCATATGCATTAATTAGTATATATGATTTAGATATACACTTTCATGCATATATATATATATATATATACTTGATCCCATATACTCATTAGAGATAGTGAAACATTAAAACACAGTAGTAATAGAAATTATAATAATAGTAGAAGTAGTAATAATGATATCTATCTATCTATCTATCTATCTGTGTGTGTGTGTGTATATATATATATATATATATATATATTTGAAAATAAATCATCATTTATGAATTTATACACAAAAGTTCATGTATATATAGGCATGACATTGAAATAAATATGCATGTAGTCACCTCCACATCTCTTTCTCCCACACACATGCACATGGTTGTATATAAAATCTGTCTACTTGTATGCATATAGTTGTAATGCAGTACATGCGTATTTGCATTTACACAGATTAAGATATGAAAACAGACATATGCATATGAAGTAATGCATATTTGTATGATTCTTTGTATATGAACTGAGCAAATACACATGCATGCATGCATACATACATATGAACATAACTTACATATAAATATGTTCGCATGTGCTCTCTCACACACCCAATGATTCTTAATAATATGCATACACATATATTACCGTAACTAAAACACATTTATCCGTACACACAAATTTACATATTCATATATGCATAGATATTAACTCACACACAAGATGCATATAAAAATGTATACAAATATATATGTTTATATACATTGGAGCCCACATAACATTTGCACAAAAAAAAGCACACACGTGTTCTTCATCTCACACACAGAATGTCTAGTCATATATGCATATTACGTTTTGATATGGGGCTAAATCTCAACACACACACACACACACCCATCTGTGCTTATAAGTATAGAAAAGGATATAGGGTCCTGATATACCCATCCACAACACATACACAAGGTCAAGTAGCATATGTCTTGTACTCTAGGAGAGATATGACTGAAACAATAAAATGTGTGAAAGAAAAAAAAAAATCTGAAGAAAATGAACTCAGCAACCAATTTATGACAAATTTGAAATGCTTAGAGCAAATTTCAGAAAGTTTCTTTTTAGCCATCTCTTAATTACTGTTACTGCACTGCTTCCTAAAAATAGTTTTATATTGTCTCCAATTCTTCAAAAATAAATACAATAAAAGTAAAAAAAAAAAAAAAAATTAAATAAATAATAATAATTCTGATGGTTCAATGTGTACATGATTGTATGAATCCATTCTCCAAAAGTGAATGGATATTTTTTTAAGAGAATTACATGCCTTTCAACATCAGTAAATGGACTCCAAATTATGTTAATCCCCATTGAATTATATCGTTTGTATATCATAGCAGCTCCTGGCACAAGAGTTAAAGTAGGAAATGACAGGAACCAATTAGATTTGGAATAACTGAAACGATTTAAAACTTGTCAAAGCTGAAATATTAATAATAGTCTTGGTTTTATAAGCAAAATTGAACAATATTCTGTCAATTTATCATTAATAGATAAATTTCAAATTGGTTTAAGTTACATTAATTCAAAGAAAAGAGAAAAATCTTGTATGCATAAAAAAAATTACTGCTGTGAAGGTCTAAGGTTGTTGTTTTTTTTGAGAGAGAGATAAAATAATATTTTTGCTAAAAATCTATGACCAAAAATCCTTTGGTTGATTAAAATTACATACTAGTGCTCTCCCATATATAAGACACAATGTAAAGTCATTGCTTGCATTGTGTGAGGAATATTGAGTATTTATTAGTCCTTCTTTGTCAATTCTACTCACATGTTTGATTTTATAGTTATGACACTGGCATGAGGAAGGGAGAAAACTTTATTTTAGGTTTTATCCTTCTCTAATGGCCAGTATTTGAACACTTTTCTGATTTATGAAAAAATGTTTTTATAATGCTTTCTTCATTTCCCTATATATATATATATATATATATATCCTCACACACATTTGTGCGTAACAATTTTTTTGTAGTAAATATAAAAGTTGGTGATAATAGGCAATTCACTTATCTCTGTTTATGGGACTCTTCTGGTGATATAGAAATAGAATTTTTTGTTATTTCCAGCTTGATAAATAAAATTCTATGATTTATTCAAGTCTCAAATGTTCTTAAAAGAGTCCACAACATTGATTTATTCATGTTTTAAATAATTTTTAGCTCCCAGATTATTTTTAGCTCAGTGATAAATGGGTAAAAGAAAAACAAAAAGATCTTCACTTAATTTTACATTTGTTTTAGTAATCAGAAAGTATTGAGAATAACCAAGAAAATGCAAAGCAGAAAAAAGTTTAGAGGTATAATGCTATTGCAAAACTATTTAAATTTTGCTGCTGTTTGTACAAGAGTGAATCAAAAAGTAATGCTCTTTTCTTTAGTACAGGTATAATTACCAATATAGGAACATGTATTATAGATTAAAATGAAACTGGTCCTCTATGGATCACATCCCTACTTCTCAACATAATCACCATTTCTCTCAATAACAACATTCCACCTTTGAGTATATATCACTGCCATGTAAAATTTTGTTGACTGTTCTTTGAGCCACTTCATCATTGCAGTTTTCACTTCTTCATCACTGGCATAATGTGTGCCTCTTAATCTTTCTTTCATGAGGTCAAAGAGATGATAGTCTGATGGTGCCAAATCTGGTGGAGACTATCGAGGATGTGGTAAAGTTGTCCACCTGAATGAGGTGATTGTCTCTCTTGGTGGAGCATTGTCATACAGAAGGAGGACGTTATTGATTGGCTAGTTGAGTCTCACTCGTCAGATTCATGCTTTGAGCCTTGTCAGTGTCTAAATGTATGTCTCAGAGTATTTATTTTTTCTCTTCTTGGCAAGAAATCAACCAAAAAAAAACATTTAACAGAATTGAGAGAAACAGTGACTATGTTGAAAAGTAAGGATGTGATCTACAGAGAACCAGCTTAATTTTTATGTATGAAACATATTCCTGTAAAGTTGGTGACCTTAGTCAAGAGTCACCCAAAGGTTCCTTTTTCAATAGCTACTACACTGAGGTATAGGGGAGCGTGCTACTCTATTCCCTGGATGGCTCCACTTTACCCTTGATCCATACCTTATACTGCTGAGTGTTAAGCAAAGCTGCATCAAGTACCATTTTTTGAGTTTATGGTATAACTCGACCTGGGATTGAACCCTGATCTCCCGACCATAGGCGAACACTCTACTCATTAGGCTAATGGATCGTTTTTGGCCTAGTGGGTAGAGTGTTTGCCAATGGTCCGGGAGACCAGGGTTCCATCCCAAGTAGAATCATACCAAAGACTTGAAAAATGGTACTTGATACCTCTTTGCTTAGCACTCAGCGTTATAAGGTGTGTATCAAGAGTAAAGTGGAGCAATCCAGGGAAATGAGTAGCACTCTCCCCTATACCTCAGGGTAGCAGCTATTGAAAAGGGAGCCTTCTGGTAGCCCTCGACTACAGTCGCCAACTTTACTTTACTTACATGTTCTTGTGTCAGTAATTATTCCTGTACGAAAGAAAAAGGCATTACTTCTTAATTCACCCTCAAAATATTTCCCTATAAAATTTTGTGAAAATTTTCACAGAACAATATTAACTTCAAAGGAAAATATAAAAAAGTATAAACAGTCAATCCTTTTTCTATTATGTGAATTTATCTTTAATAGCAACAATTAACATTTGCAACCAAGGAAGCTGAAGTGTGACTTTGTGGTCAGCTAGTTGGAACTTCAGTCATGCCATCACATTCTCTTTTGGATTAATACCCTTGGGAAAGGTATAAACTCCTTTACCACCCCCTAGTTATGAGTTGAATTCAACCATTACTGTTCTTCTACAAGGATGTCCTTGGCATCAAATAACCATGAAGGTTGATATGCCATCAAACTTTTTGTAACCATCAGGTTTAAATTCTCATTGCAAACCAAGATTGTAAAATAACAAGTTGTAATTCAAATCTTGACCTTTCATCTCATGTGGGTTTTTACTTTTATTAATTATTTAAATAAATCAAACAAATCAATGGATAAGTCATTGTCAATGTAAAAAGATAGATTTTAAGAAAAGATGAAAATGTTAATCTTAGAGTAACTATACAATTTGCTAAGTATTTTTTTAATTGGCTTATTTTTTATATTCTGTCACAAATTTTTTCTAATTGATTCTTGCTAAATAATTAGAGTCTATAACTATTTTACGTCTTTAGTGTTAAGAACTACCTCTAAATCAAATTAGTAATGTTTAATTAAATGTAAATTATTAATTTAATTAGACAAATAATTTGTTGATATTTTTTCTTTTAAAGTTTGAACTTAAATTTTGTATGATAGGTTAAATCTTGCAGTAACATGATTTCCCACTGATTATCATTTGTTTATTTAAGAAGTGAATCTATATTGGCGTTAAACAAATAAATAACAAACACAATGTTTTAAAAGCCTGAACCTTAAAAAGAGTAAATAACAGGAGTGTATTTATTATCTTTTATTATAACAACTGGTTTTTGTATTTGTTGTTTGAATTGTAAATGAGTTTTTCTTTCTGGCCAAAAGAAGATGTCAGTTGAATGAATGCAGTTTCCCAGTTGGGCTGTTGTTTCAGTGTGGCTCGTAAGCTCATCCTGGTTAATCTAAAGGGAATTTGGGGGATGGCTAGGGAATTTTTTTTTATTACTCAACCACTGATAATCTGTTGCACAAAGCAAAATTGTATAACATTGTTATATTAGTCATATAAAACTGTTCTGTATCAAATGTGGATTAGAGAACAAATTGATGAAAAATGTATTATTTTATTTATCATTGGTTGGCTGGTTGATTTCATCACATGTCAGTCCTTGTTGGGTTATTTTATACCAAAGTCAGTTTAACAATTATGGTCTCCAGTTATATAATGTAAAAAAAATATATCTTCATAATCATTTTGAACAGATAAATGCTTTGTACTTATTTGCAATATCAATATTTTGAAATATTCTAATGTAGTTGAAAATTCTTTTAAATATTTTCTCAAACAGTTCTATTTGACCCATAGATGGGACCCTAACAAGTACTATCACTCTAGATTAGAGTGGACTTGGGAGTAATGGCAATGAAGGTTTGACTCCTACTGCCCGGAATTTCAGAATTGTAGCCTTACTAATGGATGCAGTTTAGTATCATTCCTGGTATGCATGATTTTTATTGGGAACAGCTTCTCAAAACTGTTGACACTATATAGACAACCATAGTATCTGTTTTTAGTATTCAATGTTAGGCCAGTGTGTTTCATTAGACTATTATTTAGTGCTTTTACCTAAAAACAACAACAAAAAACCAAAATTTGCATATTTTGAGAGAAAACACTGAAAGTGCTGCAAACATTGTAGATTCAGGTATTTGATTGGTTCTATTTTACCTAGTCTCTGTAATAATTAGAGTAGGTCATTATTAAATTTATCTTAGTCTATTACATAGCCACAATAGTGAGGCACTCAGCAAAGATCAATCTTAATAGCAAATAGTCTGTGTGTTTAGCTTGCTAACAAGCTATTTAAGTACATTTAGTACAATTGTAATCATCATAGGACATGAAATGACCTACTTGAGTTCAAATCCTGGACACAGCTGTTTGTATTTTACTTTGTGCTAATGCATTTAGGAAATGCATGAATCTATCTGTTCCATCCCCTGCTATGGAGAAATATTAGGGTAGACTGGATTCTCTTGCTCAGTTTCAGCAACCAATCTTAGAGAAGGAAAACTCTAAATTTAAACTACCAGTATTCTGCTTTAAGAATTGACCTTGTATCATATCCTGCTTGTGGCAGAGGAGTTATGTAAATACATACAAGTAACTTAATAATTTAAATATTTCAGTAATTCAAACATATTTTTTATGGAGATTACCTCTAACTATAATGAAAAAAAATAAAGTGAAAGTAGAAAAATGCTCAGAAACATCCAAAAGAACTTGAAGAAAGAAATATCATAAGGTTTTGAAATTCCTCATAAAAATATCTTCATAAACTATTAGGACTAAGCAAAGATTATTAGAAATTCTCCATGATGAAGACTTAACCCTTTGAACTCTTAGATTTTTGGCTTTGAGGAACCAAAATTCTTAATGAAAAATGCACAAAGCACATTCAAAATTTGCTCCAAGACACAGACATGGTTTAAAGTCATTTCATCATTCCATTAAAACAAAGACTGTGAATGGTTCCTATATTTAACCTTTTATTATTTCTATATAGTCATTATGCAATCAAACAAAGTCCTAAATATTAGGCTATGAGTGTGTTGTAAAATAATGTTAGATCTGAAATATAAGGCTTTTTACAGAGAATGAAATAGCATGCAGTCTGAAACTTTAAGTTCAAAGGGTTACGGAAATACTGTATCTTACCAAATCTTATTGTTTTCTATCAATTACCTGAAAAATTTATTTCAAAGAAACAGAATTACAAATCAGTGATATTGACAAAACATTGAAGGTGCTCAAAGGTTTATCTTAGTTTAGAGGAAACTGTCATTGAACATGTTTTACTGTATTTTTTCAAAATATTTTGTGAAAAACATACCATTATGCCATAAAACTATTTCTATAAACATAATGAACAGACAAGTGAGTAAACCATTGAAGCTTCTCTATATAGCTGATCTATTCTACCTGATTTTGGCACTCTACCAAACATATTTTTATTTCTATGAAAATATTTGCTTCTATGTATGTGTTTGTATAAGGGGTGAGAGTGATATTGTTGTAATGAGGTGACTTTAGATCAAAGACTAACATGTACAGAAATGGTCAAGTTGAAGGAACCTAGCCTGCTCAGTATGACTCAGTATGTGGTGAGTGGCCAGTGGTCTTGAGAAGAGTTCACTAAGTTCAACAGGCCTCAAGAATTCTGGATGACCCTCTGGCTTTACTTAAAAGACTCAATTGCTTAGCTGCTCACTTTTCGTGACAAACAATTCATTTTATTTCTTTTGCTTTAGTTATTCACTTTTCACTTTTCCCACGTTCAAATTTTGGCCACTTGTGAAATAAATAACCTAGGTAAATAAAATTTCTTGCTTTACAGATGATCATAGTTTTGCATTCAAAGACCGAATTCAATTAATTTCCGTTTCCGTGGTAATTCTTTTGAAAGTCTTTGATTCTGTCTTTTAAGTCAATAACTTTCTGATGCCAGTCAGTGTTAAGCTAAGGTATAATTTACTCTCTTTGCTGACCACCTGATTGATCCAACTAATTCCTTGCTTCTGCATCTGCTTCCAAAGAGACTTATTAACTTTCTTGTATAAATTTCAAATGGCTTTGCTGGACTTGGAGATAAATACCCTACTACTACTACTACCACCTATTGACATTACTAGTATGGATCACATTGCTTTACAATTTTAAAATCAGTCTTTGATTTTGATTCAGGATAATAAACCAAACTGCAAAATTTGGCCCTAGATTTGGCAGACCTGTCAACTGCTTGTATATAGTATCATCTTAGAAGATGTTGGTTGGCTGGTTTTACAGCAAATCAGCCCTTGGATTATTTTATACCAAGGTCAGTTTAAAAATTATGGTCTCCAATTATGTATGATATGAAAATGTATCTTTCAAATTGAAATAGAAAGCAATTATAGCTTCAATTAATTATTCTTAATACAAATAATTTATACAAAGTTAAATGGTATGAAGTATTCCTATCTAATACAAATAATTTTCAAACAGATATACCTGATTCATAGATGGGACCTTAACAAGTATTACCACTTCCCGTCAGAGTGGACCTGGGAGTAATGGTAATGAAGAAGTGACTCCATACTCCACAGAGCTCCACCACTGGATGTAGTTTAGTGTCATACCCAAGATACACATTTTAGGTGATCTTATTCTTCTTCAGGAGATGCAGTCAGCATATTCTAGGCTCTACCCATTGAGTGTTTAGATGTCATTATCCATGTAATAGTTGAGTTCTTCTATGCAGAACACTATTCTGAGATACAAACAATTTCAATTGAACCATAGATGGAATTTCATGAAATCAAGATTTATTAGACTGTGAAAGAAATAAAAACAGATTTTAAGCTTATTCAAATAAATAAGAAACTGTTTCTTTTGAGTAATACTCATTAGGGCTACAGAAATTACAGGTCATAAGTATTTAAAGAAGCATAAAATCTGTTTTCTATTGCCCCAGATTGCAGAGATTAAGAATTTTTAGCAAGTTGAAAGGGATGTAAATTAACTTTCTTATCAGTCAACTTTTTCAAACAATGATGTAAGTTTGCCTTTTCAATCTCTTTGTTCAATTCTAAACAAGATTCTAGGATAGAAAAAATCCTTTTTTTAATTCAATAATTCAATTCAATTAATAAAAACATTTCCCAGAAATTCAGCATCCACAACCACAAAATATGATGAAATGTTTTCTTTGTTATGCTGATTCCAATAGAATTTGTTACCCTTGCAAATATTTCTGTTTTTAAATCTTGAAATCAAGCTTACTGTTTATATATATATATATATATATATATAATCAATGCTTTTTGGAAAATTTTTATAAGAACATTTCTCAGAAGTGCTCTATGCTTTTATTAAAGCAAAGAAAGTCTAAAATGTTAAGAAAAACTTTTGAATATTAAATATTGTCCATGACTCTGAGTTTCATAATGAAATCATCAGATTAAAATTTAGAATCATAGGTTACAAAATGCAAACTTTTCTAATGTCTGATGATGCCAGCAAAATATAATAAATAATTTGGAGGTTTAAAAAATCACAATCATATGGTTTGACTTTAGCTGTGAAAATTCCAGCTATTAGTAAAATTTATTAATTGGAAAATTTTTTGGTGCTCATTAGTAACTTTTATTATATACCAATTTATTCAAATTATTTTCTTTATCTTGGTTTTTATTGTGATAATATTTGGTTGCTGTACTTCCCTGATTTTCTTCTGTTACCTGTTATATTAATTAATATTCTTAGAATTTTAAACTGAAACCTTTATTAAATCTGTAAGAGATAGACTGTTCTTTTTTTTTTTTCTTTTTTTTTTACAGTCTTTATAACGAATATTTTATCCAAGGCTGTGCTGAAAGGTTCTTGGCTCAATCAAGTTAGATATGATCTAGAGCCAAGGAGTATACTTACTATCCATATCATCACCTTATAATTCACCACAGAGCATGGTTTCTCAAATTTCTATAACTGTTGGGAATAAAAAGGTAATTTCCTTCTTGGTTTGACTGAGAATATTTAATACATTATATTAATTATTTCTGATTGTTCTTTTGGATTCACCTGCCTGAAACATGGATTGAACTCACAACTACTAGATAAATAGCAATGCTTAAATATTCTAAACAATCGTCTTGAAATCCTATGAATGTTGCTATATACAAGCATAGTGGAGGATGTAAATACAAACAACAATTTGAGTAAATCTGTATGTAATAATGATTTACTCAGAAATTCAGATTGAACAAAAAAAATCAGTAACTTTTGTTTGTTGGGAAGTTATCAACATGATGAAATTTTCAGTATTCTTTCTTTAATTGATTAACTAAATAATTCTGTGAGATTAAAAATATTTTTCTAAAAACAATTTTTGCTTTTGTATATACAATAATTTATCTGAAAATCAACTGTAAAACAAAATTTTTCTATTTGTATGAAGTTTTGAGATGAAGTACTGTCAGTATTTAATGAATCCTGATACTAGTATCCCCCACCCACTTCAGTACTCTGTTAACAGGGCTTACATTATGCTGACTGTATCCCTTGACATTCCCTCTAAAAAGAAGTGTTCTGAATATGACACTAAACTGCACCTGATGGTGGGGCCCTAGTTCTGAGGTTATAGGAAGTGTAGAGTACCCCTTTATAGCCATTACTTCCAGGTCCACTCTGACCCAGAATTTTAGTACCTATTAATAGAACTATTTAAATATTATTCATGTTTGGGTGTAAAAAAAATCTTAAGAAACAATTACACAAAATAAGAATGTATAATGAATGTAATTCCCTAACATCTAGGTATGAAATAACTCTAGACAGATTGACTCGCCACTAAAATCAATTATTTATTATTTCATTTACCTGGTGATCTCTTTGATATTTCTCAGGTCAATGTCAAATATAATAATCTTTACATTATTTTTTTACTTTCACATTGCAAACATTTCTCTGGTACTCTATAATTCAAGAATTCAAGACACATTTTATTGCTGAGATCAGTGAAATGTAAAAGTTTAAAAAAAAATGTAATTACAACACACAATATCCCCTAAGATGGCTGGAGAATGTATCAACTAAAATGTGAAGATACTTGTCTGAATGATTTAGTAATGATAACACATTGTCTTAGTAAATTGTTTAAGTTTCATTTTGGGTATTGAAAATGAAGAAAAAGGAGATGTCATTGTTTGGGAAACAAGGCAAGCATTACTGTGAAAATGATGCTATTAAACATTAATTCTGTACTGCCTTTGAAATAATATAAAGGTAAATGTAATAGAAATGTGTTTGAAACATCTAATTTTTTTAATTCACCTTGATTTTTTAACAAATTAAAAAGGGACATTTTTTTCTCTCCTGTTTTTAGAAAGAGATTTCAGTGACAACAGAAAAAAAACTATGAAAGTAGAAAACTTTTTTTTCTGTAACACATTTAAAATTTACCATTTTCTTTTCATTAGTATCTTCAGTTTTTGTGAATTTAAGTCATTATCTCTTTGTAAATCTCTCAAGTTCTCTCATCACTTCAGTAATGGAAGGCTTTAAAAGTTTTCCTTTTTTTTTAATAGTTTCCATTATTTGGTATAATCAAACTTTTGAGAATTATATCAGGGCTTATCAGAATTTAAAAGAAAAAAAAGGTGCTGACTGATGAACACTTTGTAGTTTCTATCTTGTTTGACACACCTCTGGAACCAGATGATCATGTATGATTGTGTGATGATAACTGGAACACTGACAAATAATAACAATACACAGTAAAAAAAATAAGGTTGGAGGAGGAAATCTTCTAGAGTCTAATTAGCCTAACATTTGTTACACATTTAATACTTTTTTTGAAGCAAGCTAATATTTTTATCTTTCCTTTTGTTTTTTGTCATAAAAACAAAGATTTTTGTCTTGTTCTTTCCACCTCCCTCTTCACTATTCTCCTTATTATGTCTGTCCCTTGATCATCATATACATTTTTAATTCTGTTAGAAAACTAACTAAATCAAAGAATCTCAGTGTGAAAGGGCAAACAAGTAAATCTAATGAGTTATTTGGAAAAAACGACAGCTTTAACTCTTAAATAGATTCCAGGATGTTAGTTTGCAGTTTGTATTTGTTTGATAAAGAGAAAAACGTGTGACTTTATCTTTTGATTCTATTACAAAATGTTAACATGAGATTTAAAATAACATAAAACTGAATAGTCACTAAGAAAAATTGTTTTAAAGAGTGAACAACTCATCAAAATTAACTATTAAATTGTGTTGTATTACTCTTGCATTATTGAAACAGTATCTGCTACTTTTACTTAACAAATTTCTATGGCTATGCTATGACCAAACTAACAACAAGGAGCTAATGTTTGTGTGTGTTCTTTTCCAACGGTATATTTTTTTTCCATTGTAAATCTGTAAATCTTTTAGTTTAGATCTTTTTTCTTACTTCATCACCACAACATAAAATGGTAATTATATATATATATATATATATATATATATATATATATTGTAAAACCTCATGAAACCTAAGGTCACAGACAAACTTCCATGGCATTAAATATATAAATCTAATATATATTTATATATTATTACACACATACATATATATATATATATATATATATATATATATATATATATATATATGTGTGTGTGTGTGTGTATGTTTGAGGTGTAATTGAATATTGTTGTAGGAAATGGACACGGCAACATGAATTCACATCCTGTATTTTACTTAGTACTAATACCCTTGGGAAAGGTATGAGTTGTGAGAACATTTTGTTTGTTTGAATTTAGCAAAACAAATCTTACTAACATACCATAGCATTTTAGGAAATCACTGTAGACTTGACAATCTAAGAGTCTATCAGTACCTGAAAAATAATTGGAGTATATTTGTATCCATTACCGATGCAGCATAACCCACAGAAATTAGAAAAAAGTGTTGGTCAAGAATTAAATATTCCACTCTGGGTTGATAAGAAAAATCATTAAAAATGGTTTATATGTAATATTAGAAAATCACAATTTAAAGTTCACTGATCATCTTTTCTTTAAAAGATAGTTATTTTTATAGTAATATTTTAAAAAGCAAACATACAAATTACAATGTGTGTGTGTGTATATATATATATATATATATATATATATATATATAGAGAGAGAGAGAGAGAGAGAGAGAGAATATAATTACCAATAACTGATAATTATATCTTCAACAAATAAATGAAAAGTTTGTTCTATTTGGACAGGTTTAAATTTTCTTTAAAAATGTAAAATTACCCTCAAAGCTGTGTGTGTGTGTATAAAAGGTGAGGCATTTTATTCTTGTATAAATAAGTGTATATTTATATGAGATATAAATTTACAGTTTATGCTTGTCCTTATGTTAACTGGATAAATCTAGTTGAATTACAAATCAAGACTTCATCATTGTCTTTATCCTGGGTCCTGGTAATTAATTTAACATCTATTTAAAGAAAAGAAAAAATGTATTTTGGAAAGAATAACTTTATGAATTTTTTAATTTGTTTTGGAAAATATCAATATTTTACTGTAGAAATGATAAATTCTGATAAAGGCATTTGATTATTTATTAAGGGTTTATGCAATGATATTATAGTTATCATTTATATGTAATGGTTTTATGGGTTTGGTTGTTCAATTTCAAATCTGAGTAGATGTTGTGCTTAATTTTGAAGCAGATATATTGTCTGCCTCTGCAAAGAATCTGATGTTATATTAGTTTTCTAAAATCAAACAAACAAATGACACATTAATGTATTTAAAAAATAAAATTATAAACCCAAACAAAAGGTAAAAATAAGCTAAACTAAAATAACCATCCGTATTACAATTCCAAATTTTAAAAAATCAATCAAACCAGAGATTTTTCAATTATATATATATTACATTTAGTTTGGTTTAGATTAATTTAGGCAATTTCAAGTAAAGTGTTACAAGTTCACTTATTCTGATACATTGCCAAAATTTGAATAAAGAGGTTATTAGATAAATAGAAAGGAAATTATTGGTGATTTATTTGTTTAATGGCATATCAGCTTCTTATGGGTTATTTATTGCCAAAATTTGATATAGTTGTAAATGTTTGATCCTAATCATCACGATTTATATTTTTAATGTTCCAATGCAATCATTCATTTTTTTTTTAAATTTCACTTTTTTTTCTATTTGTTTATTATAATCATTTGTTTGCACAGTTATATAGGTATCTAGTATTCAGATTTAATTCAAATAATTTGCATGCAGTTATATGGTTTCAGGTATTTCTACCTAATACTAATTGTCAAACAGATCTATTTGACCCATTGTTGGGATACTAATAGGTATAACCACTCCTAGTCAGAGTGGACTTAGGAGTAATGGCAATGAAGGGGTACTCCACACTCTCCAATGCTCCAGCCTCACCATCAACTGAAGTTTAATGTCATACTTACGGCAAGGTAATTATAGTTAAATATAAGATGCAAAATTAACTTGAAAATTAATTATTGATAAACATACTGTCAGTTTAATTCAAATATTAATATAAAAATAAATAAATAAAAACAACTTTAAAGTATAAACCATAATTCTTTATTTTTTTTTAAATTTCCAAAATTCCTTGTATGTAAAATATTGCAAAAACTGAACTTCTCATCTGCAGCTATATATGCTATACAATGTGAATCTATAAAATACTTCAATCTCTATAAGAGGGAATCTAGTTTTAAGATTCAACAAAAAGAATATATCTACTAACATTGCTTAAAATCAGTACATATGTTTCTGATGTTAGACTGTAAGGAAAAACAGAAGGCAATTTTTTATTGCATAAAAAACAAAAAACCAATAAAAAAGCAGTAAAAATCAAAGGTATTTATCTTTAACAAAAACCATGTACCACTTTAACTGAATTGCAAAAACATATAAAAATAAAAAACATGCCTTTCTGAAAAAAAAATTGCAATGCTATTTATTTATTTATTTTATTGTGCACAGCACTTAAAAGAGATTTATCCCTGAACAAATCAGACCTAGGCAGATAATAGATTCAGTTGAAATTTCTGCATTTTATTGATCTGTCAGGTGCTGTGGGAGATATATATTGTTCCAAACTTTTCTTAAGTGGATACATGAAAGAGTCAATAATGGAATGTAAAAGAAAAGGTGTGAAAGAAAAATGACTCCTGCGGATAATATCTGTCCATTTAGTTGCTAGGAGGGAAATCTTCTAAAAATTAGTTCAGTAAGTGAAGGAGTGGAGTTGAAAGTGGGCTTGAAAGATTCAGGGAATATTTATTTCTTGCCTTGTTGGAAAGAGCAAAATCTCTCTCTCTCTCTCTCTCTCCTCTTTTTCCCTCTTGTGAAATCTTTTTCAACCAAGCTTTCTTTCTTTTTCAAAAGAATAAGCTCATTCTTTCTGTCAATATTTCTCTCAAATACTACTAATTTTTTTCCCCACCTCTCTCTGTATTCATCCTTCTCTCTTTCTCTCAAGTTATCTTTCTTTCACTCTCTCTCTCTCTCCCGTGTCATCTTTCTTTCTCTTGTTCTCTGTACTATCTATGTTTCTATCTATATGTTAATCTTTTCCTTTTCATTTTCATTATTTTTTTCTTTTTCACTCATTATTTATATTTTATCCTGAATCTGTTATACCATGAATCTCTTTCTCTCTGTAGTGTACTTCTCAGTATGTCAATTTTCTCTTTATTTATTTTCTTGATTTTTTTAATTGTCTCTTGCTCTTCTCTTCCCCTTGTTCTAACTTAATATATCTCTATTTCTTTCACTCTCTTTGCATTTTTTCTTAACTTTGTTTTATACTCTTATTCTTTTTATTAATATCATTCACTTTCTTTCTTATCATCTATTCACTCTCTCTCAACTATTCTCTTTTTTTCTGTTTATTATTTCTTTCTTTCCTTATTTCAGTCTTTTTTCACTTTGCTTTTGTTTCCATCTTTGTCTCACTCTTTCTTTCCCTTTATTCATCTCTTTTTGTATCTTTCTCTTTCATTGTTTCTCTCTGTTTTCTTTGTATCAAAATATCTCCCTATGAATTTTTTTTTTCAACATCTTCTTCCATGTTTCTTTCTCCTTCAAATTATTCATCTCTCTCTCTCTCTCTCTCTCTCTCTCTCTCTCTCTCTCTCTCTCTATCATGTTTACCCTTTCCAATCTGTATCCTTCTTTTTATTTCCTAATATTGACTTCTTTTTCTTTTCCTATTTCTCTGTTATTTTTCAAATTATATCTCTATCACTTTTACTCTCTCTCAAATCACATCCCTACTATTTTATGATTTTCAGTCCTCTCTCTCTCTCTCTCTCTCTCTCTCTCTCTCTCTCTCCAAGTCTTTCTCTGATATTTCTCATTCAATCTCTATATTTTTCACTTTTTCTTTCATTGCTGATATTTTGGTTTTTCCATATTTTCCCACTCTATTTCACTTTCTGTTTTTTTTATCATATACCACTATCTTAAAGTATTTGTTTCTATTATTTCTCATTCTCTCTGTCAATTTATCTCTCTCTCTCTCTCATTTCTTAGTTTCTCTCTTAGCCTATATCTCTGTCAATCTTTCTGTTATATTCCTCTTTCTCTTTTTTTAATTGCTATCTCTATTTTTTTTTCTCACTCTTTCAGTGTATATATCATTTCCCACTTTCTCTCTCTCTCAGCCTCTATATCTATCAATAATTCTATTTTAGCTGCTCTCTTTCAATTTGTATTGCTGTCATTTCTTACTATCACTTCCCACTCTCTTTCAGTCTATATATCTGTCACTCTCTCTTTTATTTTTCACTCTTCCTGTTAATTTGTTTTTTGATTATTCTTTTCTCTCTCTCTCTCTCTCTATCTATCTCTCCCACTTAATTTACATCTCTGACTCTATCTGTCATTTATTTCTCTGTCTCTCTATCATTCCCTTTGTCTCTCTCAAAGTAGATCAAAAGGCTCTACTTAATGAATTCTTTAAAGAGTGCATTAGTAGCACTTGTTTGTCAGCTTGATCACAGTCCCATCTCTGATTAGTGCTTCTTCTGTCGGCAAAGGTGATTTTACACTCAGTTCAGGTGTTGGTAGGGTGGCCAAATCAAAGCCTTTGACTTCTGAGGTGAATGTCACATAGTCAAATGAAATAAACTGACCAGGGTTTGGGAAAGAGACAGGGAGTTGAAGTAGTTTGTAAGTATTTTCAGGGGTGTTTTTATGCAAAGCAACTTCAGATCACAGAAGCAAGATGAAAAGATTTATTTAAATATTGTTTGATGAATAAATCATAATTATTTATTTGAGATAATGAGAATTTCTTTTTCCTTCTTTTTTATTTGTTTTAATCTTGTGGTCCATCAAATAATGAAGAGGTCAGTGATTCTGTGGCTGTTAATAAGAGACACTTAAATTGCTAACTAAATGACAAAGTCATATATAAAGTTAAACTAAGGAAAAGTTTGCAGCTTAGGGATTATTAAAAGTTTTCCAATTTGACATTAGGTGAGAACATATTTAAAAAAAAATTCTTCCTAATAGTTTTATGACAGTAAATATATATATATATATATATGTGTGTGTGTGCATATTCAAGTATGTATATATTCAAAATTCTTCCTCATAGTTTTATAAAGGTTAATATATATGTATATACATGTGCATATTCAAGTATGTATATATTCATGCATATATATATATATATATATATATACTTATGCAAACACACGCACACATGTGCATATACAAGTATATATATATATTTATACATGTTTACGTACACAAACACACACAAGCATATGCATGTATATATATATATATATATATATATATATATATACTTAAACAAACACACACACACACACACATATATATATACAAACTCTACAAATGATTAAAACAATAAAAACTCAAACTGTCAACTCAAAACTGCACTTCTCTGATGACGACCAAAAGTATTGTTGAAAGCACTTAGGCAGTAGATATAAGACAATTCCTTTACCCACTGGGTCCCGACACAAGAAAAATAACCAGAAGACTGGAAAAATTACGATTAAAAATAATGAACAGTGTTCCATCATCTTTATAAAACTTGCATTAATAACCAATTGCTGTCTAAATATACACTCTTCAAAATATATATACATGTCTACACACACACACACACACATATATATATATGTGCATGTGCATATACTCATATATATATATATATATATATACTTACAGAAACACACAAACAGGCATATATATATATATATATTTGCATATGCACATACAGGTATATATATATATATTTAAGCATATTTATACATGTGTACTTACACACACACACACACATATATATGATGGACTCTCTCATTAATTTTGATATATGAGGCCCAACAGCTTTTGTCAGTTCTGAGGTTTATAAGTCTTCAGATTGTGCATATAAGAGAGTTATTGATGAAGTAGCTTGTAAGACTGATCGAACTTTCATGGTCTCCCTGAATGCTGTGAAATGGTGGTGATGAGTTTTGTCAAACTTCATGATGCCTTTTTTGGCATTTTCCTCTTCATTCATTGTGAATTAAAGCAACTTACTTGTAAGTATTAACAGGATTACTTAGAGCTATAAGGTTGGTTTTTTTAGCTTGTTTCTGTACCTGATGTATGGTCTTTCAACATTAAGGTTTCCATTATGAAGCTGGTTATGAATTAGGTTGACTTGTCCAGCCCATCAAATTGTGATTGTATGAGGGAGATTTCTATGCCTCCAATATTCCACTTTGAATCCCAAACTGTGATCTTTTTGCTATCTTGTATTTATCTGCAATTTAAGTGAAGACAACTCTTGTGAAAGGCATAGAGATGGTTAACTTGTGATTTGAAGGGTATCCTGGATTTTGATCCATGCAAAAGAGTTAGGAGTACAAATTGCAATCTTTGTCTCAAGCTCAATGCCGTTTTTATTCTGAAGCCAACAAGGAAGTTTTTTTTAAAAAGTACTAGTGGCTTTAGCTATTCAGTTAACTATCTTGTCACCTAGTGCTCCAATGATATTAACTTATCTGCCTAAATATGAAGATGAATTCACATACTGATTTTTCAAATCAATGGTTACAAGGGTGTTTGGAAACTGATGAATCAGTGATTGCTATTTTACATCTTTCATTTGTTTGGGAGTGGGTCTTGGCTGATGGATGACTTCTGTTTTTTAATACTGATAGTAAGGCAGCTGAAAACTTAGCTTGCATGAGAGAAATGATTGACAAAGAAATGAGAGCTACATGTGAATAAAAGGTCATGAATGATGCTTATTTGGGGGGGTAGTTTTGAATTGTTGATGATTAAAGAAATTACCCCTATTATGAAATTGTAAAATCATTAAAAGTATGATGAAGCATGATGAAAAAAAGAGAGCAAAAAGAGCCTAGGCTATGACACAACCCTGTTTTGTGTTATTAAAAACATCAGAAAAGTCTGAAAATGGATCATCTGATAGAACAGCAGGTTTTATCTTTTGATCAAATGATGACATTGAGCATTTTGTCTGGAATGCCAAGTTTCTTGAGCATCTTCCAGAGTGTGACTCTGTTAATAGTGTCAAAGACCTTGGTCAATCAACAAAAACCATGTATAGTTTTTTTTTTTTTTTTTGTAGAATTTTCCTGAAACCTGACGAAGAGAGATTATGTCTATGATAGCTCAATCTGATCAAAAACTGCATTGTGACTCAGGATAAACATCATCAATGACATACTTTATGATCTTGTTAAGAATAACTCGAGTTATCACAGACAGTCTTATTTCATTTTTTTCCTAGAGATGCATCCTTGACGTTCTGAAGAACACACTCTACTTGCCATGTAGCTTTGAAAAATTCTTGTAGTCACTTGATCAGTTTTCTATTACTGCTACTCTTAAATATTTCTGGTGATATACCATCCTTGCCAGGAATCTTGCCTAAAGACATTCATCTAATTGCATATTGGAGCTCTTTTAAGCATGGTTCAAAAAACAACTAAGGGATTTCAGATCATTATGGACTAGAAGCAATGACATCATCATCATCAATGACAGAAGTACATTTCAATACAACTTCAAAATTCTCCTTCCAATGTGATAGAATATCTTTCTTATCAGTAAAAAGAGTGTTACCATTAGAAGAAAGAATGGTAGATAATTAATTTCCAGGCCCTCATAAAAAGGTTTTGCTATGGTTATCTCACTACTACTAGATTGACCAACGACTGACTGTTGCCTGGCTGAGTCTTCACTGCCACAGTATGTACTCACATGTTTTTCCAGTCCTGGATTCTATTGAAATATTGGTTGCCTTACTCTCATTATTTATGGGTTTTTGATGGCCAAAATAGGTTCTGTTGAACTGTCACTGAAAAGTATTTTCTGGCCCTTTTATTAGCCCAAAACCATTTACTTATCTTTGGGGACAAGAAGCTTTCTGTCCCTTTGACTTTAACTGCAAGGTATAAGCAAGCTATTGACCTTAAGTTGAACTTTGTATTAAAAAAGCCTCACATGATAACAAAGAAAAGAGGTGGTTTTTCTCAGCCCACAACTTTTTATGATTATTATTTTAATAAGTATGATTTATTATTTATAAAATATTCAATTAAGATAATCTACGATAATTATATATCATTAATGATGATTGTCATTGGCTTATTTATAATGTGATATATTTAAAATTAGTAACTACATGATTGAAACTTTTTATATTAACTGGTTTTAATGCAAATACTGGTAGATGTTATTTACATTATTAATAATGTTAGTCTGTAACATTAATTTATTCAATTTTTAAGCATTATATATTGTTTTCTTTTTGTTGTAAACTTTAACACCTAATTTCTATCACACTTTCAATGTTTTTAGCCTCATTCTTCATTTTTATTACAGACAATTTGTCTCATTCTTTTAATCTTTCTTTTCTGAATAGCCTAATTTTTCATAACTAAGGGTTGACTGTATTTGTTGTACTTGCATACATTTTAAATTCTACAAACACGCAAAATCAACTCTATTCTTTAATTTTGTTTTACAATTGTTACGGTTTTTCTTTTCACATGTTTATGTATTTGTTACTTAGTAAAATATTAAAGTAAATACAAAATATTTTATATGTAATCTTATAATTAATGAGCAAATATTTTAATATTTAAATTTTTTCTTTAAATATCTCTCTCTTATAGCAACATGTTAATGGTTACATTTTTCCACTTACAGAAAATTTTGTTTTATTTAGATATTTGTCTGAATATCAGTTTGTTCATTTTGTAAAGGTCTTGTTTTTCCAAAGCTTGCATCTTCATATCATGTTGGGATCCCCACTTGTATGTTTGTTGTCTTTGAGTACTGTAACTCATGTTAACAGTAAAAAAGTGAGATGTAACAATATAGGCCTTTTGCAGATATATAGTGGTTGGTTAAATATTGTTTCCTCATATAGAATAAATGCAAGAACAATTTATGATGATTTAACAACAATATACTTTATTTCAGAGCAAACTTAATCGAATGAATACAAAAATGGCATGAAATACTAAAAGAGGTCTTAAATAGTGTATGTTGATAAATGTCCTAATGTGTGTTGAAAAGTCTTTAGTGTACATATATGTAAGAGAAATAGAAATTTTGTGTGAAGGCTTACATATTAAAGATGTGTATTGTTTTATGCTGTCAGGCTCAATGTGACATGAAGTTTGTTGGGAACAAAAAGCCATTATATCATGGGACTAGAAGCAGGTCCATTTCAAGGCATTGCTGGAATTAAAAAGAGGCTGATGATTTTGTACACTTGCATTATATACTGCTTTGATAATGCCCCTTAGTGGTTCTTAACAGTTATTTGTCAGACAAGGAGGTCATCTTACATTACTGCTATGCATTTGAAATTAAAAGAATCTTGTTATTATCAAGTAAATAGTTATTTCAATAAATGTAATTTATTATTCATAACATATATAACAAAAATGATTTATTATGATCATATATTATGTTACTTATGATGTGTATGACATATATGCAATTAATATCTGTATGATCAAGTTAGAATGGTTTTCCCATCAGCCTTGCCTATTGGGGATTGAAACTTGACACGAAGCATAAAAAAACACATCCAAAGGAGTTAAACTCCAAAATGATTGTTCATTTGGTCTGTGACAAGCATTTGCTCTGAACACTTCCAAAAAGTGTGGCTGGTCTTTCACAAGCAAATCTAACTATAATCAAATGATCTGTGTGGTTAGTCTGGCAGCTCAGCTCAGTATTCCATCACCACTCCACTGAAACATCAAGGTCCACTGGCAAGAAAGTAAAGGTGATGTGTACAGGTAAAGGACGTTGCTGGGAGTTTCTAGCCAGCACTTTACACAGTGGCAACCATTGGGTGATGGTCATTCATGTACAAACCAATGAGCAATTGTGCAGTCTCTGTCCTCCAGTGATGACAAAGCAGGTTTATTTTAAAGGAGCTTTGCTTTCCTCAATGAATGGTAGGAGCAAGAAAAGTATCCCTAAGCATGGCTTGCAACTCACTGCAGCTGTCTGGTTGTCTACTTTCTTGTAGCTCCGAAGAACATATTTTTCTATGTATTCGTTTATATATATATATATATATATATATACACACACACATTGCATATATATGCATTTATACTTATATACTCAAATATATACACACACAGACACACATAAACATAAGTACATATATTTATACATGTATAAAATCCTAAAACACCTAATGTCAGCCCAGCCCCCCCCCCAAAGAGAAAAGAATAGAAAAGAAAAAAAAATGGAATTAACTCCCCCCCCCCCGAATAGAACAGACCGTCCCTAAAATTCAGTAGTAAGTAAACATTAAATGAAGAAGAAACATTTGAACACACGAGCCAGCAGAGAAAGAAATGTATCAATATTGGTCAGTATGTCTTTAAGTCCTATTAATTTAAAATGCTGAATTTTTACAAAATGTTATGCTGTATTTTGTTTGTAAAATAATGCTTAAACTATGCATTTTAAATGTAAAGACACGCTTACTCTACTGTAAACCCAAATTGATTTTAAAGACTCTCTCTGTCCTAATGTCAGCGAAAACGGCAGAATGTTTTTGAATCTCTTCTATAGTATAATTTAAAAATTGGTAAAGAAAGCCCTAACAGTAGTTTAGAAGAAAAAGTAAAAGCCTAAAGTGCCAGGGAAAAAAAAAAAAAACACTAAAAAGCCTAGGAGAATGTCCCAATACCGCAAAAAAAAAACAATTTAGTACCAGTGAAAGTCATTCGAAAGTACCTTGATCTTGGACTTTAACTAAGTTAAAACTTATAAAAAAAAAAAGAAAAAAAAAAGCAAAAACAAAAACAAACTTCAATCAAATTTACCCCCCTCTTTTTTTTAAAAATATTTTATTTTATATACGTACACATGGGAAGCAGCATGATGTACGTAAAGGTATTTGAATAAACCCATGGGTGACCAAACTCAATACCTAAACGGGTCCTGGACATGAGTTTGACGACTTTACGCTCAGGATCGTTAGTTCAATCGGGGAACTACTGCTGCTCCTCTATAAGAGTGGCTTCTATAGAAGAGAATAAAACAGCCATCGAAAGATAACCATGACCCACACTCAAACCACATACACAAACCGCATCGCTCTTCGCGCGGGTAAAAAAGGGACGCGTCCTGCTGAGGTTGGAGCCCTGGCCTCAGTGTTCGAAAAATCAGCTACAGAGCTCAAACAATCAAAACTACTAAAATGCAAGCAAACACTACAAATAGCCACATTTAATGTAAGAACCTTAAATGGAATAGGACAACTATCAGAGCTAATTGCATCGGCCGAAGAACATAAGATTGACATAATATGCATACAAGAACACAGATACACGCACACCGAAGATATCAAATATCACGAAACTGGCAATGGGTGGTCGCTCGTCACCGTATCCGCATGGAAAAACTCTGTCAACGCTGCAGTAGGAGGGGTAGGATTACTTATAGGACCAAGAACATTAAAAACGATAAATAGCGTTGAGAAAATACAACCTAGAATGATGGCAGCTACTTTGAATGGCAACCCCAGAGCAACAATCATCTCATGCTACAGCCCCACCAATGTTAGTGAAGAAACTGAACTAGTCACCTTCTACGATGAGTTATCCTCATTAGTGCGTAGCATCCCGAAACACAACATGTTAGTCATTGGTGGAGACATGAATGCCCAAATTGGGAAAAACGGAAACAACAAATACAGCCTCCACAACACGTCAAATAGGAATGGGCAACATCTAACAGATTTCATGATAGAAAATAGATTAGCATGCCTCAATACAAACTACCAAAAAAGGGAGGGCAAACTATGGACATACATGTACGCGAACAATACTAAAGCTCAGATAGACTACGTCCTTATAAACAAGAAATGGAAAAATAGTGCAATGAATTGCGAGGCATACTCCTCTTTTGAGGGTGTGTCCACCGATCACGGAATAGTCACGGCGAAAATACGGTTAAGCCTACGAAAAAACGCCAAACGAACAGCGACCACCAAACACTATGACTGGGCCCTATTGAACAACAGAGATATAAGAGATAAATACGTATTAGAATTAAGAAACAGATTCGAAACACTACAAGAAAAGACGGAAAAAAGTACACCAAACGACGAATATGAAAATTTCGTCAATGCACACCTCGAGGCAGCAGAGAAATACATTCCAACAAAACTCAAAACTAAATATAGAGTCCCTTGGGAAACTTTAGCGGTGAGAGAAAAACGTGCACTAGTGAAAACAGCCTCCAAAAACTATCGAAAAATCCCAACAAACACAAATGCCTTAAAACTAAAAACAGCACAATATCAATTAGCAGGCATATATATAAAGGAACAGACAGAATACATTCAAAATCAGATAGATAAGATGAGAGACTCGGTGGAAGATAGACAATCTAGGATAGCCTGGCAAACAATAAACGAAGTGAGCAGAAGAAAGAACACAGCCAAAGCAAAACTGAAAGCAGCAAACCAACAAGAAAGAATAAAACTGTGGAAACAGCACTTTGAAAACTTTCTAGGAAACCCACCGAAAATAACACATGAACCAATCACCAGAATAATTAGCAAACAATTAGACATTAAACTAGGACCGTTCACACAAGAAGAACTCGACTCTGTTCTCAGAAAAATTAAAAATAGGAAAGCTGCAGGGCTGGACGAAATTCCCCCGGAAGTATGGAAGACCAGACAATTCGATGACATGCTGCTCCGACACTGCAACGCAGTATACAATCAAAATCCGATAGATAAATGGATGAAAGGATGCATACTCCCCTTCCCTAAAAAGGGGGACCTCGGATTAGCCAAAAACTACCGAGGCATAACACTTACATCCATAGCAGCCAAAATCTACAATGCCCTACTACGAAACCGCATAGAACCCAAAATCGACAACATACTTAGAAAAAACTAAAATGGCTT
Source organism: Sepioteuthis lessoniana (assembly GCA_963585895.1). NCBI lineage: Eukaryota > Metazoa > Mollusca > Cephalopoda > Myopsida > Loliginidae > Sepioteuthis > Sepioteuthis lessoniana. The sequence goes on along the minus strand of OY757917.1, from coordinate 99,823,717 downwards.
CCGAAGAAATAGATCCACGACCTCACAAATATTAACCATCCGTAGAATCCTTGAAGGTGTACGGGCAAAAAACCTACAAGTGACATTAATTTTTGTTGACTTTACCAAGGCTTTCGATTCCATTCACAGAGGAAAGATGGAACAAATCCTACTAGCGTACGGCATACCTAAAGAAACCGTAGCGGCAATAACGATTCTCTATAGAAACACTAAAGTAAAAGTACGATCACCAGATGGAGACACAGAATACTTCGACATTGTAGCAGGAGTACTACAAGGGGACACGCTGGCTCCGTACCTCTTTATCATTTGTCTAGACTACGTACTTAGAACATCGATTGACAAAATCAAATGAGCAGCAGCAAACATAGGCCTCTATGTTAATGCACACAAAACGGAATATATGTGCTATAACCAAACGGGGGACATCTCCACTCTAGAAGGAACCCCTCTTAAACTAGTAGACAAATTCACTTACCTAGGAAGCAGTGTCGAATCAACCGAAAAGGACATCGAAACGAGGTTAGCAAAAGCATGGACAGCTATCAATAGGTTATCGATTATTTGGAAATCAGACCTAACCGATAAAATGAAACGCAGTTTCTTCCAGGCAGCGGTCACATCGATACTGCTATATGGGTGCACTACATGGACGCTAACAAAACGGCTGGAGAAGAAGCTAGACGGCAATTACACAAGAATGCTACGTGCAATCTTAAACAAGTCCTGGCGGCAACACCCCACAAGACACCAACTGTACGGCCACCTACCCCCTATCACAAAAACTATTCAAGTTAGACGAGCCAGACATGCAGGACACTGCTGGAGAAGCAGGGACGAATTCATAAGTGATGTACTCTTATGGACCCCCACACATGGCCGTGCAAAAGCAGGACGACCAGCACAAACATACATTCAGCAGCTATGTGAGGATACGGGATGTTGTCCTGAAGACCTACCTAGGGCGATGAACGATAGGGAGGAGTGGCGAGAGAGGGTCAGGGATATCCGTGCTACCAGCGCGATATGATGATGATGATATGTTTCATTTAGCTTAGTCTATCTCTCTCTTCCTTTTTCATCTATATATATAAATCTATATGTTTCACTTAGCTTAGTCTATCTATCTCTTCCTTTTTCATTGTGACTGGTAGGTAGGTTGTTATAAATGTATCAATATATGATGTAAGTATTTAATTCTTACACAATAAGCATAGCTTCTATTAACAAAGTATGTAGTTTTATGCTCATCCCTCAAGTATAATGATTTGGTCCTGACTGAGTGTCTCATTATTATATATCTTTTTAAAAATCAAGCTCAATTTAGTAAATAATCTGTTTTGGTCTGTTTTGGTCTGTATGTGTCGACTTATAACTTAGAAAAGAGATATCATTGAGTATGTAAATCAAATATACACTTTGATATGTTTATTATAAGTAAAAGTACAAAATTTAGTTTTTTATTTTTACTGATCAAATGATTTGATTCAATAATTAAAAAAATCAATTGATTTTTACAATTCTTCACAGTTCTTCTTAAGTAAGTAAAAAAAGCACATGCAACTCTTCAGTTCTTCTTAAGTCAGGCATATTTAGATATTACATAGATTTCATAAGCAAAATTTGAATTTAATGTTTTTTTTTATTATTAAAGTTTAGTATTTTAGTACTAATTGTGGAAAAAATTTCTTAATTTTTGGGAGAACTAATAAAACATCATATAAATGCTTCAAACCAAGAGATATTTTTTGAGAATTATTATTTCAAATGTAAACCAAAATAAGAAATTGTAATAAGAACAATTTTAGATTTTTATTTCTTAGATTCTTTTTTATTGTAAGGACATAATCTTAGTTCTTAGATTCTTTTTTATTGTAAGGACATAATCTTAGTTCTTAGATTCTTTTTTATTGTAAGGACATAATCTTAGTTCTTAGATTCTTTTTTATTGTAAGGACATAATCTTAGTTCTTAGATTCTTTTTTATTGTAAGGACATAATCTTAGTTCTTAGATTCTTTTTTATTGTAAGGACATAATCTTAGTTCTTAGATTCTTTTTTATTGTAAGGACATGATTTTATTTAGTTTCTTTTTATTGAACCTATCCATAATGTTTTAGAGAGTAAAAAAAAATGTCAAAAATTAAGCAAAAGCATTGTTTATTGATAACTCAAACACTGATTTTTTTAAATAGATACTTTTCATATTTCTTAATACAAAATATATTAATTTTCAATCAGCGTAACTCAAAGACCATTTTTTTTTAAAAGGAATAAACTATTCATCAAATAAACAAATACTTTTTAAATAGATACTTTTCATATTTCTTAATACAAAATATATTAATTTTCAATCAGCGTAACTCAAAGACCATTTTTTTTTAAAAGGAATAAACTATTCATCAAATAAACAAATACTTTTTAAATAGATACTTTTCATATTTCTTAATACAAAATATATTAATTTTCAATCAGCGTAACTCAAAGACCATTTTTTTTTAAAAGGAATAAACTATTCATCAAATAAACAAATACTTTTTAAATAGATACTTTTCGTATTTCTTAATACAAAATATATTAATTTTCTATCAGCGTAACTCAAAGACCATTTTTTTTTTAAAAGGAATAAACTATTCATCAAATAAACAAATACTTTTTAAATAGATACTTTTCATATTTCTTAATACAAAATATATTAATTTTCAATCAGCATAACTCAAAAACCATTTTTTTTAAAAAGGAATAAACTATTCATTAAATAAACAAATACTTTTTAAATAGATACTTTTCGTATTTCTTAATACAAAATATATTAATTTTCAATCAGCATAACTCAAAAACCATTTTTTTTTTTTAAAAAAGGAATAAACTATTCATCAAATAAACAAATACTTTTTAAATAGATACTTTTCGTATTTCTTAATACAAAATATATTAATTTTCAATCAGCATAACTCAAAAACCATTTTTTTTTTAAAAAAAAAAGGAATAAACTATTCATCAAATAAACAAATACTTTTTATTTGAATGAATGCATGAAATTTTCCATTTGAAAATAAGAACACATTTAGCTTCTTTATACTGTTACATTTTTAAAGGGTAAAAAAGAAAATAACCAAATCCATTTTTTATTTAACAGTCTATAAAAACTGAATTCAAATTTTTGTCATATTTAAAAAAAAACCTTTAGAAAAATAAAATTATCATTATGCTTCAAACCATTTACAAATTTAATGTTACATTTTTTAAAATAATATTTTAAATGCGAGTAAAAAAAATCCTAAAATAAAAGAATATTGCCATACATGAATTCTGAGATTCTTTTATAATTAAATTTTTAGAGAGTAAGCAAAAATTTGAATTGAAACTGTTTTTTTTTTTTTTTTTAGATTATTAACTAAAAAAATTGTTCTGTAACTGAGCACTAATTATAAAAAATAAAAAATTTATTTGCCCTCCCCGCTAATCATGAAAATGTTTTAAGCCTTTCACCAATATAGGGTTGCATATTTTTATTTTAAATGTAAAATTTAAAAAAAAAACAATTCATGAAATAAAAGAATACTTTTCCTTTGAATTAATTGGAGAAATCTTTCAACTTCAAATAAAGACAGATTTATAATTTTTAGCTTACTCCTTTCTTCCCATCTCACTTCCTCGTGTTCATAACATCCTTTTAGTTTGGTCATCGACCAGATAATTCTGCTAGTGTATATATATATATATATATATATATATATATAAGAGAAAGAAAGAGATGTGTGTGGGGGTGTAAAATACTCAAGTTCAAAAGATATAGTCAAAATGTTGAATAAAAATTCACCCTTTATTATTTGACTTGTTTAAGTATAGTAAGACCACCCAAAAAAAACAAACACATATGAATAAAAAAAAATGACCTACTAGATATAATAGCCCTGTGAGAAAGAACTTAAAATGATTTTAAAATAAAATCTGCAGCATGATTTTTGAATGAAAGTGACAAGGTTAGATTAAGAAATTAGTTTTTTGCCTGGTGTGAGTGTGTGTGTGTGTGTGTGTGTGTGTGTGTGTGTGTGTGTGTGTGTGTGTGTGTGTAGATTTCTTCAATTTCTGTTTATAATAATTGTGTCTTAACAATGGTACATTGTTCCGTTCAAGGACTTTTATACATTGATCAGTTTTATGTCTATTATGCATTGGTTTGCATAAATGTCTATCACTGAAAGGTCACTTAGGTGCTGAGAAGTACTAACGTTCAATAATTGATATTGTTACATTTATTTCATGGCCATTTAATATTGTATTATAGAAGACTTGTCATAGCCACTTTGAATACAATTTCCTGAATATACTAATGCTTCAAATATGCAACACAAACATTAATCTTTTGAAACCATATGCTCAATATTTTAGATTGAGTGCTATTTTACTACAAACCATTAAGTCAGATATATTGGGTTGAGTACTGTCTTACTATTCACTGTCAACCTAATATTTTAGGCTTAGGGAGATCACAGCAGATACTAAATATAAGAGGCTTATTATAGTGACCATTCACTATTTTTATTTTATGAAATGAGGGTTAAACAAAGAATTATTTACCTACCTCCTCCATCTCAACCAAAATGCTGCTCAAGGTCAGTTTTTAAGCCAAGTAGTGCTAGTTTGAATTTAGATTTTTCATTCTCCAAGATGTGTTGCTGTACTAAGGCTAAAGAGCCCAGTTTGCTCCACTAAACAAAGAAGTATGTGTCCTGGGGTAAAACTGGAATGTTTTCCATACGCTATTCTTTTGTGAAATCAAGAACAAGGTATCCTTAGGATGCCAAGTGGTTAAGATGTCATAGATTGAATTTCATTATTTTACATAATTTTGTACTATTATCTTCATTATTGCTTTTGTTACAATTTTTGGCTGATATATTCTTAGGCTTTACTCAAGTATATATCTGGTGATATTTCATGTAAAAGACACATCATCCTGTTGGCTGGGGCTATAGAATACACCAATTGCACCACTACAAAAGTGTAATACCTCTCCTACAAGGCCACATGTTGGCCATGGGTGTATGCTTGAGGACTAGATCCTGGTGTCTGAGCAGTCTGTGACCTAGAAACTAAAGTGGTCATGTGGCTTGCAACACTTCACTTTGACCTTTACTTTGCTAGACAGGCAGTCAGAATGGCTTGATCCAATCAAGCAGCTTGTCATTTCAAGTCCTAGCACCTATATGATTGTCCTAACTGTATTCTTCTAGAAAGTGGTGGCTAAGGTTCATTTGTGCTGAAATAGCAATACTTGAAACTATTTCAAATGTGTGCAAACAAATGATTAATATCAAATAGAATTACTAGTGTTAGATAACATGTCTTGGATATGAAACTAAACTGTATCTGATAGTGAGACTTTAGTCTTGGAGTTGGAGGAATGTAGAGTACCCCTTCATTACCATAACTCTCAGGTTCACTCTGACCTGGAGTGGTAGTAAGATTCCTATCAATGGGTCAAATAGAACTATTCAATTGTTTACTAAGGATTATTATTATTGTTATTATTCTTATTAGTTATTTGAAATCATTTAACAGTATAAATTATCTATATTTGATAGGAATACTTGATAATTAGAATTTCTAATGTTAAATAACAATACTTGAAATCATTTAACTGTGTGCAAACATATGATTAATATTAAATAGAATTATTACTATTTGATAGCAATACTTGAAACCATTTACCTGTGTGCAAACTAATAATCTCTGGATTATTTAGAAATGTTACCTACAAATTATTCACTTACAAATCGTATGGCATTAAATAACCCACAAGAGTTTGATATGCCATAAGACTGAACCAAATCAAACCTAAAAGATACAGTATGCAGTACACACCTGACTGTAGAGCAATGGTTTGTATAACCCCTAGTACAGAGTAAATATTAACACACCTTAAAGAAAGCTCAAACAATACCAGCTAAATTGTTATATTAAAAAACAAAGGTGAAAACAATAATTTCAAAATAGGACTAGACATTTCTTATAGTTTACTAGGTTGTAGGGCTGCCATGCCAAGTAATTGCCCATTCATGGCATCTCTCAGGGTAATGGAGCTCACATCTCTTTTCCAAGTAACAAATGGCAAAATTTACTAGTATACATGGTACTAGTAGTAAGGAGCAATATTTAATCTGACCTGTTATCAATTATCTAAAATTATCTTTTATGAGACTAAAGAGTTCTAACTCTCTGCTATTTACCCAAAGCTGTGTAAAGAAGTGGATTTGTAGCTTTTATAAGGGTATTAGCAAAAAATAAACAGAAACTGTCTCAGTTGGAGATTGAACTCGGTTTGCTGACTGCATTCTCAGTGCTACTAAAATGTTGGCTACCCACAGCTTCATAATAATTATGCTTTATATATTTTTAATATTGAAATGGGAATGCTCGTATTTTTTTTATTAATTAAAAGACTAGTATTTATCGTAGATCAATAGCATGTTGAACTCACAAGCTGTTTTTAGTAAGTTCAAACCTTATGAGTTTCCTACTGTTAGTAACTTATGTTAGATTAAGTTAAGCTTATTAAATATTAATTCTTAAAAATTATATTGCTGGAAGTTGTGTATTTTATTTGAAAGAAACTGTTCAAGTAATCCTTGTCTGTTGTCTTCATACAGTAATCTCTAATGAAAGCACACTAAGACATTATCAAGTAGTGATTAGTACTCTTCCTTAAAATTTGTGTATAACTATCCTGGTTTTGAACAAGAGAGGGTATTATATTATGTTTGGTTTGATCTATTTTCTTTGATAGTATCAATAGGTTTAAAAATGCATCACTTAACAAAGAATTTCCTGGAAATAAAGGCTCTTAGTGTATCCCCTAACATTTTAGAGCAAATCAGGTCAGAACTGTCACAAAAAGTACAAAATGACTTCTTAATTTTAACTCTGAAGCATAAATAGCAGGAACACTTTGAAGACAAATATCCAAAGAGCCTTCATCTTTCATAATGGTAGGGATAACTGTGCCTGACACCACAGTTTATTATTTTGTGCTTAATATATGCACTAAATCATAAATCAAGCTGGTTTGGGGTAGGAAAGAGGTTGTAATCTAGAGCCTCAAATATAATATTCATGAGTGGATAGTAAGTTGCTAATGATTCTTGACACTGGGCTAAATCTAATAGGACTGGTCATTTCCCCCTCAGTGACCTGCTTGATGTTTTTCTTTGCCTTTTGTGCTGGTCATTTTCTCCACCTTTGGTTATCCATCTGACTAATGACAATGACTTTTGTGGGGTTTTGAGGGGATGATGAGGTGGTCCCATCTGCTACCTATCTCAACTTGTTCTTGCACAGGTCTCCATGTCAGCAGACCTGGGAAGTGTTGCTACAGCAAAACATTGATGCAGTCCGACATGTACATAATTCTACTGGCATCTGTCTTAGATGGCAGGTTCAAACACTTGGCAAGTGGAACCAGAAACAGAAAGAAAAGAAAGAAAGAAATAATAGCAGTTTTAAAAGAAGAGAAATTGCCATAGAATTGCAAAAGTTTTGGGTGGAATTCCTTCAGATATTAGTCTCCCAGTTGCCAACCAGACTTGCTGGAATGCAATGCCAGGTTCTTGTGAGTTCAGGAAGAAATGGCAGGAATAAACAGAAATGACTGGCCTGTCACTTTTCTTTGCTTTTCTCAAATTCTAAAGTTAAATAGAGAGAGAGGGGGGGGTAATGGTCAAAGGAAGATGAGACAATATAGAATATTAAAAGAAACAAGATAAGGATAAAAAGAAAAGAAAAAAAAGTGATAGAAGAAAGAAGTGGTCAAAAAGAGAAAGTATAAAAAATAAACAAGAGGAAGACAGAAAAATTTAGAGGGAAAAGTGGTCAAAGAGATTAAAAATAGTGTATAAGATATTTAAAAAAAAAAAACAGAATGAAGAGAAATAGACATCAGAAAGAAGTAGAAAGAGAAAGACAGGTGTGTGTGTGTGTGTGTGTGTGTGTGTGTGTGTGTGTGTGTGTGTGTGTGTGTGTGTGTGTGTGTGTGTGTGTGAAGAAGGAAAGAACAACAGAGAACAATCAAATGCATGGACAGAAGTGGTTAAAGAAAGTAAAGTCTAAAGAGACAAAGTAAAAGATAAGGAAGAAATAAAGATAAAATGAGATTTTCAAAGCTAGACAGAGAAAGAGAAAGGAAAAAGATAAAAAGTGAACAAGAAAGAGGAGATAAAGAAAAAAAGGGATGTAAGTATTGAAAACAGCAGTTTTCAAAGAAATAGTAAAACTATACAACTTGGTGTTTTTTGTTTTTTTTAGTTCTTCTTTTACAATTACATGAAATAATGATAGAATAAAGTTAAAGAGGAGGAGAAAGAAAAAGAAGGTTAAAGAAAGAGAGAGACATAAAGCTAAAGAGAAACAAAAGGCAAAGTGAAAAGAGATAGAAACAAAGATGGAAGAGATGGAAGAATAGAGAGATGGAAGAGATGAGATTGATACTCTACTGGTCTTGGGAACTGCCCCAGGGTATTTGTAGCCTTAGCCCATTCTTCAGTCAGACAGTTATGAAACCCTCCTGAGACTTGTGCCTTGAGTTTAAGGCTACCCATTCCTATTTGGTAATGTCACACATGAGTCTGCAAGCTACTGGCAGACCACTAATTAGTGTTAATTATCTTTTCATTTGGTGAGTTTCTGGTATCGTTTACAACCAAATTCTCAAGACACATCTCAATTTCTCTTTGCTTTGTGAACTAAATATTTGACCAATGTCTTTGCAAGAAAGATAACCAGCATTGCCCCCTATGTAAAAGGAAAGCATTCTCTGTAATTGCAAATGAGTTATAACCAAGCTCAGATTGGTTCTGTGAGAGAAAAACTTACATCATAGATACTGGGACAGAGCAATGTTTCCATGACAGTTTTTTAAAAACACTGTATCAAACTATCTGTGAGAGTGAGCTGAAAAGTTCATATGATGTCATATCTGCTGTTGATGACTTTTTAGACCAATGTGATTCAAGCACTGCAAGAAGTGTGTGAACCACAGGGCTTACTATGCTGAAAAATAAATCTCATTAAGTCACATTCCATGAGAGTATGTTGGTCAGCTTAAGAACTTTTCAGCTGATTCTTGTATATCACAATGATCTTATGAATATTCCCTTAACACAAAAAAGTCGCACGTCATAGTGAGATTTTTGATCAGGTAAGATAGGTGATGACTTAAAGAATAGAGCAATTTCCAGTCCAACTAGCAACTTAATAACCATAGTTTGTGCTCACCTCAATCCTTATAATTTCTCCAGAGAGATAATTATAAAATGCTAAGTACAGAGTTCTTCTCTTGTTTGGACAGAAATGACAGTATAAATCATTAAAATACAAAATATATTGTTGTATACTCATCATATATATATATACCATTTAAAGTAAATTTTAAAATTGAACCAGCAAAATGATGAAATCCTAAAGAGAACCAATATTTTCTGAAGTAAGTAGGATTTAAAAGAGTTCTGTTCTATTCAATTGATAATTTTTAGCAATTTTTTAAAATCATTTTATTTTTATTTTAAAAATATTTTTCTGAAGAGTCTGTTGATAGCACAAATCAGTCATTTTTCAAATGATTATTATATAAATCTTATCAATAGGAAATGACTGACTTAATGGATACCAAAGATAGCCTTTAAATGAGTAAATTTAGAATTTTTTTTTTTTTCACTAATATATTTTTGGAAAAAATATTCTTTAATTTTTGAATGAAAAAGTGAAAATTTGGAACAAACAAGTAATTTTAGATGAGATTCAAATTCACATTCAATGCAAGGAGAGCTTGCTATGTCATGTAGTAATCTCTATGTCAAGTGATTCTAATCTGTAGTTACTTTTTCATTCTGAATTTTTGAAATTTGATTCAAATGTCAAAGAGTGTATAACATGAAGATATGATAAAAACAAAACACAGAATGTTAGGAGTAATGAAAATGCTTTATCCTAAAACCTTAAATAATGCTAGCAAGATTTGAACTATGAAAAATAAGACACTATTATTGTGTAGCAAAATTCTAATTTTATGGGTTTAAGCTAAATCTTTAATTTATATCTTTCATTTATCTAATTTTCAAGATTGTTATTTTTTTAAATGCTTCATATTTTTGTGCCAAACTAAGCTAAGTCCGTGCTTCAATAATAAGTTTATAGCAAAGTAATGCTATATTGTTTTAGACAAATTATGAATAAACTTAAATATCATCTGAAATAAATTGATTTTTCAAAATTATAACCAGCATCATTAGCAATAACATTTGTTATCTTTGAAGCAAATTTTAATTTGAGAAATATATGGCATCATCATCATTGCCTGAAATTCTTTTACTGATGAAAAATATTAGAGAGTTAAATCTGGTCAGTAAGGTGGATGGAGAAAAAAAATTGCAGCTTTAAAATGTTTATTTTTTCTAGGTTTGCTTCATCAATTTAACGCTTGGATTATTGTACTGAAGGATGATTAGTTTTCATTGATTTCATTCAGACATACCAAGAATTTCTTTTACCATGATGCTTTTGTCTCATTTCAATCAATGTAGACTATCCTAGTTTTATTCCCTCGACTCAATGGCATGTATTCCTAAGAAAGGATGCACTGCTTACCTAGTTAAAATTAGACTCTACAAAATTTGAAATATTTTTATTTATTCAGTTTAATGTCTTATTTATTTCAATTGAATTATAAAGCACTTTAGGAGACTTAATGAATTTATTTATGAACACTTGAAACTTGAAAAAATCTGGAATTCTGATACACAAAATTCAGTTTGCCATAGAGATTTCCCCAATAAAATAATATGTAACTTTCAACAAAATATGGAGTAAATTTGTGTAAAAACTACAATAATTTAATACAAAGAGCATTCAACTGCTCCTGATTTGGTGAAAAAAGAAAGTAGGTTAATATGTGTAATGTTTTTTAAAAAATTTTATCTGAATTTGATTTTAAAAATGTTTCAGTTGAATTCATTACTTATTATCATAGTTCCTAAATAATGATATTAACATAAACAATTTGATAATGGAAATGAAAATTATTATAATTTGCTGGCAGAAACTCTTTTGAATTTGTTAATGATTGTTTTGAAAGCTACATTTGGAGGCTAATTATGGTAAACACAAACACTCAAAAAAACTCAGTTGACATTTCGGAGGTAATGTGGTGCATTTTATTTAATCTTTAATTACAGTTAATTATCTTTAATTCCACCTGCAAGATCATAACTGTTATTTACTTATCCAAGCATATTTTTCAGAACATGCTGCTGCTGCACCTTCTGTACAATAATACTTTCTTTCATTGTATATCTGGCTTAAAGATTTCTTCTAATGTTTTATTTGGGTATAACCATCAATTTTTTGTATACTTGTTCTTAACACAAACAATCTGTGTTTCATCATCAATAACAGCTGAATTAACTCTTTGCTTTCTGTACAGCATAACACAGCACTTAGTAAAATTAATTGTAGAAGCAAAAAATACAGAATTGATGCTTTTCAAATAATGGTATCTTTGAAAGTAAATAATAATCCTAATAAATCCAAATATGTTGTGAAAAATAAGACTGACAAAATTTTCTAGGATTTTGAGATAAAAACAGGTCACCTAAATCTAGCCAGAAGATCAGATCTTGTAATTAACGAGAAGAGATGAACTTGTCAATTAGTGGACTTCACTAATCACTAATTTTTTCAAAAAATATATTAGTGAAAAAAATATAAATGTGGATGTATATAGGTACATCAATAAATCTGCATCTTGATTTTGATTCACCTCTAACACATATGTAAGAAATACCTATCAATATGATTATTCATTACAAAAAAAATTGTTCTAATAATAATCCTTGGTTAGAGAATTAAAGAAAGATAAAATTGTGTAAAGTAGGAGTGTTGTACAGAGATAATTCTGTTGAAATGAATGTTTCAAAGACTCATTCTTAGTTGGTGCTCTTGTGAAAGATATTGTGAATATTCACATTTTATTTATTACTCATCTAATCTTTCAAGTTATGAATGTATGAAGAAAAGTTTTTATATTTATGCTAAATGACAATCTTTTTTGTTTTTCCATGTTAGAAGGTGTGTTTAATACTTAACTAGCTAGTACTAGGACTTAAACCACAATACATAACTATTAATTTAATGTGATGAACATTGAGATACCAATTGAAACAGATTTTAACCATTTTAACATTGAAATTTTAAAAGAATTGCCCATTTTTTGATTATTGAAGATGTACAAAGTTCATCTAATATAACATCTGATAGTAATCTATTAAACACGAGAAAACTAAATCATATTTGATTTTACATTTAAAAAAAGAAATTTTATGGGCAAAATTCAAGGGAGATAATGAAGACACTTTTGGTATAAAGGAGGGGCTCATGGTATAATGGTTATCATCATTGGAAATGATTTCAGCAAGCAGAGTTAAAATCCTGGATGAGGTAGTCTGCATTTCACAAAATGCTAATAACCTTGGGGAAAGGTATGTGATTAACTATTCTGCCCCCAACTACATGTAAATAGTGGGACATACCTTTAACCTTAGTATGGTAACTAGACTAGAAAAGGGAAAACTCTGAATTCAAACCAGTTATAAGTTGTCGACCTTAGTCGAGGGTGACTTGAAGGCTCCTTTTTCAATAACAACAACACCAAGGTGTAGAAGAGGGCACTATCTAATTCCCTAGGTTGCTCCACTTTACCCTTGATCCTTACTTTATAATAATGCTGAGCATTAAGCAAGGTGGCATCAAGTACCATTTCTGAGTTTTTGGTATGACTCGACCTGGGATTGAACCCCAGTCTCCCAGACTATTGGCAAACACTCTACTCATTAGGCCAATGGCCCTGTTGTACTCTACTTAAAATTCAACATGTTGCATCCTGCTTGTTGCAGAAGAGTTGGATAAATGCAGTCTTTGTTATAAAGGATCTATATGCAAATTAATATTAATAAAAGTTGCACCCCTTTACAAAACAGCTGTTCAATGAAATTTTGAGGAAAAATATGAGCTTTAAAGCACTATTAAATGACAAAGACTGCTGTGTATACCACACATGCACATGTACACTGCACAGCACTTATGATCTTTGATGAAAACTTGGAAGATATGATGAAAAATGAGAATAGAAGGAGTGCTTTTTAATGAAAAAGTGTGCTGTATATATGGCAATCTACAGTATAATGGTTTTGAAACAGCAGAATATTTATTATCATTGAACTGATAATTCATTTTGACTCTATGTACATCTGAGAACAACATAAAATAAGGGAACACTTGAGATAAATTTTGAAAGATTGGTATAGAGAGATAAATTTGTTTCTATAGGTGTTAGATAGGGACTTTGTGTAGTCTGTAGCCATCAGGAACCTGATCATACCAAGTATCCTTTCAGATGTAAAATTCATCTTTCAATTGATAATTCTCTAAATTTCATCAGGTGGAAGACTGATAACAATTATTTGATATCTGTGTTTAGAGATACATGAAGACAAATAGGTATAAACACATACACAGACTCACATATATATGAGAGAGGAAAAAAAAGTAAAATCTATTTTTTTTTTTTTTTCTATTTCAACACATATATGTACATAATATTACATAAAAATGCATTAGTGCAATATATATCATTTAGGATAGCATAGACACAGTCAATGAAACTTGATGACTGTCAGTTTCTCACCTATGTGACCATCAGACTAAGAGGTTCCCACAAGGTGGGTATTGCATAGACAAAAAACTGACAGTTATCAAGCGCCATAGACTGTCTTTGCTATCCTCTCCTATCTTAGATTTATACCATCAGATTAATACTCTTGGAAAAAGGTATTTAACCCTTTTATCCACCTCCCACTCAGCTATTGGTTGAATAGCACTACTGCTGTTCTTCTACAAGGATGACTTTGGCATTATATAACTCTTGAAAGTTGATATGCCATTAAACAAAGAAACCAAATCAAACCAACTGGTCTTGGAAAAGAAAAACTCTAAATTTAAAATCTAGGTAGTTTTTTTTCAGAAGAATCTGTGGTAGACCTGAGCACCATTCTTCTGTTATCAGCTCATCTAAAAAGTGTAGTTGATCCGACACAAGCCTTTTCTGCTATAAACAAATCACCTGTGTAAGCAGTCTAGAAGTTGAGTGAACTGTTTAAGCTCTCATACATCATACACAATGGGACTGTGTATATATATATATATATATATATATATATATATATATATATATATATATAGTAGATAGATGTGTGTGTGTGTGTGTGTGTCATTAAGCACCTATTATAGATTTGTGATTAGTGACTGTAGACCTTGTTAGTTCATTCCTCATAAAATGTTTCATGGATGTAGTCATGTGCCAAAATTTGATTTTTCCTACAAATATCTATATATGCATCAAATGTATGTTGAGTCAAAAGTTTTGTAATAATTTTGTAATGTGAGTCACAATTCAGCAGCTCTGGATACTTTTGCCAAGTTTGTAAGGGTTGTAAGCTCACCTGATTATATCTGGGTTTATTAGATTTTTCTCTATGACTAGGAGTACAGCTTCAGAACCCATGGTTTTTGGCCTACCTGATCTTGCCTGATTATCAAGGTTCTTGCAACCTGAGCAAAATTTCTTGAACTATCTGATTACTGTATTGTAATCAACTGTGTCTTCACCTTTTACTCAACGTTTTTGGTTGTTTCTGTAGCGTTATGGCCAACTTTGAACTCATAAGGCATAAGTTCCTGAATTAGGCTATGTTGCACATTCATCTAGGTGGCTTGGAAATCCCCCATGAAATGAAGCAATGCACAACATGTCAACACACCAACTACCATGATACTACCAATCACAATGGGTACCTTTCATGGTCTGAATTGCTTCAGTCATGTGATATACATGCCACAAACTAGCACATACAAAAATATTGGAAAACTTTTGACTAGCTCTAGTATCTATCTTTATGTTTTTGTGTATTTTACAGGCACATTCAAGTAATAAGAGAAGGTAAGAATATGAATATACATACATATTTTATTTCCATGGAGATGTATGTAGTACATAGGAATAATACATCTCTTTCACTCTGCGTACATATATATAAACTGTGTAAACATGAATCAACACTGCATGGTGACTGTCAGTTTCATGCTTTTGCAATGTGAAACTGATAGTCACCATGGATTACTGATTCTTGTGTCCACATTTTATATTTTCTTGCATATGCTCTCCCTCTGATATTGAGCATGCTTCTTCCATAAATAATGCAGACCTTAAGCACAATAATTAAAACTATATATATATATATATATATTATAATAATAATAATAATATCAGCAACTTTGTAGAAGTTGTGCAGATGCAACAGTTGGTCAGTATTTTTACCAACTAAGAAAGACCCAAAAGAAATGAGTGTCAAGACCTTGTCAAGATGTTGAATAAAGTGATATATTAACTATCAGTTATGAAAGAAATGTAATTGTAAACTCCGTGGACTACTATCCTTAAATCATCATTGCAATCCATTGATTACAACTTGGAAAACCTCAACTCACAATCCAACGCAAATCCATAGGACAGAAGTGGGGGTATAACATTGAGATGAAAAAAATAAAAAAAGCATAGCTATCTCTTCTAAATGATGGAAGGTCAATGCCAATAGCTATTTACTTATTTATTTACATATTATTTATTTATCTTTTTTTTTTTTTATACCCGACAATGAGGGATTAGCCTGCCAAAATCAGGAAAGAAAAAAAGAATAGTATGAAGAAAAATGGTAAAAAGCTGCATGAAGAATATCCTGAATTTTTTAATGTGTTTGTGTGTGTATCTGTGTGTGTGCATTAGGGACAAGGGTGATAGTTGGGGTCTGCGTGGATTAGCCAGTCATATCAATCACGGAAGGTGAAAGAAACCAGTTGAAGTAAGAATAGACCACAGGCTTGACATATTGACTTTATTTTGTAGCAGTCAGTAGCAGGGAGTGTTAGATTGTGGAAAAGATCAGTGATGGAATGGTTGGGTGTTTATAGATCAACACCACACTTTTTCAAATCCCTCCGCCCAGCCATTACTCCCCCCCCACCAAGAAGCACATGTGTAACTTGCGTTCCAGATACAGAAAAATTGTGAAACAGACTGGAAATGTAGTTTGATGGGTGTGGATAGGGATTTTTGGAGAGTGGGGGGTCAGATAGGTGGTAAATGGGTGGCTGAAGTTGGGGTGTTCAAGAGTAGAATTAGGGTAGATGAAGTAGAAGTCATGTCTCAAAATGAAAAATAAATAAATAAATCATATAAAAAAAACTGAAAAAAAAGATCAAAATAGGTTTGATATGAGATTTAGAATGTATGTGCCAATCTTAAACTTGTGTTAGAGAAAGAGACATGGCAGAAAATAAAATAATAACAAACATCAACAAAAAAAATTACATTTTGTAAACATAAAGAAATAAAACAATGACCAAAACAAAATAAAAAGACAAAGAAGAAAGAAAATGCAGTGAAAACCTAAAGTTTAGAATTTAATAAAAAGAAAAAAAGAATAATGAAACCCACACATACAAAAAATTTTTGGGGAAAATGCTTGTTTGTTTGAGGGTATTGTGGAGACCCTCCTTATCTCTTGTGCTTTTTTCCCTACACTCAGGGAAGTCACTTCTATGAAAACAACAAAGTTTTTGTTTGCAGTATTCTCAGATGGTCTCATATTTTGAGACTGTCTTGAGAAAATGTTACTGAACATTAGTTAACATATAGTAACCATTTTTTTTTATGCACACACTCATCAGGGTTTAGAATACACTTACTGTATCCTCTGCAGGGCTATCTTGGGTATGACACTAAACTGCATCTGATGATGAGGCTCTAGTTCTTGAGATCTGTGAAGTGTAAATTACCCCTTCAATGCCATTACTACCAGATCCACTCTAACCCAGAGTCATAGTACAGTGTCAGGGTCTCATCTATGGGTTAGGTAGATCTCTTTCGAAATGATTTGTATTCAACTGGAATACTTGATGACATATAAGTGTAAATTTTTGTATTAAGAATTACTTGAAGCTATACTTGTTTACTAAGGGTTATTATTTGTTATTTGAGACAATATAACTGTTTACAGATAAATGATTATTATTAAATGGAAATAATTACTTGAAACTATTTAATTATTAGTATTAGATAGGAATACTTGAAATCATACAACTGTGTAAATCATTTGTATTCGGAATACATGATATCATATAACATTTTGCTACATATGATGGATGAGGCTGTTTTCATTTGACTTTGCACTAATGCCCTTTGGAAAGGCATAAATCCATGTTATCTCCTCTGTTATGGGTAAATAGTAGGGTAAATTAGGTGCATTAGCTTTGGTTAGGCAACAAATCTGGGAGAAGGAAAACAAGCTTTACTCTGCTAAAAAAATGACCTTGTATCACATCCTGCCTGTGGTGGAAGAGTTGGATCAAGACATATATATGATGTAGTTAAGTAGTTTCAAAGGGATAATTTATAGACTTATAGGACAGTTACTTTTATTACCACTATATATATTTATACACATGCTGGCAACCAAATTTATATATATATATATGTATGTGTGCTTGTGTGAATATCTCTGTTGGCAAGGATGCTTAAAATATGTCAATTGCATCTCCATCAGAGGGGTAATCCTCCATCTTAACGGGGTGTCTTGGTTATAACTCTAAATTGCATCTGATGGATAAGCTCTTGTTCTGGAGCTCTGTGGTAGTAGGGAGTACCCCTTCATTACTATTAATCTCAGGTCTTCACTAACCCAGGGGGATACCACCTCTTAAGGACCCATCTAATGGGTCAAATTGATCAATGAGAAACCATATAACTGTGCAAATAAAAGGTTACTATTAAATGCTAGTAATACTTGACACCATTTAACTATATGCAAATTATTTATATTAAGAGCAATTATTATTGATTATTGTCATCATCATGCCTGTGGTGTAATGGTTATCGTCGCAGGATATGGACACAGCAACACGAGTTCAAATCCTGGTCGTGACTGATTGCATTTCACATAGCACTAATACCCTTGGGTAAGGTATGAATCCAAATATTCTCCCTCCAGCTATGGGTAAATAGTTGGGCAGACTAGGTTCTTCAGTCTTGGTGAGGCAACTAGTTTAGGAGAAGGAAAACTCTGAATTGAAACCTGTTAAACTCCGCTTAAAAATTGACCTTGTGTCATATCCTGCCCGGGGTTGGTAAATATGATTATCATCATCATCATAACGCGCCATCAGCATGGATATCCCTGACCCTTTCTCGCCACTTGTCTTTATCATCCATTGATTCCGGCTGGTCTTCAGGGCTACATCCTGTATCAGCACAAAGCTGCTGTATGTAGTTTGTAGCTGGTCGTCTTCCCTTTGCTTGTCCATGTGAAGGGGTCCACAGGAGTACATCACTTATGAGTTTGTCCTTACTTCTCCACCAGTGTCCTGCATGTCTGGTTTGTCTAACTTTGATAGTTTTCATGATGGGTGGTAAATGACCATACAGTGGCTGCTTTGTGGGGTGCTGCTTTTTCTCCATACATTTAGTTAGCATCCATGTAGTGTATCCATACAGCAGTATTGACACAACCACTGCTTGGAAGAAACTGCGTTTCATTTTATCGGTCAGAGGCAATTAAAAAGAATTATTGCTATGGAATTTTTTAAATATTCAAATTAATGATTGTAAGGAAATATTTAAAAATTAATCAAATTTTATCATTAAATGATTGATAAGGAGTTAATATGCTATTAAATAAACCAAACTAAACCACAAGTTTGAAGGAATCATTTAGTATAAAGAAGCTTACTATGATTTCCTAAAATCTGTTTATGAATCATATATAATATATATTTATAAACTGGATTTGGCATTAAATAACCTATATGGGTTGATATGCCATAAAACCCAACCAAACCATAATTTCCAAACCCCAAACTGAGACAGTTTTCAATCCTTATTATAAGTCCCAATACTTGAATAATATGGAACTCTTTCTGTGGACACACAAACAAAAAAAGGATACAAATATATTTCAAATTTTTATTTAAAATCAGCAGAACAAGGAACATGAAAATTTCATTCATAAATTTGTGACTCTGAAACAGAACATATAATATAAAATTTACGACTTAGAACTAGAATGATTTGAGACTCTACAGTTCAAATACACCAAATATTATAAATAAACTGAAAATATATAAAATCAACAGATTTTTTTTTTCTGAATGGATTGTAAAATAAATTTTCTCTTCAACAGGAAATGCTCATTTTTTTTTTAAAAAAACACTTAACCTGAACTTGAGCATATGGTTATGAAGTTATATTTTTAAAGTTTAGCATAAACAATATAGATGGTTGCAATTGTTGTTTCAATAGGGATAAGATGTGTTCAAAATTATTATATATGTATATAAAGTGTTTATGTGTGTGTGTAAAATTTCATCATTATTAACTTTGAAGTAGATCAATTTTTCCACCCAACATTTTATTTTGGTGGCATTATTTTTTGTTTTATAAATTAAGGGTATATAAGAATCAGGAAGATTGTTTTTTCTTCTTTTACTCAATTATTTCTGCTATAAGTATTAATCTTGGAGTACACGCGAAAAGCATCTATATTTTGCCAGATTTTATCCCAAAGCTTAAATACTGTAACATAAAAAGAGAGAGAGAGTGAATAAGATATTTATTTACATAACTAAAATCATCATGAGCAAGTGGAGAAGAATTTTTTCCAATAAAATTATAACCAAAAATAAAATTACATAGTTAAATTTTTGTAATGTTACATAATCATATATTTGGTTATAGTTTCAGTGCTTTAGAGTTTGGTAATAAATGATACCTTATAATATCTCTTTTAATAGTACAGTATTCCATTTGAAATGATAAAATTCTGATATCTTTGATTAAGAAGAAAATTATTTTTTTTTATAAAAATTTAGGCCTGATGTAGTTATTTGTGTTTGATACTCTGTGTATATATGTATATACATAGAGAGAAAAAAAAGTCTGGTGTTCTTTAAGTCTTTTCCATTTGATTATCCTTTGTAGATCAAATATACACCAGGGATTTTAAACTAAGACCATTATTCTACAATAATTCAATATTAAGCAAATTTAAGTTTTTACGTTTGGAAGCATCAAATTTAATAATTCTGCTTTCTTTTCTTGTGGGATATCTGAATTGTCTGCATTTACCCCATCTTAATTTGCTGGGTATCTTCTTGTGTGTCAAGGCAGCAAAGAAAGAAAGGCAGTGAAAGAAAGATATTTGTTAATTCCAACTTGGGATTTTCGCACAAACCCGGAAGCAAAAAAATGTCTTCCTGGACTATTTGAGAACTGTCATTTTTCCTAAATCAGGTGTTGAAATTCACTTGTCATTTTTTGGGTTGATATGTCCAAATATGGTGTTTTTTTTAGTTGTGATTTGATAAGTCCATTTGGTACTTCTGATATTGGCTGCTGTTAACAGATTCAGCTACTTCTGGTGAAAGGGTGAACCAGCATACTGCTAAGTGGGCACATGGTTCCCTTACCTATAGCAGCTGAGAACAGGTCCTTCCAATCCAATGGTCACTGCTGAAAGAGGACGGGTTTCTTTATTTGCAGGCACAGTTCCTTTTTTGGACATGTGTCACCTCTACTTCCTGTCAGGGACTTCTAGGAGTTTCTGCATTTCTAAAAAAATTATTTCAATTTTATTATTTTTCTATTCACAGCATATATATATATATATATATATACTCTCGGGGAAAAAGTATTTGGCCTTCCTAAAAAAATTTATTTCTTATCCTAAAAGTGTTATTTTTAATAAAACAAGTTAAGCACCACAATGTTTTTATTTATTATAATAAATACAAGTCTTCTTCAGTAACTTTGACCTAAGTATTACCAGATATCTTTTGGAAAATTGATTTGTAGGGTTTTTTCTTCTATAGTATTAAAAATAAAAATTCCCAGAATTACAGTGGAGTTAGGAGACATCTGGATATGGGACAAAACAAGAACAAAAGTAACATTGCCCAGTTGGCTGGAGCTGTAGAATACACCGACTGCAAGAGGGGTAAAAGCCCTACCAATGAGAGTCCTGGATATGACACTAAACAATCTGATGGTGAGGTTCCAGTGATGCTGGAGCTTTGGGGAATGCAGAGTACCCCTTCATTGCCATTGCTCCCAGGTCCACTCTGGCCCAGAATGGTAGCACCTGATAGGGCCCTCTCTATGAGTTAAATTGAACTGCGTATTTATCTGAATAGCTTGAAATAGAAATGTTTTTGACAATTAAACTGTGTACTCATGCTAATCTGAATTGTTTGAAATAGAATTGATTATTTCCATAAAAATGGATTTGGTGTTAAATAACCTACAAAGGTTGATATGCCATAAAACCCAACCCAAAAGTAACGACAAGAACACAGGACAATTTCATCAGAGTCACCAGCTTGTGTGAGAAAAGGCTGACTTCTCAACTGAACCAATGTCATGAAAAAATGTCAACATCCGCTGTGAGGAGAAGACTGTCAAGCTGGCCTATATGGCAGAATTGCTGTCAAGAAACCACAGTTGAAGAAGCAAAACAATCTCAAAA
Organism: Sepioteuthis lessoniana; assembly: GCA_963585895.1. NCBI lineage: Eukaryota > Metazoa > Mollusca > Cephalopoda > Myopsida > Loliginidae > Sepioteuthis > Sepioteuthis lessoniana. The sequence goes on along the minus strand of OY757917.1, from coordinate 99,802,034 downwards.
AGCTTCAGTGGGCTAAGGTGCACAAAGACTGAACAATAGAGCAGTGGAATTAAGTCGTTTGGACTGATGAATCAAAGTTCGAAATCTTTGGCTCAAATAGGAGGGTCTATGTGTGGTGAAAAGTTGGTGGAAGAGCTGCAACCCCTGTATCATACCAACTGTAAAGCATAGATAGAGGTGGCTTTGTTATAGTGTATGGAGCTTTTGCCAAGGTAAGGGGATTTGTCCAAGGTAATGGGCAAATTGAATCAGACAGGCTATCACAGCATACTGTAGCATCATGTGATCCCATTTGGAACACAGCTCGTGTGTCAAAGACTTGCACTCATGCAAGATAATGATCCAAAGCATACAAGTAAACTCTGCCAGTGGTACATTAAAAGCAAAGAGGAACAGCTCATCATTCAACTGATATCTTAAATCCAATTGAACCCGTGTGGGATTAACTTGACCAAAAAGTCAGAGCTAAACAACCAACAAGTGTGACTCACCTCTGGCAACTTTTGCAGGAAAGCTAGGCAGAATTATCTTCAGTCTACCTCCAGTCTTTGGCAGAAAGAATGCTGAGAAACGGTGAAGCAGTGATAGTGGCTAAAGGGGGTCATGCTAATAGCCTAGGAGACCAGGGTTCAATCCAAGGTTGAGTCATACCAAAGACTAAAAAATGGTACTTGATACCTCCTTGCTTAACACTCAGCACTATAAGGTATGTATTAAGGGTAAAGTGGAGCAATCTAGGGAATGGAGTAGTGTTCTCCCTACACTTCTGTGTAGTAGCTAATGAAAAGGGAGCCTTCAGGTTGTCATCGACTACGGTCAGCCAACTGACTTTACTACTTGAATTTTATCTGGCTCATGAAAACTTTTATTTAGTATGATAAATAAAACCATTGTAGTGCTTAACTTGCTTCATTAAAAATAGTACTTTTAGGATGAGAAATAAAAATTTTGAAGGGTGGCTAAATACTTATATTGTGTATATATATATATATATATATATATATATATATCTCACTGGTCCCGTCACCTAGTTTTGGTCATGGGGATGCTACTCAAGTTGCATGTTTCGGCTAGAATAGCCTGGTGGAGCCCATCCCTCTCCATGTCTAAAAACTGGTTTGAATTCAGAGTTTTCCTTCTTCGAGACCGGTTACCATATCAATGTTAAAGAGCCCAGTCTGTCTTATGATTTAACCGTAGTTGAAAGGAGAATAGTAGGATTCATTTCTTTCCACAAGGTGTTAGTGTTATGTAAAATGCAAACAGCCTCATCCAGGATTTGAACTCAGGTAGATTTGTACACTTCCTGTCATGATAATCATTATGCCACAAGCACCTATATATATATATATATAGCTGCTGAAAAAAAATTGCTGTGACATCGACAAAGCCTTTCTCAGATGATAACTTTTTATGCACCATCGTGTCTATATAACCTTACCTATTACAAACTTATGATGAAAATTCAGAGGACACTTGGTGGGAATAGTCACTATCGAGAGAGGCCAAATAATTGCTACCATCTCACTAAGAAACTGGATATGCTCTGATGATGTGATAGTAGAATAAAATCATCATGCCAGTAAACCATGCATAACCATCTAAAAAAACTGGTCGCCTGTGTCGAAAATTGTGTAAATCTCAGTCTGATATTGTAAATCATTTGAATAGATGGAGCCAGTGTCAGGATTTTATCATTACACTGTGGATTCTTTTCTTTGTTGACAAGGGTTACCAGTATAAAAAGTCATTGTTTGAACTTGAACAATGTAGAATGTCTCTACTTTCCAGTTGAATACAATGTTGTCATAGTTAATTCAAATCTAACCCCAATGAAATAACACTTCATTATTAGGTTCTTGTACACTGACAGCCCATGGATTTCACATCCAGTCCCACCTTCAGTGTCTCAATGTCGTTATCTCATCAGTTAATACAAATCTTACATCACTGAATAAAAAATTGTTGCTGGGTTAATTTGCTTTGACTGGAAAGTAGTTTAAGCAACAAAGGATTGCACAACGAGTCTGCATTTTCATCTGATTTTTTCTTTAATATGACAGAAAAACCAACTCTACTGGTATCATTAGGTACTACTGGGGTGCTCTGGGTGAGTGATTATGATGCTTTAGACCCAAAACAAAACTATACTTCACCCCAGAATCCTAATCTGACAAAGAGCTTTCTTAGTGGTACAGCAGCTACTTTCTTCAAACAACATGAAATATATATATGTGTATGTGTGTTACAGGGTCAGCGCTTGGAAGTGCAGAGCCCTCTCAGAAAATTGTTAGTGGGGCCCTCTACTCTACGAAATCATTTCAATGACAATGGTTTTTGTAATGTAATTTTCTATAGATATTATCGTCAATTTATTTAATCTCTCTTGTGAAATTGTTGATTTAGGTATTTTTTAATAAGTTTTAGTTTTGAAAAACTTTTTTCATTTGTAGGCTTGGCCAAATTTGAACAAAACTGTCTAACTGGTTTAAAACTGGCCAATTATGAAATGCAGTTTCTTCCAAGCAGTGGTCGTGTTGATACTGCTGTATGGATGCACTACATGGATGCTAACTAAACGTATGGGGAAAAAGCTTGATGGCAACTACACAAGAATGCTGCGAGCAATATTGAACAAGTCATGGAGGCAGCACGTCACAAAGCAGCAGCTGTACGGCCACCTACCACCCATCATGAAAACTATCAAAGTTAGACGAACCAGACATGGGAAACACTGCTGAAGAAGTAAGGACGAACTCATAAGTGATGTACTACTGTGGACTCCTTCACATGGACGATCAAAGTCAGGACGACCAGCTAGAACCTACATACAGTATCTCTGTGCTGATACGGGATGTAGGCCTGAGGACCTGCCGGAAGCAATGGACGATAGAGAAGGATGGCGAGAAAGGGTCAGGAATATCCATGCTGATGGTGAGACATGATGATGATAATACTTATACGGAGTGTTTTAGAAAAATCGATATCATTTTGTAATCTAGTGATATAACCAATTCTTATTCAAATTACCTAAAATTTTAACAGCATGTGTGGGAACAACTCAAAATTTTATGTTTTAATTTTTTTTTCTTTTCAGGTGTTTGTTGTTGTTGGCGACCATAGTCGAGGGCAACCAGAAGGCTCCCTTTTCAATAGCTACTACACCGAGGTGTAGGGGTGGGCGCTACTCCTTTCCCTTGATTGCTACAGTTTACCCTTGATACGTACCTTATATTGCTGAGTGTTAAGCAAGGAGGTATCAAGTACCATTTTTAAAGTCTTTGGTATGACGCAACCTGGGATTGAACCCAGGTCTCCCGGACCATTAGCGAACACTCTACCCACTAGGCCAAACGCCATTTATTGAAAGAATAGGTCTAATTATTAAATAACAAAATATCAATTTTTTTAAACATCCCTTTACACCTCACATTTTTAAACACCCCCCTTTCTCTTTCATATACATGTACAAATCAATTACTTTAAGAATATAAACGATAGAACTTGTAGGTATGAAAAAAAATCTTGTTAGCTTAAACGTATATGTGTGAAAAGATTAAAAAGTAGTTATGTGTCTCTCATAGAAATCATCATCATGTCGTGCTGGTAGCACGGATATCCCTGACCCTCTCTCGCCACTTTTCCCTATCGTTCATCGCCTCACGCAGGTCTTCTGGACAACATCCCGTATCCTCACATAGTTGCTGAATGTATGTTCGTGCTGGTCGTCCTGCTTTTGCGCGGCCATGTGTGGGGGTCCACAAGAGTACATCACTTATGAGTTCGTCCCTGCTTCTCCAGCAGTGTCCTGCATAATACATATTTATTATGATAGTTATTTGATTATTGGGTCCTGAATTAAAGGTGTTCCTATATGTATGAAAACTTTTTGCAGTGAACATTGTGTGGAGATGGGATCGAATGGGTTAGGGAGTTGACGACTTGACGGCTTGTCTTCGTATATTTATTGCATCCGAGTACCAAAACTCCCAATCTTCCTTCTACTGCATTCTGGATGAAAAATGTAAAGTTCGTCAAGGCACCTTTTCTTTTATACCAAAATGTGTTGCTACGACATCACCTCCTAGTAGTGATCAAAAGTTATTTTTCCAACAAGGAAATTCATACCACACAATCATTTCACTATTTCGTCTTAAAGGTTAAATTCTTATATCTCATTACACACATTCACTCTGGGCACCTTGGGTGGTGTAATGGTTAGTTAGCTTGACTCGCAAAGCTTCACAAGAGAGTTCAAGTCTCATTGAGTATCCTATTCATTAAAAGAATTTAAAGGGAATAAAAATCAATATAATGGAATTTAGAGTAAAATTTAATATTTAATATGTTGGAATGACACTAAAGCCAAGTTTAGTATTTAACTGGGTAATGTTTTTAGGGGGCTTTAGTGTATAATTTTAAACGATAAGTTCCACAGCTTTCTAGTTCGGATACTGATTCAAAAAGATAACCCAGACAAAAATGTTTTTAAAAAGGAATTTTATACAAAACAAACAAGAAAGAAAAGGATAGAAAAGATAAAGTATTGCAAATGTTAGCGTAATTTGCAGGAACTTATCTGAGAGAGTGTCCGGGAAACAAAGCTCTTTGAATTTGAATACTTTTCTTTTCTTTTTAGTTTAGTCGAAATATTTCAGTTTTCATTAAATTTCGAAGTTCTTTTCAGCAGAATTCTAGGTTGAATTTTCTTTCAGTTGTTTAACTTGGTAGAATTTCAGTAGTCGACTTTCGTTTAATTTTACTTTTATTCCTTGGGAAGCTTCTTACCTGTTGAAATACTTATCGACTTTTCAAGAAGTGAGTGACAAAACCCTTCCGTTGGCTATTTTTTCGTGCCTTTACAGTTGGTCCCCGAATTCTTACTGAGGGTCCCAATATTAGTTCTCGACAAATAGTGGGAGGTAGCTTTTTGGTGTCGTATTGTCTGGGATTACTTCTCCCTTTTCCACTCTGGCTAAATCAAGTGCCGCACGTGGTCGGTTTGATTTTTTTCTTAGAAAAAAATGTTTATATCATACGGCCTTGTGCCACATCTCATCAAAAAGCTTAGTTAATTACCACACTCAATCATTCCAGACAAGTCTAACATGAAGTGCTAATTATACTTTTTTTCATTAAATTTAAATATCTAGTTTTATTGAGAAAAGATATTTATTTTCTGTCAGTGCATAAATATCTCTTGAACTTTTCTTGCTCGTGTTTTCTCTTGCGAAAAATGTATTTCACGTCGGGGAGATTTTATTGTAAAATCAGATTTTTTAAAAATTGAACTCAATATTTTCTTTCAAGAAGCACTTATTCAGGATATTCTTTTCTTTCACTGAGACGTAAGTAAAAATCATTGTTATAAATTGTTGCCATAATAAACTTTTTAATTTCGTTTTAATTGAAGAACGCAGTTCAATCTTCAATATTTAAACTACACTTTTTCCCATCAGCTCATTGATATATTCAATTTTACAAATATTCAGTTTTTAAACGTCGGTATGATTACACTGGTTTACAAAGAAATTGAGGCAAGCACAAAAATACCCGTTTTTACCTAATTTGAGGGTGCTGAATTCAAATTAGAAATCCGTTTTTACTCATCACCTCTAGTTTTTTAGATATGCATAGTGTGCATATACGGTACATAAAGGCGTATATGAATTCAGGGTTAATTCTAATATTGTGAGACTTATGGCTTATTTTTTTAGTTATTATGTGCTAAATGTAAGTGATAGCATGACATTATACATATATATATATATATATATATATATATATATATATATCAAGACGGATTTTGGCAGTTAAGGCAGCAGGTCTCAATCCACACTCTGGCAGTCATTGGAAGAGGTTGTCTCGCAGGCGGCGCAGGAGGTTGGTGTCCCTCAACTATCGTGTTACACATCTTTTGGGTTACTAAATATTAGTATTACATTTTCAAATGCACATTTAGTTTTACTTTGTTATACCACGCAGATGATTGTTATTTTTGTTTAACTAATATAACTGGTTTCAATGCATCTTCTAGGGAAAAGATCAAATATCCCAACCTTCGATCTGCTATGAGAGCCGTTCCCCATTCAGATGATCTTCCTGTACCCACACCTCCAGTAAATAATTATCTTTTTTCCTCATCAGATGAAAAAATGCCTTCAAGGGAGGATTTTGCCGAGTCAATATCTTTGGAAGATATTGAGTCTACATATTCAGGAACAATTGGCAATGAGCCACACTGGATAACGCAAGAAGACCTGAATGATCTTGCTCGTGATTTGTATCTGTCAAAACAGCAGTCCGAGCTCTTGGCTTCTCGTCTTAAACAGTGGAACCTAGTCCAGGAAGATGTAAGGATCACCAGTTTCAGGAAGCGGAACAAATAAGGTCATTGGTCTTCTTATGGGTATGCAAGCAGGCTTTACAAAGTACTGTTGTCTTCTCTGTCTCTGGTATAGTAGAGCTGTATCCCAGCATTACTAGCAGAAAGACTGGGGGTCTAGAAGCACTTTTGTTCCTGGCAAACACGGCCTCAAGGAGAATCCTCTGGTGGACATGAATAAGGTGCTTCTTCCTCCTTTTCACATCAAACTTGGTTTGATGAAGAATTTCGTGAAGGCGTTACACAATAGTGGTGCTGCATGGGAAGCATTCAAGTCAGTCTGTAGTGGCTTCCTTGGTAACACACGCGTACCAGATTACCAAGCCTGCATTGAGAAGTTGCTAAAGTCTTACGAGGATATGGGGTGCCGAATGTCACTCAAGATTCATTTTCTCCATTCCAATCTCAACTTCTTCCCGCCAAACCTTGGAGCAATGAGTGATGAGCATGGAGAAGGATTCCACCAAGACATAACGAAGATGGAGAGCAACTATCAAGGCAAATGGAACCCCGGCATGATGGGAGACATCTGCTGGGTGCTCTTGTGTGACATCCCGGAGGCAAAATACACCAGATCTTCTAAGAAAACACACTTTGGACTGTCTGTGGTACTATATATTGTGTAATTGTGTCATCCAAGTATATTGATTCAATCAGTGTTCTTTATCTACCCTGTTTTATCTGTTATAAGCTGCTGCAACTCTTGAAATATGCACATATATTCTCTGTTTATACTAAAAATGAGACTATTTAAAAGCCAGAAAACTAGAGGTGATAGAGCAAAACTGTTTATAAATTTGAATTCAGCACACACAAATTAACAAAAAACACCTATCCCCATTCTTGCCTCAGACCAAAAATTTATTTTTGTAAACCAGTGTTATTGTCAATACAATAAAATATCGGTATATGTTGGGTTGGGTAGAAACTTAGACCAAACAACTAAATTCTGCAAGGAAGGAATTTAAAAATTACTATCCGACAACAACCTCTGCGTTTTAAAAATTGTTTTCGATTTCAAGTCTATTGACTATGGTTGCTAGATGACGTTCTGCCTTAAAAAATAAAAATAAATGAATACATTTTAAAAAGTCACAAAACAAACAATAAATTAGACTTAGCCTACCGTAGAGAGAGAGAGAGAGAGAGAGAGAGAGAGAGAGAGAGAGAGAGAGAGAGACCCCGCAAAAAAAAAAAAAAAAAAAAAAAAAAAAATTTGTGAAAAACATGTTCTGTATGAAAGTGTCATGGAGAGCGGCAATTAAGAAAAAATCGTTTTGAAATAGTTATTAATCATTCATTGAAATGGTATTCAAGAATCATGTTTGTCAAACATGATTCTTGAATTGTTTGGTATCTTTACTTTGCCACAATACAAAAAGGACAAAAGTAGTAGAAAATATTCTTGTCACATTCTCAGAAAATTCCTTCGAAAAATAGGTAAGAACGATTTTTTTTTTAAATGTCAAAGAATTTTCATGATTTTGTTTTTAATGATTTTTATACGACGTCCAGAAACTTGACAAACATCTGCCAACAAAAAAGAAAATTATATCAATTTGGTGAAGACTTGTTTGAACGAACTTTAGGGGCAGCTGTTATCTTTACACACTCGCGCACACACATATATGTTGATTAATATTTTATTTGTTTACTAATATTTCCTCCAGAACAATATTTTGACGCACACACTACGAATACGCGCATACATTTTTTGATCGACTCTTGACTACTTCGAAAATAGAACAAAGCAAAAATCAACCAATGTTCAACTCGAGACATCACTGAATAGCTCCCTCCCTTGCCCGTTATTCATGGTCTTAAGATGCAAACGAAAATCAATGCCATTTTCAGTCAGGTTAGAGAAATTATAGTGAGGACAGGTCAGTGGAGCTCTTAACTGATTGTGGGTCTTCCAGTCAATGACATTATTTAAGATATCTCTTTTCAAGTATTCGACAGTAGCTTCTTTTTTAAGTAGTGACTCTATGATGGTTGAATATGATCGTCTAGGCTTTACTATTGTGGATTTGAAGGTTTGTGTTCATTTATTTGTCGTATCTGAGTACCAAAACTCACCGCCACAATTATGAGAGGTGTAAAAATATTTAGGCACTTGTAGCAGAGGAAATGTATTATGATTTAACATTTCCTCGTGCCAAATGTAGACAAACGTATGGTTGCGAGAGACAACGGACAAGAGAATTGGATTTAATTTCGTTTATTCTAAATAAATTGAAGTCGGTAGATTAGAAAAGACACAGGTTCTCTTCTTTCACCAAATAAGGGTCAGGAGGCGTTTGGTTATACGTTGTTCTTGGCTGGCTTGGCACAGTAGTTGTTAGGTTATGAGCAGTTTAGGTCTTGTGGCGGAAATACAAGGGACTTAATTGTGTCGTGTGTTAATTGTGATATAGTTTGGTAGGGTGTCAGCAGTTTTTGATCGTGTTCAAAATATGATGCGGGACAATTCTCTCTGATAGCAGTTTCCGTTTTTTTGGGGGGGGTATTAAAAGGCCCCATCCTTGTCGGGAAATCCACCCACTCGTACGTACTTTCTGGTTGTTGAGGCAGAAACGAAGACTGCCTATCAAGTCAGTTTTTGAGAAAATTCCATATTATTGTGAGGTGCCACACACGAATCAAGACTCATGTGCGTGCCTAATCCCCAAAATGCTTAGTCCTGTTGGCATCCCCTTTTGCAATGCCTCAGGCGCCAAGCAATAAAATCAACCCTATAAAGCAGGTAAAACCTTGAGGACGGTCCCACTGAGACCAATCGTTCAATTTTTCACTTCCCAGCATGATGACAGGGAAGTATTAAATGCCAAGAAAGAAGAAGGTATTTAACTGACTTCCCATCAAGCCAGAATACGGCACAAGGTCATTTTATAGTGGGGAGCTACGTATCAAGACTCATGTGTGGCCAGATCAAAAAATGCTTGATCTCTTTGTTGTTCTCCATATTGGGGCGCCAAGCCACGAATTCAGCCCTGCTTATCAGCTACTGCTTGGGGAGACTGTCCCCTGAGACCAGTTGTTCAATTTTCACTTCTCCACATGATGATTCATGTTAAGAATGAAGAAGGGATAGTTTTAATTTTACCATACATTTCATAATGCTATTTTGTTTCACCCCTAGTGGTTATTAGAAGTATTATTTTGGAAAGCAAGGGGTGTAATCCTATAGGACATTCTGGATTAAAGAAACATTAGATAATAACAAAACCTATATGAATGAAGAAAATAACTTGACCCCTTTATTCCAAAGAGTCTCCAAGTCTTCTGCAATATTTCTGCATTTGTATACTAATACTCTGGTTGTGTAAAGTTAGGGAAAAAAAACGTTAAAAGTAGAGAAGAAAAACCATCAGCAAATTATTGGACATCCTTGAAGAAAAATCTATAAAACATCACTCACAAGAAAAATTTATTCATGGAAAATAATACTTTCTTCAGTTAACACAGAGAATGATAATTCCATCTGAAAAAACATGGAAATAATTATTATCCGAATCTCATTATTTCTTTCACAATTTACACACACATTTTCATCTAGTATATCACCAAATACTGCTCTCATTCTTAACAAAATAATCCTCATAAACTGAAGTCTTCTTTTCCTTTTAAACTCTACTGATAACCAAATTCAAAGTTACAAAATCAATCCATTATCTAGATTTGGAAACTGAAAACGTATTTGAAATCATATATCATAAAAAGTAATTTGTCAAATTATCAGTTCAAGAGAACATTTATATTTTATTATCCAGTTGTAGTAACACAAAAAGAAAGAAAAATAATAATTTGCTTTTAATGTATAGATAAAATTATAAGCTTTCTGTAAATTAAAGTGAATTTTCCAGTAGTGAATTCCTATTTCACTAATGTACTTGAATAAGTTCGTTTTTGTTTTGTAATACCTTACCAGCGATAGAATCATTTACTAAAGTTTCATTTATCCACTGTTGTCCCAATCAATAACACATTTGCATTTCAAACTTTTATTAAACTAAAACTACTTTACAATGCATATTCTAAAGAAGTAAAATATGAAAAAAACATGATACAGACATGTCTTAAATTTTTGCTTTTGGAAAATATGAAACATGTCCTCAAAGCCATCAATGTTTGAGTCTTCAGGTCCAGAGAAAGAAATTGATTTTTAAAAAGGTTCCTTCATTAACTATCGGAATGTTTCATTTTATATCTATAATGGGTTTCAGTGGTTGCATCTATTTTATTAACAAATAGGATACAGGGCCGGATAAAGACATTGTAGTCTCATGGGTTGCAGGTTTTTGTGAAGTTCCTAGTAATATTTTCAAAAGGAAAAATAAATAAATATCAAATTAGGTCTCACAAGATAAATTGCAATTGAAATTATAACCTTTGCTTTTTGTAATTTCTTGGAAAAAAGTTTTCCCAAAACCTAAGTTGTTTAGGACATAAGCAACCTCCCTTGAGCCAATTTCTGTCTATGAGATCTATGACCTTCTTTCCTCCAGTCTGCTACCATCTTTGACTAAATATACAATTCCACATATCTTGTGGCTAACATATCACTTATCAGAAGACTTTAGCATGCTTTTTTACCATTCACCCACATTTACAAAAATGTTTGCTTGACCAGGGCCAGTCCTTCACCAGCTGAGACCCTAAGCTATATGAAATGTGCTGTTCTTCTTAAAAAAAAATTTGGTTCAAAAAATGACAAAGAAAAAGTTATATATTTTAATGAATTAGTGTTAAAGAATAAATACTAATAATAAAATAAAAATATATTTTTAAGAAATGAGACTGAGGCTTTGTAGCCCTAAGCTATAGCATATTTAGATTATAGGTAAATCCAGCACTGTGCTGGACTTGTTACAGAGAATTTCAAGTTAATGCCAACCCAGAGATGTTAGGAGGCTTTGGTACACATTGCTCATTAACCTAAAATTTTCAATGATTTGATCAAAGAGGTCAGTTCCCTGCTGCCAGGAATGTTCAGTTGTTGATAATTCCAAATGAAGAAATATTGATCTATTTTTCTAAAAAATGCTAGTATGAGAGAACAGAAATTCTCTACATTCAAATACCTACTTGTTTTATATATCTACTTTTTATTGTTTCTCAGGGAAAATTCTCATATCTACAAATTATTTCTTGTTTTGTTTGATCTTATTTTTATGAAGATAATTTATTGTGTGTAAGATGTGGCCAAATTTGTATAATAGTTTCTTTCTCATTAATCTTAGAATCTATTGTCTCCCTGTATATTTTCTGATTAACAAATTGTGAAAATGCAGTATTTGTCTTAGGTGAGGAAATTGTGAATTATTATTCAAAATAATGTTTTGGCCATTTCTAATATTGAAAGAAAAAGCATGTGTCTGTTTATTTTTAAAAATTTACTTATGGAAATAATTTATCTTGTCACTTTATGTCAAATTCACACATCTAAATATGCTCTTCATATTTGCTTCTTTCTCTATCCAATTATTGACTTTTAATTGTCATTGATAATTAGCAATGGTTTCATCAGCAATTCTGATCATTTTGGGGTCAATAATGTAGACAATGCTTTATTTAATTTTGCTTTCCATATTTCAGTTGATAATGACTAGTAATAGTCAATACTATGCTGGAGTTGTCACCAATAAAGACAATCTAAAGTCACTGATATTCTAGTGAAAAAGTCTTATAGTTTGCAGTTGATGAAAAAGGAGTAAGAATAATTTTTTTTCAGTTATTTCACTTAGATATCTATCTCTTACTAGGCCACTGTGATGACAACTCAATTGGAATTTATGATGGAGTTCCCACATAGGCCAGTTGATCAAAGAAATTCTTAACTGTCAGAACCTGACCGACTGTTATTTGTCTAACACCAGTGCCTCTAATCATGCTGTTAAATAAGTAAAAAAAAAGTAAAGTTGGCGACCTTAGTTGAGGGTGACCCAAAGGCTCCCTTTTCAATAGCTACCACACTGAAGTGTAGGAGAGTGTGGTACTCCATTCCCTGCATTGTTCCATTTTACCCTTGATCCTTACCTTATAATGCTGAGTGTTAAGCAAGGCAGTATCAAGTACCATTTTTTGAGTCTTTGGTATGACTTGACTTGGGATTGAACCCCGATCTCCCTGACCATTGGCAAACACTCTACCCATTAGGCCAATGGCCGGTATATAAATATGCTGTTAAATAATAGATTATAAAATTTTACATTTTCAGTTATTTTTCTGCCAGGAGTCAAGGATGGTTGATGGGCACAGGAGGGAGGACAGCTTATCAGGGTTCTAAAGGATAAAGAGATGCAAATTAACAAAACACGGATGGGGTCAAGACAATGAGTACAGAAGTTAAGCGATAAGAAAATTTAGATGAAAGCAATTAGAAAAAAAAGTCCCTCTAAGTGTATTTATTCACCCAACTCCTCCAGCATGAGCAAGTAGTGGGGAGACACTCGTGGTGTAGTGGTTAATATGCTGTTCTGCAATTTTGTAGTAAGTGAGTTCAAACACCAGTTGCACCATTAGGTTTACTTTTGAACTTATACTCTTCAGAAAGATATAAACCTCCTCATCACCACTACTTTTCTTATACAAGGATGGCTTTTTATATATTTCTAAAGTTACAGCATATATTTCACTAGTCATAACTTTGCTGGTAACTCTTTACTTGTAAAACTGGCGATAAAAAACAAGATAAATGCTTTAAGTCAATTGAAATGTAAAAATAATTGCGTAATGTTGTTGTTTTTATTGATTTTTTGGTATCTCTATCCATTACTTCTGTTATATTAAAGCAAATGAATATATAATTAGTGCGTGAATCGTGACCTAGAGGTAACCAGACAAGTGACATATCCATTACACCAAAATTCAGCTGCTTGAAAAGTATAATAAACTTGAAAATTCTAAATAGATAGAGTACACAGATACTACACTGATCTTACAGAGAAGGCTGGAAAAGGACTCTTTCATTCTTGGCTAAGTATATGAATACTCTACTGATCTTAGAAAGAGTATTGAGGATCAACAATTTGATCTAAAGCAGTGTACAGATACTACACTGATCCTTGGCAGAAGACCAGGGAATGCCATTTTGTTCCTAGGCAAGACACACATTAATATTGTGATTCTAGGAAAAAGTGCTGATTGATGTGTAAATAATCCAATCATTTTTCATGGGTACTATGCTAGAGTAAAAATAAAACCAAAGTCTAAGTGTAAATAATGTGTCATTTAAAAAAATCATTAATCATTTTTGTTAAACTTTGCAGTAAAAAAGAATTCTTAAAGATGATCACCATTTGTTAATTTTTGTTTCTCCATTTTTAAGGTGATTTTTAAAATATGAAAAATGACATTTATATTTTTATTTTCCACCCGTTCATTTCATTGACATCAATTTATCAAAATAGATAACTGATTAATGAAAGCAAGCATCTCTTTGATTACATCTGTCGACCCTTCACCCATACCTGATTGTCTTGTCTAAGGGTTGGGCCAGAATGATCAGTTAGAAGTTACCCTGATGGATGAGAAAATTTAGATTTCATCAATTAACAGGGAAAAATTGAAATTATCCCGTATATTTTCAAACTCTATTGGGCTTCTTTTTAGATTGTCAAATATTTGCAGATCTTTAGTCATTTAACTGATTTTGTCAAATAATAATTGAGATTTTAAAAAGAAAGTAAAGATTTTATTAGATTTAGTGTTTGATTTATTTGATATAAAAAGGCCACAAGATATTTCATTAAATGATCTGAGCTAAAACAAAGTTTGAGATTGGCAGGAAATGTAATCATTATGTATTAAATGATGGTCAATTTTATTTATTGAATAAATTATGTCATGTTTGTTTAAATCAGATACTTCCTAGCTTTTCTTGTTCAGAGTACACTTTACATGTAAATTGAAAAATATATATAAAAAGGTATTTACACATTTTAATTCTCAAAAATAATTTAAACTGAAGAATATTATCAGTAAATTAATCATCGTTATCAATTCAAACCATGTGCTTGATATTTTTAGCAATATTTTCTATATTAGCACATATGTTAGATAAAGATTTATTATTTCTTTTCAATGCAAAGTTGTCTTTCTCTTTTTTTTTTTTGCATGGAGTGTTTGTAAGAGAAGAAAATCCTCGTCTACATATAATGTGGAAAACTGGACCAAAATTAAAACTCCATGATATATCGCTATATTACTAAAGTGATATAGATATTTATTTGTAGATTACAAAACTAAGATAAATTCTCATTTCCTTTTCAATGTTCAGAAGTCTTTCTCTGTTTTTATGTTTAATGTAAGAGAAGAAAATTGTAATTCATATAAGTGGAAAACAGATCAAGATAATAAAAACTTTTTAGGATACTCTTCTAATAGAAATCCAAATTACTTCACTTGGTAACTTTTTTATGCTGGATTTTTAAGTCCATGATCCCTGAATATAGAAGCCAACTCTTCTTTATCTAATTTCAAGTGGATATCAAATTAAATATTTTTAAAACAGTTTATATGTTTAATGATAGAAATTAAAGTTTAAATTCTGTTTCAAAGTTGCTGAATGCTTTATCATAATGTGAATCATTTTCTTTCATTCTGTTTTGTGCATATTTTTTCACAGTGCACATAGCTACATCTCATGGCAAAAAAATTTGGATTAAAAAGACTTGTCTGTATCAAAATCTAGAGATGGAAAAAGATCTGTACACATGATGTTAATGAGTTAAGCAGATGAAATGAATAAATTCCCTCTGAGGTAAAAAAGATCACTTCTTTTTATCATCTGAATATCATTTATTACCTAATTCCTTAAAAGAAAATATTTAGCCATATTCCTTATCTCTCGTTTTTAAAACAATTCTAAGCAATGAAGCTGAACATTAAGTGAAAGACATAAGTTAAAGCTTTTTTAACTTTTCTAAGATCATACCATGTCATATATATAATTCAGTAGTTAAAGCAGTACACTATTAAAGTTTTAATTTTTTTTTTAATGAAAAGACTAGTTTTAAAAGTATAAAAACAAGCAAAATTTGAGAAGTGAAATCAATACTTCAAAAATTAAACAAAAAACAAATTTATACTGATTAGCATTAATATTTATTAAAATTTTACAAGTGATCTCCCAACACATACAGTTGATAACACATCTATATTATAATGATTTGTTTTTATTTGTTTTAATATTTTTACATGTTACTATAATATAGCAAAAATAATTCATTGTTGAATTTTTGTACAGAAGCTTTAAAATGCTTTAAGAGCTATTTCCAATTCAATAAGTGTGAGATCAGTGCTCATACTAACCTGGATCATTATAATTTCTCAAGGGAGATAACTATCAAATGATAATTATATAGTATTTTTCCTTTATTTATTCTTAAATAATTATATCATAAATTTTTATATTATAAATTCTGTAAGTAGGATGTGATTTGACACTTAATTAAAACTTATTTTATAGTGTTCAATGAGAAATAATAAAATCTTGATATCTTTGATTAAAAGAAAATTAACTTTTTATAAAAGAATGTAAGGGGTGTATTTAACAGTGTAACATATCACTTGTTCTTTGAGAAGATGGACTCATCCAACTCAGTTCTTCTTGTTGACCTTTGCTATTATGGGATAGGGTACATGAGTACACCAAGAAGTTGGTGAGCTTTCTTTTTTATGTTCTTTCAGTGGGCTTGTAACAGTTTGGCAGCAACCATCTCCTCTTTATATTAATAATTGATTGTTAACAAATACAGGTTTTAATCATATATATTTTAAAATAAGTTATGGATTGTGCTTTAATCTTAAACTTCTAGATATAGTATTTGCTTTTACATCACTGATAGGTAATTACAATATCCTGTGGCAAATCTGTCACTGTAAGTTCCCAAGATATTTTATTGCCACAATATTGAAACATAAACTAAGTATAGCCCATTTTTGGAATTTCTGAGATTTATTTATTTTTTTAATGGAATTAAACAATCTTTCTATACCCTTGGGCTGAACTGAAGAGTCTGGAATTCATTATATCCCTGAGCTATGTTGCTTATCTTTTGAAAACTCTGAAGTTGTTTGCAAATATGCATTTCATATTAGAATAGAAATCTATAAAGAACAATGGTGCCATCAAAGACAATGGATTATTGGTCTGCATTTTCAGTTGGGACATATTTCACTTTGAATTTCTTTCTGTTTTGTTTTTCTATGCAATAATCTTTATATTGATTTCTCTTAAAACTAAGCATTATATGACATATGGTAGGACAGAGTATTGAGCAGCTTGTCATAAGGTTTATGTGTTATGGGGTGCTGTGTCATCTAGTATAATTTGTAAATCTTCATCCTAATTTAGTTTTATAAGCACCAAACCTAATATCAACAATGTCAAAATGTTGGTTATGTTCTGTTTCTTGAAGTTTTGTAGCTGTTTACCAAGAGAAGTAATTATCAACATGCCATGTCTTGATATATCCAATTTTGATTATTGTCTTGTGAAAGCAATCATCACTAAGGCCTGGTAAATGGGAAGAAAGGAAAAAGTAGTATTTTTTCTCTTAAAAGTTTAACAAATTCTATCAGCAGGTGGCCCAGTCATCTGGGGCTGTAGAACACACCAAATGCATCTCTACTGAGGGCTAAGACCCTCCCCAATGAATGTCATGTATATGATATTAAACAATCTAATGGTAAGGCTCCAGTAATGCTAGAGCTTTGGGGGAATACAGAGTACCCCTTCATTGACATTGATCCCAGGTCCACTCTGGCCCAGAGTGGTAGCACCTGATAGGGTCCTATCTATGAGTCAAATTGGGCGGTTTGACATTTAAACTCTGTGCAAATGACATATGCTAAACTGAATTATTTGAAAAAGAACTGTTTGATCATTTAACTATGTGTAAACAGATGACTGATGTCTTATTGAATTGTTAGTAATACATAGCAATACTTGGAATCATTTAACTTTGTTGATTTATACTAAACTGAATTATTTGAAATAGAACTGTTTGATTATTTAACTATGTGTAAACAGATGACTGATGTTTTTATTGAATTGTTAGTGAAACATAGCAATACTTGAAATGAATAACTATTTAAATGTGTGCAAGTAAATGAATGATGTTAAATTGTGGCTGTTATATAGCAATACTTGAAACCATTTAACTGTGTCTAAAAAATGAGCTCAGGCTTGTTTAGAAATGTTATCAACAAAATGTGTTTACAAATCATATATTTAATATATATATATATGTATAAACATGATTTGGCATTAAATAACCTACAATGGTTGATATACCAAACCAAACTAAATCTATATGCAGGTTAGGCTTAAATTTTTTGCATTCTTTAGGTATTTACCCAACCCCTCCACCATGGGCAAGACATGACATTAGGTCAATTTTTAAGCAGAGTACAGCAGATTTTGAATTCAGTTTTCTTCTCTTAGATTATTTGCCTAACCTAAGCTTAAGCACCCAGTCTGCCTTACTATTTACCCAGACCTGAGGTGAGAACAGATGTATTTGTACCTTTCCTAAAAGCATTAACTTGAAACATTAGAGTAAAACACAAAGTACCTTGTCCAGAATTTGAACTTGGGTCACCAATTCCAATTCCTCCAATGATAACCATTACGCTAAGCATGCATTCTATTAGTATTTTCTCTCTTGAATCGTCATCCTTTCAGCAGTGCTTGCTTTGAATACACTGGTTGTATCCCCTGCAAAGAAGTAAGACCCTCTCTCCATCAAAAAACAAAAGAAAAACATATCAAAGGTATAAAACTAAACAGCATTTGATGGTTAGGCTCCAGTTCTAGGGAATGGGAAGTACTCCTTCATGACCATTACTCCTTGGTCTACTCTGACCTAAAGTGGTAGTATCTGTTAGGGTCCCCCCTATTGGTCAAATAGATCTGTTTAAAGATTTTTCATATCTGTTAGGACCATGGGTAAAAAACAAAAACCTCTTAAGAAACAACAATGCACAAAATTTAAATAAGAATATACAATGGATGCGCTTCCCGAACCTCTTGGCATAAAGTAATTCGAGATGAGTTGTCATACCATTAAAATCAATCAATCAGCATGTGATTAGCAAAGATAATATATATATATATATATATGCATACCTACTTACTATTCTTTATTAGTTGTCCTGTTGGGTATGTGTCAGTTGTAATTAAGGATATTAAGAAGGAAACTGAAAAAACTAGGGGGGGGGAAACAAAATAAATTCTTTAACCTGTTTGATGTGAGTAAATTTTTAATAGTGCAATGTTTGTCGGGGTTTTCTCATCAAAATATTTGGAAAAAATTTAGTCATCATTACATGTTTGACAGTTTTTATTTTATTTCTATTTCAATCAACAGAATATCTGAAAATGTATGTATCTAGCTTATCCCTCTTCAAGGGGCAAAATGTGACACAACATCAAATTTTTAAGCAGAGAAAAACTGGTTTGAATTCAAAGTTTTCCTTCTCCTAAACTGGTTGATTTACAAAGTCTGCCCCACCATGTACTTATAGCTGAAAGGAGAACAGATGAATTCATGTTTTTCCCTAGGGCATTAGCGCAAGTAAAATACAAACAGCCTATCTAAAAACAAAAAAATGTAACTTGTACTTAAATGTGTTAAAATGTAAATAAGTATATCTCACCCTTGGCATGAAACTGACAACTTGCTATCTGATCAGTGGCAGTAAACAGGTTCATTTGGGAAGAATATAGGGTCATGGCATGGTAATTTATTACTTCCTGTGGAAATTTATCTTTACTTAATCATCAAATTTTCTTAAATCTACCCAGAATCAATTCTGTTTGTCTGCGGATTTTTTTAATTTGTGTCTAGAGTTACAGGTGTTTTTAAAGGAAAAAATTGCTAACAGATTTTATTGGTAATCAAGATATTATTGACAAGTAGGAAAGGAGGCTTATCTACAGAAAATAGCACCTATGGCAAGCACTGAAATTGCACCCCTGTCTAAATATCTGACACCAATTTGTTAGATAACTTTACCATAAGATCTGCTCAAAAATACAAGTTAATTTCATTAATCTTTTAATTAACAAATTATGGCACTACTGAAAATTACAATTACAGACTACCTCCCAAGTGAATGGCCCTACTGCCAATATCTCTAAGTGGTACCCCAGACATGTGCCTTACCTGCAATACTATAGATATGCCACTAAGTAGGAAATAAGATTAATTTGCTTCAAATTATGATGATTATTCACATCATTCTCAAAACAAATTATGATCTGAAAATAATACTGAATAATTATAGTTCAACTAAACAATTTTTTAATTTACTCTGTCTTATATTAATTTTTAAATTTTGTTCATCAAATTTACATGCAAATGTAAAGATTATTATGGGACTGAAATAATATTTTTTAAATAAAATACTGATTAGTTATGAGTATATTTTTCAAACTAATTTTCACATTTTTTCTTTAAATATTGTCTGTTTGAACATGATTTTGTAAATATTTTAGGAATTACTGAGTGATGAAAAATTTGGTCTATCAAAAAAAAAGTTCCATCTCAGAAAGATTTCTTGCAAATAACCAGAATTAAATTAGCTAGGAAAATATCCTGTATTTTATCTTCTTCATTTGAAAATCATATATTCATACCGATGAAGATGAATCTAAATTGTTGAAATATGCATATTTAATCTTTTCTGTTGGTCTAATATTGATTACTTAATCTTTTATTCTTAATTTCTTCAAAATGTCCTGTTACACATTTTATTGAAATGCTTTTTTTTTTCATCTAAATACATGTCAAATCAGACCATAAATATAAATATATGTATAATAACATATGAAAGAAAGAGTACAAAAACCTATTTCTGTATACAATAGTGTATCAGTAAATCTGTACCCTGACATGTAGTTATCAGCTGAATTTTGATCTGGCATTTTCACTTTATAAAATTTGTTCTATGTATTTAATATACTCCAATGAATTAAGGGCATTGACAAAAAAAGAGATTATGTAGAAAATAAAGACTTAATTAATGTACTTACCCTAACCCATACCAGCTATTGGCTTAATGAGTAGAGTGTTCCCCATTGGTTGGGGAGACCAGGGTTCAATCCCAGGTCGAGTCATACCAAAGACTGAGAAAATGGTACTTGATATCGCCTTGCTTAACGCTCAGCATTATAAGGTAAGGATCAAGCGTAAAATGAAGCAATCCAGGAAATGGAGTAGCCCCCTTCCCTACACCTCAGTGTTGTAGCTATTGAAAAGGGAGCCTTCGGGTCACCCTTGACTAAGGTCGCCCACTTAACTTTACTTAATGTACTTATATATAGATCAATAAGTCAATTGGTTGACAAAAGTAAATTTTGATTTGAAGTTTTCACTATATAATATTCAATCTATGTGAATAATGGTAAAGTATTGGATTAAGTACTTTCACAAAGAAGGAGATCATGTTAAAAAAATAAGTATCTATTGCATAAAATACATGTTTCTTCACATTATTAGGCTGCAGACATTGATATACCAAAGTAAATCTTTCTTTGTTGTCTGGATTATTTCAAATAAACTTGTATAGGAGTGTTAATGTTTTCTTGTGTCATAATGTGGTAAAAAGTAAGAAAAATTGTTGAGATAGTGCTCTGCTGTGTACATTCCTTTAAGACTACTGACACTAAATGACTTCAGTGTTTGGCAACCAAAGAATTTTTGCACTTTGATTTGCTGAAAATCAAAATCATTTTACCAGTTATATAGGTACACATTCTTGCACATTTAATAGGAGATATAAACTTCATATGCATTTACATGACTATGCTTACACTCTTGATAATAGACATTGGATATATATATATATATATATATGGTTCTTTGCATAAATTTTTATAGGTATAGTATGAGGAGGAAAAAAAGACAAGTCCAAATGAAAATAAAGATTTTTGGGAGCTGATTTTAACCATTTGGCAGTCTATTTAATGAAATAACTTTTTTGAAACCTGACAATAGTTGACAGCTGTTTGGAAAGAGTATAATGTAGATGGGCTGGGATTAACTATGGACAAAATCAACTGCCCGAACCAATCACTCCTCAACCCACAAGGTTGAGTGAGAGATAAGTACTAAGACTACCCTCTCTCTCTATCTCATAATTTATTTACTTTTTCTTTATTTGCTGATTTAAAAAATCTTTGTAAGAATCCTTTTGTTTTATCATTTGTTTCCCTTGTCTCCTCTCATTAATTTTAATCTCTATCTCTCTGGTTCTATTTTTTCTTTTCCTTTTTTTATCCACATTCTGATTCTCTTGGTCTTCTCCCCTTCTTTCTCATTACATTCTATAACCCCTGTCACCTTTTCAGACTTATTATCCCTCTTATTTTCATGTTGATTTTGTAAAATCCTTTGCCCATTTTTATTTTCCTTTATTTTCTCATTACATTCTGTAACCCCTGTCACATTTTCAGACTTATCCCTCTTATTTTCATGTTGATTCTATAAAATCCTTTGCCCATTTTTATTTTCCTTTATTTTCTCATTACATTCTATAACCCCTGTCATATTTTCAGACTTATTATCCCTCTTATTTTCATGTTGATTTTGTAAAATCCTTTGCCCATTTTTATTTTCCTTTATTTTCTCATTACATTCTATAACCCCTGTCACATTTTCTGACTTATTATCCCTCTTATTTTCATGTTGATTTTGTAAAATCCCTTTCCCCATTTTTATTTTGCCCTACTTTCTCTTCCACTTTCCTTTCCTCTCTTTCTTGTTCTTCTTCGGTCATTTTCTTTTCACCATAGTCTTACTCTACTTGTTTGATTTTATTTTGAGTGTCAATCAATTTTTCTAATTTTCTTGCTGCATTAATATTTTCTCTCAGTTTTCTTTTTTTCCACTGTATATTTATTTTAACCTTCTTGCTGCCCCTTCTGTCTTTCTTTCTTCTCTCTCTCATGAGCAACTAAGCTACAACTGAAGAGAAATTAAACAGCTTTTTCAATATTTTTTAAAAGTTGTTTTTATCAATATCATATCTTGAATAAATATAGATATTAGAGTACTGAAAAGGTTTTGTATGTATTAATGATTTGACAATTATCCAAGTACAACATTTTTTGTTCTGTTGTTTTAAATTTTTTTTGCATTTCTTTTCTCGTTTTTACTTTCCTTTTTCCCTTTTAAATGATTTTTTTTATCCTTTCTTTCATTTTTGCTTTCACTTTCACTTTTTCTCTTTGCTTAACCCATTTTCTTTTTCTGTTTGGTTGGCTGGGCCTAGGATACACTGACTGTATCCATGTATGCTAAGAGGTAAGACTTCTCCCAACTCATAAAAAAGTGTCTGTCTTGGTGTCGGTATTAAACTGCATCCAGTGAAGAGGCTCTAGCTTTTGATACTGCAGAGAATCCATTCATTGCCAGGTTTACTCTGACCTGGAGAGCTCCTACCTGTTAAGATATTAGCACTCTGGGTCAGAGTGAATCTATGGGTCAAATAGATCTGTTTAAAAATTATTGATATTGAATAGGAATACTTGATACCAAATAATTATAAATTATTTGTATTAAGAATAATTACTTGAAGCTATAATTGTTCACTAAGGATTATTATTATGAGTTACTTAAAACCATATAACTGTGTGCTAACAAATGATTATCATTAAACACCAGCTCATTGGCATAATGGTTAGACTGTTTGTCAAGTCATGCCAAAGACTCAGAAAATGGCACTTGATGCCTCCTTGCTTAACAGCATTATAAGATATGGATCAAGAGTAAGTGAAGCAATGACAGGGAAAGGAGTAGTGCCCTCCCCTACACCTTGGTGCTGTAGCTTTTGAAAAGGAGCCTTCAGGCAACCTTCAACTACGATAGACCAATTTACTTAAAACAACTACACTTAAAATGTGAATATAAGCATACAATGTTCACTGTAAATATAAAGTACAATTCCCTTCCCTTTTAGGCATAAAATAACCAGTAACAAGTTGACATATCATTAAAATCAATCAGTCAACCTTTCTCTTTTCCACTTTCTTTTGTTTTCCTTTTTTTCTTTTAACCTTTTTTCTCTTCCATTTTTTTTATTATATATACAATGATATCTTAACTTTTATTTCTACTGAGTTACATTATGAGTTTGAAACAATTATTTTATGAGAAGTCCTTTATATTTTCTTTTATCAATTAAAATAGGAAAAAATTGCATCAATTTTTTATAGTATATTCATGCCAAGAACCAATTAATGATATCAATCAAAGTACCACAATACACACACATGCACATACGAGTCAACTCTATTAGATATAACTTGATACTACTGTAAACCTGCCCAGTCAGCTTGGACTGTAGACTTCACCAACTGCACCATTGCAGAAGAGTAAGACCCCCACCCCCACCTGCCACAAGCATCCTGAGTATGACATTAAACTACATCTGATGGAGAGGCTTCTGTCCTTGAGCTTTGGGGAACATGGAGTACTTCTTCATCGCCATTACTCCCAAGTCTACTCTGACCTGGAGTGGTAGCACCTGTTTGGGTAACATCTATGGGTCAAATAGATCAGTTCAATCATTTACTAAGGATTATCATAATTAGTTATTTAAAACCATATAGCTGTATGCAAATTATTCATATGAGATAGAAATATTTGACAAATAGAATTACTAATGTTAAATAACAATACTTGAAACCTTTTAACTGTGTGCAAACAAATAAGCTCTGACAATTCATTTAAAAATAAAGTTATAAACAAACTATTTGTTTACAAATCATATATATAAACGCAGGATTTGGTTTTAAATAACCAACAACGTTTGATATGCCATAAAACGCCAACCAAGCAACTACTGTAAATCCGGTGCATAACTTAAATAGAATATTCATAAGTACATCTGCTTGACCAGTGGTTAGTGTGCTGCTCTTATCACAATTGGAGAATAAACTCAGTCCTTGCAAATTTCTCTAGAAATAAAACAAATCCTAAAATTTCTAAGAAAAATTTTGACATTATTAACCCTTTTGCTGTTTCATTTTCCATTTTTGATAGTTCCTCGTACCACATTTCCCTGCAAAAACTATTTTTATAAAAGTCACTTTAAGACCTTTAAAATTATTATAAGGTATTATGATATCCAATGTAAAGGTTATGAACTGGTGTTAGAACAATTAAGAAAAATGAAGTAAGAAATTTAATGATATTTGGCAATGACATGGTGATAAGAATTCCGCTATAACTTGTCATATATATATATATATATATATATATATATATTGTTGCTGTTGGAATGCAAGCTGAGAAGCGAGCAATCCCAGCTGGTTCACCTGGGCAATTGTGTCTGATGTTAAAAGACCTGAAACTCTGAATCAATCCAGGAATATCACTGATGATGTGTCCCTATGGACATACATATAAGATATATCTTTTTAAAACACACACACACACACACACACACACACACACACACACACACACACACACACACAGAGGGAATGTTTAAAAAAGATATAACTTTAAGGGTAATCAATTAAAATTTAGATGCATATAAATTCAATGCATATAGCAGTATTTTGCTCAGCAATATTTAGCATTTAAGATATTGAATTATGTGCTAGATTTATTTATTTAACATTATTTGTTTGCATTGTGGTAGCTATAGTTTCTTCCGAGGGCAATTATTATTGAAACATGTTTTGCATATAAACATTTTAAATATGTAAGGCATGAATATAATGTGGAAATACCTTGGTTTACACTTCCCAACAATTTGACAGTATTGTATTTAGTTTATAAATTTCATGAGATTGCTTGTGTTTTGGACTGAAAGTGTTAAGACCAGTTATGCTGAAATTCTCAGTGATGTGTCTAAGCATTTAACTTGCTCAGTGAGTAAATCTCTGAGAAAACTACTGCAGATTGTGTATATAAATAAATCTTAGATTTAAGATTGTTAAAATACAAGTTGTCAAAAAGATGGCTGCATTTTTTAAAACATCCTGTATAATGAATTGCAGAAAAGTTCTTGGTCTAACCAAGAAGAAAATTACCTTTTTTTCTTTTATTCTTTGTTTTTTTTTTTTAAGTTAAAATGTCCCAAGTGTTTTGAATTTGGAGATATGTTGATTAGCATATATGCATCATGGCTCTAGGATATTCTCTTTCTAGTTTGCCTGAAAAATTTTCACTGTTACTTTGTATATCAGTCTATTTACGTATATTGTGTGTGGTGGGGTTAAAAGAAATAAGTAAGTCATATTCTGTTAAGACTCCAGCTTTTACTCAGGCATAATATAGACTGTCAATATCATAAGTTGATATTAGGTGGAACAACCTACACCCTCATATATAAGTAAAGTTGGCAACTATAGTTGAGGGTGACCAGAAGGCTCCCTTTTCAATGGCCACTACACCAAGGTGTAGGGAAGGGAGCTACTCCTTTCTCTGGATTGCTCCATTTTATCCTTGATCCATACCTTATAATGCTGAGTGTTAAGCAAGGAAGGATCAAGTACCATGTTTTGAGTCTTTGGTATGACTCGACCTGGGATTGAACCCTGGTTTCCCGGGCGATTGGTGAACACTCTAACCGCTAGGCCAATGGACCAATATGTACATATAATGTGACCAGATATCAAAGACAGTTTATTTTACAGATGTGCTAATTAATTAGTTATTGTGATTATGAATTTCATTCATGCCTAATTACTTCTTATGTTCATATTTAACAGTGCTTAAAAATAATTAAATAAAATTAAGTAACCTGTGGTTCCTTTGTGTGTTTTTTTTAGTTATGATAATTAGTTGTTAGTAATTATTCATGTGTGTGTGTGTATATATATATATATATATATATATATATATATATATATATAAGCTAACCATTATGCACACATTGTATGAGTGCCAACAGTTAAGATGTGAACTGCTTGTCTGCCTACTCAGGTGAAATGTTTATAATGGTGCTACACATTCCCTGAGAAACACTTCTCAGGTTTTGAATTCAGTTATTCTTTCTCTTTAACTGGCTGCTTTATCAAAGCTAAGGAGTTCAGTTTTCAAGATTTGAATTTGGTTTATCAAGTCCGTTTCCTACACTGATAACCATTATGTTTTGTACTTCCAATGTATATGTGTATGTAAGTTGACCATAGTCGAGGGTAACCCGAAGGCTCCCTTTTCGATAGCTACTACACCAAGGTGTAGGGGAGGGCGCTACTCCTTCCCTGGAGAAAGTAATGTGTATGTATGTATATATATATATATATATATATATATATATATATATATATATATATATATATATATATATATATAAATGTGCAAAATAATTTTATTCTATAATTATGTCTTGCAGAAGAAATTCACAGATACAACTGATAAATAGAAATAGTCATTTTTGAAATAATGGAGGAGTTAATAATTCTGCTTTTTATGAACAGATAATAAAAGTATTTTTAGTATTATTTCTTGCATTAATGTTGTATTAAAATTAAAGCTTTGTCCCTAAGTATTTGCTACAGTTGCATATAACTTTCGTGTACTATATATAACTACTATTATTAGACTTAGGTATTATAAATATTCTTACTTCAATCACTTCTCTCCCAAAATAGTTGCTATGTTAGTACATAAATTTCATACTTTAAATGTTACAACTATTATAAGCAACTGAAGTAGTAACTTCTTTTTAATAAAATAAAAACATTCTAATTTCAAAATTCTTCTTAAAATTTGAAATAAAAAAAAATGTGTGTTTCCAACTTGCTGGACTTAAAGTTTGTGATTTTTACTTCCAGCTATCACACACACACACACACACTCACAAAACCAAGAAAGGCTAAAAATGAAGTGAATTATTTTCTTCACAGCTTAACTGCAAATAATGGGGATCACTTTAAAATGCCTTTTGCATAGGTTTCAATGAGGCAACAAAAAATAAAAGGGAAAAAATTCCAATGAAGAATAAAAAGAAATTTAAAGATAAGGAGTTGGGCATTTACAGTTGATAATTTTCAGGATAGGGCTATCATTAGTTAAGACAAGGCACAGTGCCAGTTTACTGTTTAAAAAAAGGCAAAAAAAAAATAACATTCCCCTGGGTCAGACAAAGTGAATGGACCAGTGCATGTGATAACAGACAGAAGCAAACAAAAGTAGACGACAAGGAGATTATTCTAATTTTTGTATATCACCTAATCTGCCAAGAATCAACCCTCCTCTTCCTGTATTTTATTTTTTCTTATTCTTGTTGTTGTCTTGTCCCCAAGGAGAACTGATAATGCCCAGTTAGGATTCTGGCTTTATTCTGATGCTCAATGGAAACTTTCCTTTACAATCCTCATCAACATTGGAATCCCTCAGACACAGCTTATCAGAGAATTCTTTCCAATAATTGCACAGACTATTGTGAATTGGATTGACATGGCTCTTGGATACTTTTTGCCTCTAGTACAGTTCTCTGAGTTTTTAAAATTTGCCTTTTAGCCTCACAAAATAAGCTCAGTTCCAAGAGAAGTGAATCAAATTTTAAAGATTTGTGTACAGTGGAGTGAGGAACTAGTTACCACAATATCCAAGAAGTGCTGGTTTTATGAGGCTCATTATCAAGAATAATTGGGGAAGAAAAAAATCAAGGTGGAGGTGTTGAATTGGAAAGAAATGAAAATGAAGATAAAAATTACTGAAGAAAAGAAAGAAAAGACTTTTTAACTTTGAATTATCTCCTATTTTTTCTTTCCTACTGTTTTTTTCCTAGTTTTTCCTTCAAATTTTCCCAATTTCTTATTCTTTCTTTCCTCTCAAATATTTATAATTTCTTTTAGTGAATTATTTTACTTGTACAAATAATTTTCTTAGAGACACATTTGGTATAATAGTTATTGTTATAAGAAATGGAATTGGTGATCCAAGTTCAAATCCTGCTTGAGACTGTTGGCATATCATTTTGTGCCAATATTTTTAGGACAGACATGAATTCTTCTGTTCTCTTTCCAGTTAATAACAGATAGAAGGGTTAACTAACTCATCGAAAAGGAAAATTTTGTATTCAAACCAGCTTTCCTCTGCTTAATGTTTGACATTCTATCACATCCTGCCCATGGCAGAAGGGTTGGGTAAATATGTACAAATAACTTTCTTTCAATTTTTTTCAATTCTGACATTTCATTAATCTATAATTCATTTTCCTCTTATTCGCCAATGATCTGGGAGACAGGGGTTCAATCCCAGGTCGAGTCATACCAAAGACTCAAAAAAAATGGTACTTGATACTGCCTTGCTTAACACTCAGCATTATAAGGTAAGGGTAAAGTGGAGCAATCCAGGGAATGAAGTAGCACCCTCCCTACACTTCACAGTGATAGCTATTGAAAAGGGACCCTTCTGGTCACCCTCGACTAAGGTCGCCAACTTTACTTTTACTTATCTTTTATTGATTTTTTTTTTTAATTTCAGGTTTACTTAAGTTTGGTTTGGCAAGGTGGTCAACTTGGAGTTGCTTATTACAATCTGGACACCACAGAAATCTACATGATGATGGATACAGCAGAGACAGACAGGTTCATAACACTACAATCAAGTAAGACATTGACAAAATAAATCATGAACTATGTTTCATTATGTATAGGATATTGATTTTTATCTAGTATTTCATTTTATTTCACTTGTTTTTTGTCAATACTCTCTGATCATCCTTCTATATTGTTAAATAGGTTTGACAGAAAAGAATAAACCTTCTGTAAGATCATTCTTTATTTTCAATCAGTACTACTCATTGATACAAAAATGATGATCTGTGAGTTGCAATAAAAAGGAATTGAAATTAAGATAAAAGAAATACAAGTAAAAAAAAATACTTTATCTATGAAATCTGAATATTACTAAATCTTATACTACAAATGTGTAAGGTATGTCTAATTGACTTCATAAATTAGTAAAGCAATTATTTTAAACTTTTATTGATTAATATTCACACATTTTTAATTGCTAATCCTGCTTCAAAAATTTGTATTTGAGAAATACAAGGCATGATGAATATGAAAACACCTGGAACAAAATTGTGTTGCCTGTATATACCTGTTTATCAACAATTAAAAAAACATCAGTTTAAGTCAGGTTTACAAAGTCTTTTATACTGAGTGTTTCAGAAAATTTATATCCTTTTGTAACCTAATAATTTGACCAATTCTTATTCAAATGATCCCAAATTTTAACAATTTATAGAAACAACTCAAAATTCTGTTTAATGTTGTATGTTTTTTTTTCTGTTTTAAGAATAGAAATTCCATTCACTGGAAAAGAAAAGGCATTTAAACATTTCATACAAAATTTTGAGTTGTTTCCACTCATGTTGTTAAAATTTCAGCTCATTTGCATGACAATTGGTCAAATTGTCAGATTTTAAAATGATATCAATTTTTCTGAAAAACCTTATACATGCTAAATGATATCAATTTTTTGAAACGCCCTGTATTATGGAACCAAAATAACAAGCATGATAAAATGGGTAGATCACTTTAAGATGATATCTTTTGTCATTTACCTACCTGGTGTACAGGTGTCAAATGTATCTGCGCAACCAAATGTGCAGATTGGAAAACAAACTTTGCACCACGCTAGAACATTTGAAATAACCTAGTACTTCAAATTATGAATAATATGATGGTAATCATTTACTAACCATAGCCTAATTTGGCACAAGGCTAAAGTATGGAGTACCCAGTAAGAGCTGATCTCACTAACAATAGTTTGCTTGCCTAGAATAATTCAGTGACAGTTTCATTGAAGACAAATACAACAGATTTCATTGCCACAAATTTTCATGAATACTTGAAAGTGAGTTTTATTCTATGGTTTATCAAATGAGGAATATTTTGAGTAAAACTTTAAAGTTGGTTTATATCTTTATAACCTTAATCTTTAAAAACAACATTTAGTTCTGGACACCATCAATCAACTAATATAAAGAATTTTTCACTCAAACTGCTATTATCATTTATTTTATTATCTTATTTTTTGTGAGTTTTTCACACCAGTTTTAACAGGTGGTTTTTCACTGAAGTCTGAGGAACAGCAAGTCTCAACAGGACTCTTCTAAGTATTCTAAATGATCTTTACAGTGCTGTAGTCTGAATAGTCTTGATTCTTCCTCTGATCTTCAGTTCTTTTTGTCTCTTTTCCAGGCATTTTGGGACTGTTCCAAAAGCACTTGCTACAATTGGCATCACCCTCTCTTTCATATCCCACAGCTTTTTCATTGTTATTATTATTATTATTATTCAATTTTTAGTTTTACTTTTCGTTTCTTACAATCCTCCAGTAAGTCTTTACCCAAGGAAGTGATTATATGTATTCTATGTGTTTGTTTTTTGCTGCCTCTTTTGGATGTTATTTTTCAGTCACATTGATAGTGCTCTCCTAAAGAGATTAGCAGTTCCACAAAATGCAATTATTGTTATTAAGTACTCCTTCTTTCCTTGGAGTTTTGAAGAAGACTACTTATATATGTTGTTTTATATCAGATATGGAGGAGTAAGAATTGTGCAATAATTATTGATATTACAAGCAGAATCAATAAACTAAGGTGAAATTTCAGCTGACACAGTATATTGACTTAGAATTAATACACTTGAGAAAAGAATGAATTCATTTCTCCTTATGCTCTGCTTTGATAGCAGAAATCTTAAATGATTGATGGAGAAGAAAACGGGTTAATGAATGCTTAGTCAAACCACTCTTCTTTAACTATCAGACAGTTGCAGCAAAGCTGTTACTCTTATTATTGACCTTGACATAGTCAAACTGTATAATGTATACAAAAAATTACTAAAAAAGAACAAAATGTTTGCAATAAGCAATTTGGTCCTTCAGTAAGTTTAATTTATGGATCGCTGTCTTCAACTTAAAACAAGACATATCTTGTACCAAAGAAGTAGGCTGTTTCTTATGTTTACTCCCTGAGATATGCTGAATGTGAAATAGACTAGTCGAATTTGAAAATGTTTAGTATGTATTTACCCAACCTCTTTGCCAAGGGAAGGATGTGTCTCAAGTTCCTAAACTGGTTGCCTAACCAAAGATAAAGAATTCAGTCTGCCTTACTATTTTTCCATTACTGGGCAGAGGCACAGATAGACACATGCTTTTTATTGCAAATGAAATGCAAACAACCTCATATAGGATTTGAACTCTGGTCACTGATTCTATTTCTTATGATGATAACTGTCATGTTAATCACTCCTATTGGAATCTTATAAGATATATTCTAAAAAAGGAGTTCTGTAATTATTTTTCAACATCAACAGTGGCTAAAAAATCTTTTCTTAATAAATATATAATACTTTTTAGTCATTCTCGAGAAAATTTCACATTGAAATGGGGTCACTTTTAAGAATTAATAATTAGTAGAAAGCCATGTTGTTGCACAACATAACTAATCATACAGGAATTCAATTCTGAAATCTTGAGAAGAAAAAATGAACTGTCTGACCAAAATCATTATTTGGATTTAATTAAAATATTTTATTAGGTTTATATGTAGTTCTCTAAGCTGTAAATGTAAAAATAACTTCATAGCCTAATTTTAAGAACTAACATTTTTGACAAAACAAAAAGATTTGAATTAAGAAAGCTCTTTGATGTCTCTTACTTGAAAAAAAAAATACTCAATAAAAATTTTCACTTAACAATAATAGCTTCACAATGATTTTTCAGAAGAACTCTTTGACTTTTTATGACTATACATATCCAGCAGTTTCTTATAACTTTGATGGAAATAAATCTTACCACTTCCCCATCAGTACTAAGGGATCATTTTGCTGTCATTATAACCAACTGCAGTCAAAATCTTGATCTCTTTCTTGGCATAAACTGGTACTTTATATTCATAGATGTTTGTTATTGAATCTACCAGATGATTCTCTCAAAGGAAATAGTTTATTTGAACTGAATAAATTTGCTTTCAAATATATCTTCTCATTGAGTGTTATGTGTATGGCATTTGAAAAGAAAATGAAAAAGGTGAACAGGAGTAATGACAAAGTCATCTTTTTGGATGACATGTTGCTTGTTTATCAATTTGCGTAAATGTTTTCAGTATTTAACATTTATCACTATCTTTCTGTTTGTTCATCACCATCTTGAAAATTGTTTTTACCCATAGAAGGGTTTACTCTTGTTATGATTTATCACACACACGTATATGAGCATATATTTATTTAGATATTTATAAAATAAGCAACAAGCCTTTCTTTATATGTTTGATAAAGCATGTTTTAGTTGATCAATTTATTACAGGAATTAAAAAAGAAATAACAATGAGCAAAACTGATCAGTCAAAAATAAAAATGTTTTATACACACACACACACACTTGTCTGAATGCATACATGAAGATATGTTGATGTATTTAGTCATTTCTAAAGTGTGAAAATACATTTATTAAAAAGATCCACGCGTGTGAAATTGTGGTTATGTCTTTGGCCATTTAACTTAGTCTGGCCAAAGGGACAAATTGTGGGGTGTTTGGTTAGGATAGAACTGGGTGAAATAGCTGCCTAATATATGAGACAAGATTGCTTGCAATCATGTGATTATAGGTGCTTTTAATACATGAGCCCATAAGCTTATATATGTATATAGGATTGTAGGGGTAGATTTAATAAGGAATTCATTATTATGATCCTGTTATTAATTTCCTATTATTTCTGCCCTAATGTGTATTTATAAACAGAGGTACATTAATAAGTCAGTAATCCAATGAGGCAAAAAGCATTTGTTTCATACAATTATTTTTCCAAATAACCAGTTTCTTTATCAATATCTTTAATTCATTTACTTATCTTAATCATATAGTTAAACATTAGACATTGAAAATTTTATATATAAATTTATCCATCTACATGTTAGACTTTAAATTCATTGATCTAGCCTAGAATATATACATATATATCCCTCTCATTATAAGGTGCCCGTGGTGTAATGGTTATCGTCATAGGAAATGGACATGACGACACGAGTTCAAATCCTGGACGAGACTGGTTGCATTTCACATAGCACTAATACCCTTGGGAAAGGTATGAATCCAATTATTCTCTCTCCAGCTATGGGTAAATAGTAGGACAGACTGTTTTCTTCAGCCTTGGTGTGACAACTTGTCTAGGAGAAGGAATACTCTGAATTCAAACCTGTTAAACTCCGCTTAAAAATTGACTCTGCCCAAGTGGAGTGGTTGGTAAATATGATATGATAAGAGTTTATTATCTTGGGTGTTGCTCATTCTCTTTTTTTGTTTCTTTTCTTTCCTCTCCTCTTCTTTTGCTTTCTTTTCTTTTTGATATTATATAAAAATGAATAGCTTGCCTCCCAAATCACTGTCAAATGATCATTTTATCCTTTGCATGAAAATCAGGTTCACAATGTAAAGAATTGTGGATTTATATTTTTAATATCTTAATTATTATTATAGCTCCATCGGTGGACATTAAATAAAGCGCTTTAACATTTTTTAAGGTTACAGTTTTTTGCTCTTGTTATTTTAATGCATATATATATATATATATATATATAGAAAGAGAGAGAGAGGGAGATATGAATATTTGCCGCTATCATAATCTTTAGGACCATCATATTAAAAATAGTTTTCAGTGTTTAGGAATCCCTGCCTTAGAAATACAGAGTTAATTTTACACAAATACACACTCATCATTTCAATTGCCTCCACCATTACCTTTAAAGATTAAAATAAATAAAATGTTTTTAAAAAATATTTTTCAGTTTATGCAACATTTAAGTATTAGAATAATAGAGATTTTTATGTTTTTTAATTCTGAACTTTTTTTTATCATGTTTATTTCCACCTTTCATCACCAAAATCTTTGTTTGCTCACAGTTGCTTAATGTTAGGCATTCCTCCTGCATATCTTGATCTTTTTCTTTCTTCAGTAAACTTTGGTGTCTTACTAAATACTAAATTACCAACTAGCATACAAATGGTAAATAATACCTGTTTCATATAAAATAAGTTTGTATCAAATCATTTGTTTTAAATAAACTGTTTTGTATGGTATAGATATTGTATCTTTTAATGATCTAGGCTTTTCTGAAAGTTTTCAGATGTTAGTTGATGGGTTATTGTCAAAAACATCATAATTGACAACTGAAGGTTGTTCATTCCCGGCCTTATTTTAAGGGACATAACATCATCCTTAAAAGACTTAAACCGGTTTTGAGCTGAACAGTCGCATATTATTTTATTTCTTTATACTTCCTAATTTTTGTGAGAAACTTAAATAGTTTTGAAGCTCAGTTTAAAATAATAATCCCTCAATATTGCCAGAAATCTTAATATTTGAATCCACTCTATCCAAAACAAAAATTACAGATGAACTATACTGATAATGATATGTACATATGTATTTACCAATTCTTCCATATGGGCAGGATGTAACACAAGGTTAATTTTATATATATATATATATATATATATATACATATATATATATATATATATATATACCAACCCCTCCGCACGGGAAGGTTATTTCACAAGGTCAATTTTTAAGCGGAGTTTAATAGGTTTGAATTCAGAGTTTTCCTTTTCCTAGACAGGTTGCCTAACCAAGGCTAAAGAACCCAGTTTGCCCTTCTTTTTACCCATATCTGGAAAAATCTATGGAACATGAAGGTGTTGGTGATATTAATTGTAGTTGGTGGACATGGAATGGTTCCCAAGGACTTGGGATGATAGACTGAAGGAATTAGTAATCAGAGATAGAATCGAGACTATATAGGCCACAGTTCTGTTGAGATTGTAGAGAATACTTAAAAGACTTGCTGTCACTCAAACCTCAGTAAAAGACAACCAGTTAAAAAGTTAAAACAGGTAGAAAAAAACTTTCAAGGAGTAAGTCATAAATAATACTTAGATGTTCACATGTGATAAGCTTTGGAGTAAAGGTCTCGAAATAAAAAAATGGAAAAACTTGATACAACTTAATAAAATATATAATTCTTTGGAGATGTTTTCTATCAGTTTCTTCACTATCTTTACTTGTTTATTTTTTCTTTTTTAAGCTTCTTTAGAGTAATAGAATTGATCCACATTTATTGTGTGCATACATTGTGTGGTCAACATGACCTTTTTATGTCATTCCTTTATCATTTGATTTATGTACATTTATTTTTAACAAGCACAAATCAATTAAGAAGCAAAGATGTTCTTAAAACCCTTATAGCAGATTAAAAAAAGGATCCTAATTGTTAAATATTAATACTGTTTTTTTTTGTTTCCTAACAGCAACTGAAATAAAAAATAACCAGAACCCAGTATATTATCAGAGAATTATTGTTGGAAATGCTTGTGGTTTAGTTGTTAGGAAAGTTATTTATAATGTTCAAAAATGTATAAATTCTCATTGACAGTATCTATTCCCATCTGGTGAAGAAAAGAAAATTAGTTGGGTTGGTAAAGTCCTGAAATGCAATTTTAGTGAATCAAATTAGTGAAATACACTTGCTTTATGACTCATTTAAATTTCAGAGTTTCAAAAATACAAACCTTGAAACAAATAATGAAAATGGCAGAATCAGTATACTTTTGTTCATTCTTACTTATTCAGTGGTTT
This sequence comes from Sepioteuthis lessoniana, assembly GCA_963585895.1. Lineage (NCBI taxonomy): Eukaryota > Metazoa > Mollusca > Cephalopoda > Myopsida > Loliginidae > Sepioteuthis > Sepioteuthis lessoniana. The sequence continues at coordinate 99,766,021 of OY757917.1, read as the reverse complement.
TATTCTTACATTATAATACATTTATCATCATCATCTTTAGGTTGTGCTGATAGCACATTTTCACTCAATTCTATCTCGTCATCCATCCCTATCAAACATTACTTTTCGGAGTTCCTCCAGATGGCATCCTGTGCCCTCATAAAGCTAATGAATGTAAGTTTTTGCTGCTCAGCCAAAACTGGTGTGTCCGCATGTAGATGTCTATAAGATGTCACTTAGGAGTTCAACCTTACTTCTCTGGCAGCATGTCTTGTTCATCTTGCTTGTATGGTTTTTGAGATGGGAGGCAAATTGCTGTACAGCTGCTTTTTTGTGAGGGCCTCCAAGATTTGTTCAAGACAGCATGCACCATTCTTGTACAGTTCCCATCTAGCTTTCTCACTATGCATTTTTTTAGAGTCTAAACAGTGTAAGAATAGACAATACAAATTTACCACCAAATGCCAGCTATCAGTCTTACAAAATGAATTACAGGCAAACCTTACTTTCTGTGATTAATTCATCTCAAGAAATTAATAGAATAAATGAAAATAATTACTATAAATCTCTTGCCTTTCAGCTTGTTCCTCAAAGATATGTTTTAAAAAATAACTTTTAATTGCCATTAATACCAAACTATTCATAAAAATAATTGTATTTTTTTATTCACTGAATTTTTTCTTAGAAAAATATTTGTCCAAAGCTGATCTTGTTTTTTTTTTTATTGCATGCTTTCCTATAGCTAGTTTGCCCTGTCGGGTGGGGCTGTAGAAAACACTGACTGCTTCTCTGCAGAGGGGGTAAGACCCCCCCATGAGTGTTGTGATTATGACACTAAACAATCTGATGGTGAGGTTCCAGTAATGCTGAAGCTTTGGGGAATGCGGAGTACCCCTTTATTGCCATCGCTCACAGGTCCACTCAGGCCCAGCATGGTAACACCTGATAAGGGTCCTATCTATGGGTTGAATAGAACTAAACCATGGTTTCTTGAGTTTACTGTTTTTTGCCTTTAAACTGCATATTTATGCTAAACTGAATTGTTTAAAAAAGAACTGTTTTGACAATTATGCTAAACTGAATTATCTGATATAAAACTGTTTTGACATTAACTCTGTGTATTGCCCAATCTGCTGGGGCTGTAGAATACACCGACTACATCTCTGCAGAGGGGTAAGATCCCTCCATCAGTGTCCGAGATTTGACACTAAACAATCTGATGGTGAGGTTCCAGTGATGCTGGAGCTTTGGGGAATGTAGAGCACCCCTTCATTGCCGTTGCTCCCAGGTCCACTCTAGCCTGGAGTGGTAGCACCTGATAGGGCCCTATCTATGGGTTAAATAGAACTAACTGCATACTTATGCTAAACTGAATTGTTTGAATTAGAACTGTTTTACTAAACTGAATAGCTTGAAATAGAAATGTTTTTGACAATTAAACTGTGTAATCATGCTAAACTGAATTGTTTGAAATGGAACTATTTTTGACATTGAAACTGAACTTATACTAAAATGAATTTTTTTAATATAGAGCTGTTTTGACATTTAACTGTGTGTAAACAAAATCTGTACTTATACTAAACTGAATTAGCTGAATTAGAACTGTTTGACTAAACTGAATAGCTGGAAATAGAAATGTTTTTGATAATTAAACTGTGTACTCATGCTAAACTGAATTGTTTGAAATAGAACTATTTGCATAAAAATTGATTTGGCATTAAATAACCTACAAAGGTTGATATGTCATAAAACCCAAACAACCAACCAACCAATCCTATAGCTAGTGATTGATTTTTCTAATTTTTTTTTAACTTTAATGTTTTAAAGCCAAGGAAAAGGCTGGAGTTGCAACCGTTTGTTTTAGAAGTAATACTTTTTTTATGTCGCACATAAATTGTCTATTACAAGTCAGTGATAAAAATAATCTACATTAGATTTCTCTCTTGAAAAAGACAGAAACTTTTAATGAATTTTTTGGATGTACATTTTCGATGGTTTTCAGTTCTCTAAATCTGTGACAACTAATCTGATAATTAATTTTTATTTATTGCGGACTTTTTGTCCTAATCTCAACGCCTTTATCCGTTGTGCCTTCGGGGTCCGTGGCACAGCGGATAGAGGCGTTGAGTCTTTACGGTTCCAGGTGAGCATTGTCAGAAGATAGCGGTTTCAAATCCTACCCAAGCTGGCCAGAGGTTTACTTGGTCAAAAACAGGGTGCGATAGACAACAACTATGAAAGGCAGTAATTACTGGGGATACAGTTACAAGACTCATCATTCCTATCCGAGGTTGCGTAAATCACCTGAAGAAGGCCAGAGGTGAAATTTGGCCGAAATGTAGTGAAAGAAGGAACAACAAAAAAAAAAATACCAAGATGAGGACAAAAAGTCCGCAATAAATAAAAATTAATTCTCAGATTAAGAAGCCTCATCTCAAAATGATTCCAATTAAAGACAATTACAACTAATCTGATCTTCAGTGACCAGGTAATATCAGGTTAACTCACTTACATAGTTATGGAAGGATGGACACACACACACACAGAGTTATTGTAGTTGAAAATGAATCAGGCAATTTGAGTTCAAAACCTGTATGAGGCCATTTGCATAATGCTAATACTCTTTGGAAAGGTATGCATCCAACTATTTCCCTCCAGCTATGAGTAAATAGTTGAGCAGACTGAGCTCTTTAACCTTGATGTGGCAACCAGTTGATGAAAAGGAAAATTCTGAATTCAAATCTGCTGTACTCTGCTTAAAGATTGATCTTATGTCACCTTCTGCTTGTAGTAGAGGTGTTGGATAAATATATACATAAATACATACATATACACATATAAACATATATATATATGAATATATATATCATTTGTGGTAACTGAATAGAAATTTTCCGAAAGATCTGTTGCCAACTGAATGATTACATGTGTAAAACATGAAAGGGACATAGTTTTCCAAATGACTTTAACTGAATTTCCCATTGACTGAAGTAACCTTTTGCTGGGTTTTGCCTGAATGTAAATAGTCCCCTTTAAAGTACTCACTGTTAATTTAAGTTTTCCTCTTGAAAATTTGGCTATTATAAAAGGTTGGTCTGTTATATAATAAGGTTGAGTATATTTTCTCATCTTAATTTATTACCTTCAAATATAGTTCCCATACTAATGAAGACTTAGTTCTCATTCCTGAAAAGAGTGTTGGAAGTCTTCAACTGCTGTTGGTTTATTGAAAACTATTACATGGCAGCCATGAAGCAAAGTTTTGATTTTGGGAACAAAAAATTATTATAGGGACTTAACTCAGTCAACTAAGTATTGTGGTACTATAATAGTATTCTTTTTATCTAAAAACTGAGAAAGTGTGTCTTGAAAATGAGACTCTTTTTTTTTGTTTTGAACTTTAACATAGAATTTTATTTTGAGTTTTATATTAATATAATACTTAACTGAACAAATTTGTAATCATCTAAGATTACTTAGTTGATTACTATGAAGAGGTCTAAAGCACTATTTCCCTAGGTAGGTGATTTTTCATTAACATTAAATGATTTCTGCCAGACATACTTTAGATAATTAATATAGCTTGTTTTTTTAATTGTTTTCTCCATCTCTTAAAGAAAAGGTAAAGTTTCATGAGGTCAGCTGATTTTTTAATTAGGGTTGCCAAACTGAAAAATTTAAAAGCGTCATTTATTTTCAGTGTGATTTTCATTATGATTGAAATTTCAATGAAATCATTTTCTAAAAGAAATAATGCTTTTTATTCTTAAGTGTTTTTGAGGAAAATTTGTTTTCATAAAGAATAATTATTTACTAAGTTTTGCTTAGTCTAGAACAGGGGGTGTATCCCTATCACATAATGACTTAAGAGCTGGACTATGCCCTCAAAGTAAGTGAGTTTGGACTCCAGTTGTGTAATTATGTTCACTTTCAGATTAATACCCTTAAGAAAGGTGTGAACCCCTTTATATCCCCTACTATGGTTTAAACAATATCACTGCTGTTCTTCTACAAGGATGGCTTTAGCATTAAAAACCCCAGGAAGGTTGGTATGCCATCAAATGAAAAAACCAAGCCTAGTCTAGAACTCAAGTCATGTTTAAAAAAAGAATAAGGTTTTTGATTATTTAGAAAAAATATAAGTAATACTGTCAGCAACAAGATTAACTTGGCTATTTTGAAAGGTTCATTAAAGTATTTTATTACATTTAATCTTTTTGTCAAAAAAAGATATCTAACTAAAGAACATGATGTTAAAAAAAACTCAAACAAGCACAGAAATAATATAGAAATGTCATAGTTCTCTGATTTTTCTCTGATTAATTTCTTTGTGCCGAAAAGTTTTTGGTCACCCTTCAAATATTAAGATTTCGTTAGTTTCTTTCTCGGTGTATTACCAGGTTATAATTAAATTAAGCCTTAAATGGTTGGCATTAAAAAAGGTACTTAAATTAAAATGTGATTATAAAAGACTTAACCTAATTCTGTACATAATTATGGCCAAAAGCAAAGACACTTTGATTCCTTAGGTGTTTTAAATATATACATTGTTTACATGCATAGATAGTAAGATAAATATATATTATAAGCTTCATATGGGAAAGCAGATAAAGGATTGTCTTTTGTTTTTGACAGCCACTCTATGTAACTTGGTACTTATCTACATTGTAAGTTCACTTACCTGTAGCTGAAAACAAATATACACTCTTATATATATTCATGTGCATTCAAGCATGCAAGCATACACAAATCACCAACAATATTTTTCTGACATTAAAAGCACCCAGCCAAGTATAATTAATATTTTGCCCTTTTTTTTTTCTATTTTGTTATTAAATTTTCTATATATTATCTGTCAAGAATAGGCCAGCTATGTTCTCCTCATACAAGTATAAATGTGATCATATGCCAAGAGTGTCCTCTCTCATTATTTTTTTTTAGTTATGCCACTGCAATTTATAATATAATTGTGACTGTTCTACAAAATGTTATGGAATTGCATTACAAGAGAGAAATGAATTCAGATCATCAGTTAATTAATTGTAAATCTAATGAGTTGTTTATGATTTTTTCCACTTTCAAATAAAACAAGAATGTCGAGGGGTGGGGGTAATTTAATTAGTTTTCCAAATGGATACATATATTTTTTAAGACTCATTATAACTGGGCAATTGTTAATTTTTTCTCTTTCTTTTTTTCTTTTTTCTTTTTGCAAATAATATCGACTGTTAAGATAATTAACCTTTTCTTGATATTTACCCCACTTGATAAGGTGTATCAATTTTATTGGGTCACTAGGCTGATCCATGATTTTTATAGCCACTGCTTTCATTAAAAAAAAAATTGTCACTAATTAATAAGGAAAAAAAATACAAAAAATGAGTCAATATTTATGTGATATCACACCAAAGAAAGTTTTTTAAATGTTTTGATTATATAACTAGTTTTATTTGTTGGTAAATGGAAAAATTTTTTCAAAATTTTCATATAGGAATTAAGTGACCCACCTGTGATTGAACAATGATCACCAGTGGATGGAAGTGGTGGGGCTCCAGATAATGTAAATAGAGTCACTAAACTGTTAGCATGGACATTAGTTGAAAGGACAAATAGTCAGATGATAACCAGTCAGACCAACTTCAGTGAGAAAAAGACTTTCAGTAATAACTTGGCCAGAAGTGTGATGGATAGTAACAATCTTTTGTTGGTCTTATTTTCTGTTAATGTTATTTTGGCTAAATGAAATACTTATGCTTTTGTTAAATTGTCTGTCAGTTTATTTCTTCTCTTTTTATGCACATGTGAACATTACAAAAAATACTAAAAATAATTAACTTACTATCAGTTTCTGTTGAAAGGAATTTTAGTCCCCAATATGAATTTGTTTGAGATGATTACAATCATTGTAGTCAAACTTTACTTGTTATTTACATAGTCCGATTCATAAAAAATTGTTTTTTGGACTCAGAGAAGATATATTAACATTAATGATATTTTTTAATGTCTCACAAACAAATGCTTTATTATTTAACATTCACTTCAATAATGGCTGATTGAAACTTGCTTTTTTATCTTCCTGTATTTTTTCTTATACTTCCATATAGAAAATTTAGGAATAAGATTAGTTGTGAATCTAAACCTGGTTTTCTGCATAGGAGGTAAAAATACTTTCTATGATCCTATTAATGACGTGACTGTATAATTTTGTTACTGTAATTGTTAAAATTATTGTTTAGTTGTCTGCCATGGAATGATGCTTGACAAATTTGTTGCATGAAAGAAAGCAAATATTTGTAGGCGAAAGTTGTTATCTTATACCATTGGTCAGTGAGAAAAATATTGGGAATTTGAAGGATATTAAGACAAATATTTAGAATTATTCCAAAAATATTTTCAAAGAGATAACCACTTTTGGTTGTAGGGGCATACATTTTTCTATTTATTTCTTGTTTTTCTTTCTATCAACAAAACACCTTAAATATTTTTGACAGCATTAACATGGTTTCCAAAGTTAAGAAAATTAAGTTTTAGTATCAACTGCTTTTTATCTTTATATTGCTTTTCATCTGATAAGATTAAAAATTAAGTGGTTTTGTATTATCATCAATTTACTATATTTCAATTGTTTTTCATCAGTAAAATTTTGGGTTTCGTCTTTTATGAATTCTCTATATTCTCTATCTGGTTGCACAGAAGAAAGTTTGTTAAAAACAAAATAATAAAATAGTCTCTCTCCATATAAATTGATATGTACAGTTAAAGTATATAAAATTTCATCCACATCAAAAACACATCCGAGCTTCTTGGAACTTTGCTTTTCTTAAAGAAAGAGATTGAAAAAACACTAAAAATATAAGCTTTGTTTGGAAGATATCATTGAATATTATTAAACAATAGTTTTCCAACAGAAATGGTGCTTAAGTCTCATTTGGGACCTTATACACTTATCTTGATATCCTTTTCTCTTTTCAAAACAGCTAAGTCCACTTTAGAGATTCCCATCACCAGCCTTATCACATTCCTCTAAATCTCTTTCAATAGAAATTTTAGTTCTGGAAAAACCAAAAGTTACAGACCAAATCTATTGAAGGAGGTGATAAGTTTGGATGATATGATGTTTTGAAAGCCCTCTTCCCCCAACAAAAAAAAACTGCTCAAGATAAGAATGAGTGGGTATATTGTCATGATGAAGGAATTAAAAACACAGTATATATTCATTCAATAGTATTTCACTTTAAATTGAGTAACATTTCCTCCAATTGATTATCAAGTTACATCAAAGTCAAACAAGTTATTAAGATATTCAAAATAGCAAGGTAAATTTTATTAGAGAAATTATTCAAATCTAAAATTGTTTACATTTAAATTAGCATTTTTATTTATTCAGACTATAACTTTAAATAATGGTGAATATTTTACATCTCTTGAATCTTGTCAGGAATTTTTTTTGTTTTTACATATGCTGCTCAGTAAATTTAGATGAAACAGTAAGAAATAGAAAAAAGGTAAACTTCTTTATGAACACCTTTAACTTCAAAAAGCCTCTTTCTAGGAAATATTTAAAGCCACAAACTTTTTTTAATACTTTTTAGTCTGTAGTTAAAGCAATAAAAATCAATGAACAGTTGTTTTTTTATTGCAGACACTGAGTTGTATAAATAATTTACCATATAAAAATATAACATACAAAAGCCTTCTGGAAGGCAGATCATCTGATTGCAATAAAAAATAAATTAGAAAATATTTTTTAATAGTTTTGCATAAAATTCATTGTAACTTATTCATTTTAGACCATATGACGTCTGATTTTTTATTTATTAATGTCTCATTCTAGGAATTTTTAAATAATTAAACATTCTTAAAAAAAACTTATGAAAGAACATATTTGTATTGATTTTTAGAGCATATTTTAATTTTGATTTTATGTACATTCAAAATGAGAATATTTTATTTATCTTCCTCTAGGTAGAAAAGAAAATGGGGGAATCAAAAATTGTCAATAGTTTGTTTTAAGTAATTCATTAAAATTCTAAATTTCTTATCTCAAAATATCCTTAATAATTCAGGATGAATTTGACAAAATAAATTATAATTTGTCTGCAGATTTGTTGTATTTAAAAAATTTTTCTAATAAGTTATTTGTTACCTACAGAGGATCTACAAGTTAAAAAAAAGAAATACCTTGTTCCTCTTAAATTATCAAACTTTTCATAATCAGCATATAAGATTTTGATACGATGCAGAGAATTTTATAGCCAAAGGATTAAGTCTTGGTTCATATCTATATCCACATCAAAGTGTATAATATTGGAAATATAATAATATGGGTGCTTCAAGCAACAAACTAAAGAAATTCCAGATGAGATGATAAGGCTACAAAGAAGAAACCTCAAGTGAGAAACTGAATTTCTTTTAATAGCAACACAAAATAAGAACCAATTATATCAAAGCAAAAATTCATAATATGCAGAATAAGTTATGTGGTGAGAGAGATGGAATGATTAATCATCAACAAATATAACTAGATAGCACAAAAAGAATTCAAAACTAGACATGACTGGGTGGGAAAGGTGATCCCTTGGTAACTGTGCAAGAGGCAAAAATTTGACCATGCTGACAAATAGTATATGCACAATCCAGAATGTGTTCTAGAAAATGAAATGCATAAAATTCCCTGGCACTTTAAGGTGCAAATCATCCAATCCTGGCCAGAAGAACTGACCTAGTATTAATTAACATGAAGAAAATTTGCCTTCTCATGAATTTTACCATTCCAACAGATCACAGAGTGAAAATAAAAGGAAATGAAAAGAGAGATAAATACCTGGATCATCTCAGAGAGCTAAAGAAGCGGTGGAACATAAAAGTGATGGTGATAACAGTTGTAATTGGTGCTCTTGGAATGGTCCCCAAGGGCCTGGAAAAGAGGAACTGGAAATAAGAGGAAGAATCAAGATTATCCAGACCACAGTACTGTTTCCCGGAAATCTGAGGAAACTTGCTGGGGCTGCAGAACACACTAACAACATCTTTGCTTAGGGGTAAGACTCCTCTAATGAGTGTCCTGGATTTGACACTAAACAATCTGATGGTAAGGTTCCAATGATGCTGGAGCTTTGGGGAATGTGGAGCACCCCTTCATTGCCATTGCTCTCAGGTCCACTTTGGCCTGGAATAGTAGCACCTGATAGGGCCCTATCTATGGGTTAAATAGAACTAACTGCATACTTATACTAAACTGAATTGTTTGAATTAGAACTGACTAAACTGAATAGTTTGATGATAGAAATGTTTTTGACAATTAAACTGTACTTACGTTTAAACTGCATGCTTATGCTAAACTGATTTGTTTGAAATGGAACTGTTTTTGACATTGAAACTCTACTTACACTAAACTGAATTTTTTTAATATAAAATTATTTTGACATTTAACTGTGTGTAAACAAAATCTATACTTATACTAAGCTGAATTAGCTGAATTAGAACTGTTTGAATAAACTGAATAGCTTGAAATAGAAATGTTTTTGATAATTAAACTGTGTACTCATGCTAAACTGAATTGTTTGAAATAGAACTATTTGCTTAAAAATGGATTAGGTGTTAAATAACCTACAAAAGTTGATATGCCATAAAACCCAAACAACCAAACAATCTATGGGTCAAGTGGAACTTAACTGTTTATTTATGCTAAACTGAACAATTTGAAATGGAACTGTTTTTTGAAATTAAAACTGCGTACTTATGCTAAACTGATTTGTTTAAAATAGAAATGTTTTGACATTGAAACTATGTACTTATGCTAAACTGAATTGTTTGAAATAGAATGATACTGAAATAATGATTCATTGATATTAAATATTCTTTTTGATTTGTTAATAAATCATCATTATGTCACGCCATCTGCATGGATATCCCTGACCCTTTCTCGCCTCCCTTTTCTTTCGACCATTGCTTCCAACAGATCTTCAGGGCTACATCCCGTATCGGTGCAGAGCTGTTTTACTTAGGTTCTAGCTGGTCATCCTGCCTTTGCTTGTCCATGTGAAGGGGTTCACAGGAGAACATCACTTATGAGTTCATCCTTATTTCTACAGCAGTGTCCCGCATGATTGATAATAATATTTCTAATATTGAATGTTTTATTATTGAAATGCAAATAAGAGAACCTTCTAATAGAACAGTAGAAAAAAAATTAAGCAAATGTCGATTTTCTGTAGATGAGGAAGTTGAATTTTAATTTAAAAAAAAACTTAATATCACCATAATCAAAGGAATAAAGCTATTGATTGAGATATTTACTATGTCTAATGTAGTAAAGCCTGGCACATGATCATAGTATTGAGACATCCAGTTAGAACTTGATTCAATACTCTAGCAATAGTTTGTTGGACTCATATGCTAATGGATGCTTTATGGCAACACGTATATATATATATATATATATATATATATATAGCATCTTCATCAAGTCACACTGGTTGCATAGATTTCCATGACTCTCTCTTGCCATTCATCCCTATCACCTATTGCTCCCAGCAGGTCTTCCAGACAACATCTTGTGTCCGTACAGAGCAGTTGTAAGTAAGTTCTGGTTGGTCATCCAACACTGGCACATCCATGTGAAGGGGTTCATAGGAGAAAGTTACTTATGAGTTCATCCTTTCTTCTCCAGCAGTGTCCTTCACATGTTGTTTGTCTTATTTGGATGGTTTTTAGACATAGGAGATAGGTGGCCATACAACTGTTGTTTCATGAGATGTTGCTTCCAGGATTTGTTCAATATAGCTCATGGCATTCTTGTGCAATTCCTGTCTAGCTTTTTCTCTATACGCTTTGTCAGCATCCATGTAGTGCATCCATACAGTAGAATTGACACAACTACTGCTTGGAAGAAATTCCGTTTTATTTTATCTGATAGATCAGACTTTCATATGATCAACAGCCTATCAATAGCTGTTCATGCATTTGCTAGGCATGCATTAATGGCACTTTCAGTAGATGAGACACTGCTACTGAGATATATGAACTTATTCACTAATTTCAGAGAACTGCCATCTAAAATGGAGATGTCTCCTACTTGATTAAAATACATGTACTCCATTTCGTTAGCATTAACAATGGAGGCCAATGCCACCTGCCGCATACTCCAGGCTATAGAGCATGGATTTGGCTTGGGCAAATGTATTTGCAAGCAGCCTTATGTCATCTGCATAGTCTGCATCTTGCTTTTTTTAGTGTAAAGCCATTTTCTTTTATTAAATCTATCACTGTTTAAAGTACATGATTTTGATCGATTATGAATAGTGATGAGCTAATGTATCCCTTTACAGAATTCCAGCAACAATGTCAAAGAAATCTATGTCTCCTGAAGACTGAAATTGTTATTAACAAGTGTCATGAATGAAACGTGAATTTTATTCAAAATATTCCCCTGACATTCAACTCATTTATTTCAGTGAGTTTCCTCTATATCCTTAAATCTTACCTTTGAGATGAATTTTCAGTTTGAAAAATTATAAACACTTACATGAATGTGAGCATGAAGGGTATTACACTTGCACAATACAATGTTTTATCAAATGATGCTGAGAATTGGCACTGTTTAGACATCATCACTTTATTTTATAAGTTGCTTGGCTGGGTACATGTCTTCATACAAATTTTTAATTGAAAAAATTTTAAGTCTCAATATTTTCATTATGCCTCAAAAATAAAAGGAGACCTCGGAGAATGATACTAAAATGAATTAATTTCCTAAACACTTAATTTCCAGTTTTTTCCTGAGTAGCCTCCTTTTTGAAAACTGACTCAAAAAGAGTAGGAACTAAAGTCAATGCTACATTCAGTTCCCAAACATTTTTCCATTTGCTCAAATGTTTGGGTAGCATCTCATATTTATTGAGTTTGGCTAAATCTGCCTCAAGGCTACAGTAGTGAGATATCCTCTAAAGCCTGGATTCAATACAATTGCAATTGCTTATGGGGCTAACTTGCTAATCTACACATCACTGCTGGGGCTTAAACATAAATTTTGCTCTCTCAGATGACTAAAAAATTCCACTGTATTTCTATTGAACTAACTGGATCAGGCTGCAGTTAACAAGGAAGCAAACAACTTTACCTATCTTAATATATCTTGCAATTTTTAGGTGTCTGCAAACATTCCTAATACTTTTTTGAAAACTAGAGACTGAATTAAAAACCGTTTTTTTTTTTTTTTTTCATGAAAGAATTTTCATCAAAATAAGCATCCAGAGAAGATAAACAAAACAAAATTTAGTTTTTTGGAATGAGGCTGTGAACCATAATTCACTTATCTCTATGTTCTGTATCTAAAAATCTGGTTGCATTCCCAAAACCTCAGGTAGTAAATAACATACACTTTACAAATTGATCCAATGTAAAATTGACTTCTTGTTCCAACATTTTACTTATTTTTCTTTATACTTATTTTTTTGTGCTCCAAAACTGCTCATTATAACCCCTCATCCTCCCACACTCATATTGCATAATATTCTCTGCTGGTACACTTCATAATTGTGGTAGCAGTAAATAATCTTTTTAATTTCCATTATTTTGTTTTGGATTGGTGAAACATCTTTGAAAGAGATGTAGAGGTATCCACCAACTCACAAAGATCTGGAATTTTCATATTAGCTTTCCAATTAATCTTCTTACTCCTTAAGTTCATCATATCCCCTTGATGATTTAGTCAGTATAGTATTAACTCAAACATTTGACCTCAAATAATAATTTTTTCATCCAATACTTTAGATATTGTATAATAGTTTTTTTATAAATAATTCTGTAACTAAAGAGAGGGAGTCCTCATCATGAAATGATTAAATTGATGGACTGTAGAATTCTAGTTAGCAAGTTCACATTCCAGTCATGCTATTACGTTCCCTTTTGGAGGAGTAACCTTGGCAAAGGTATGTATTCTCCCAGCTAAGGGTTATTGCTTTGTTGGCTGGAGCTGTAGTTTATACAGAGTGCACCTCTGTAGAGAGGTAAGATGCTCCCCACCAAATGAGTGTCTTGGAAAGGACACTAAACAATCTAATGGTGAGGTTCCAGTAATGCTGGAGTTTTGGGGAATGCGGAGTACTCCTTTATTGTCATTGCTCCCAGGTCTACTCTGGTCTGGAGTGGTAGTACCTGATAGGGTCCTATCTATGTGTCAAATAAAACTAAATTGTGCACTTATGCTAATCTGTATTGTTTGAATTAGAACTGTTTTTGACATTGAAACTGTACTCACGCTAAACTAAATCATTTGAATTAGAACTGTTTGACTAAATTGAATGGGTTGAAATAGAAATGTTTTTGACGATTAAAGTGTGTACTTATGCTAAACTGATTTGTTTGAAACAGAACTGTTTATTTGTTTAAAAATGGATTTGGCATCAAATAACCTACAAAGATTGATATGCCATAAAACCCAAACAAACAAAGAAACTGTTATGGGTTAAATAGTACCACTACTGGTTTCTTCAACAAGTATCACTTTGGCATTAAATAACCCATGAAGGTTGATGTGCTGTTTAAGAAACCAGAACTTTAAAAATGTTCATTTAATGTCTATACTATTTTGAGTTTTGCAATTGTAAATAAATTTACCATTTTTATTTTTATTTTTGTTAATTTCATTTTATTAAATTCTATAGACATAGAAGACAAAACCAAAAAGAGCAATGAAGGGAAATATTCAGTTACAAACATATAGACTTCCCTAAGTTACCCCAAGATGTTCATAAAAGCATTAAAAAATATGAATTAAAACTATTCCTATGGAAAGAAACTGTGGCTTAAATATCTTTCACTTTTTAAAGAATTTTTACAAAGCTTTTCTTTGCAATAATGAATTGGTTTGGTTTAGTCATTTTTGTTTGTTTTATGGCATATCAACCTTCATGGGTTATTTAATACCAAGGCCTCCTTATAGAAGAACAGCAGTGATACTGTTTAACTCATAACTGGGAGAATAAGGTGGTTCATGCCTTTCCCACAGGTATTTGTCCAAAAGTGAACCTAATAGTACGACTGGAGTTTGAACCCACTTACTTCAAGGCTACAGTTCAGAAATTTAATCATTATACCCCACACTAATCAGGTTTTACATTTGATCATAACTTCTTCTGTGGCTTTTGCATTTTATTATTCAAATACCTGAATCCTCTACACTGAACTTAGACTTAATCCATCTCATCCACTTTTGCAAATCACTTGAAATGGATTCCTCTTTGTTGTTGTTTTTGATCATGTTATACTATACATGGCAATTACTGTAAAGCATTCTATTTGGTCAATCTTTATAACTGATCCATATATTTCAGGATTAAAGAAAACAAGTCTGCTAATTTAAATAAAGAGGTCATTTATTCTTTATTGTTTGACAAAAGACAAAGAAAATCTAGGTGGAAAGTAAATTACATTTCATTTCTTATATATATATATATATATATATATATATATATATATATTTAAAATAGGAAGTTCCATAAAGAGATTTGTATTTTTTTAATTTATTTATTTTGTTTATGCATATGTGTTATATATATGTGCATGTTTCAAGCTTGTTGCTTTTGTCAGAGAACATGTGTGGCTCAATGAGACTTGAACTCACTCCTGTTTCCAGTATAAATACTCACTCCTGTTTCCAGACATGCTCACGCAAGAGGACTTCCATGGGGCCTTCCAGAAGTTGTTGGAATGGTACAACAACCGCATTGCAGCCGGAGGAGATTACTTCAAAGGGGACTAGAGTTTTATGTGTGTACTATCAATAAAAGTGCCTGTACAAAAAAAGTCTGGAAACTTATCTAATGATCCTCGTATATATATATATATATATATATATATCAGAATAAAGCTCATTATTTTTTCAGACTTTACAGAATAAATAGTCTTGTAGTGGACTGGGAAAAAAAGCTCAGAAGGATCCCAAACCCAAGCATAACTAACTTAAATGCAAAAGTATTGTTAACAAAGCTATATTTAATGTTAGGATATTAAATACAGTAAACCAACTACCAGAGCTTACAATATCTGCAGTCAAGCATTATATTGGCATTATATGCATGCAAGAACATTGATATCACCATAGTGAACTAGAATTAAAATACCATTATACCTGAAAGGGATGGACACTTGTCTCCACATCTGCACAGAAAAACAACATCAGTGCCATCATAAGAGGTGTAAGAATGCTTCTCAGCCCTCGTGCCTTAAAATTTCTAAATAGAATAGAAAAAATACTACTGAAAATTGTGTGTGCTACATTTAATGGTGACCCTTGTGCAACAATAATCTCTTATGTCCCACCAATGCCATGGATTAAATTGATATTACTACCTTCTACAACAAGCTATCTTTTCTTATTTGACACATTCCCAAACACAACATTCTAATCATCACTGGAGTCATGAATGCTCAACTAGGCAAAAATGAAAAGAATAAATTCTACTTACAACGCTTGCCAAAGAAAAATTTTGCATATTCATTCAAGAACAGTCTTGCATGCCTAAAAACTAAATTTTCCCCCCAAAGAAAGAAAACTATCGACCTACATCTACCTAAAAAAATTTAAATCACAACTAATACACAAGAAGATAAATAATGCTTTCAACTGAATATTTATCTTTTGAAGGAGTATCTTCTGATCATAGAATCATCTTAGCAAAAATATACCTCAGACTATGCAAAAATAAAAAACAAACAGTTAAAGCCTCACATTATAATTGGTTCTCACTTACCAATAGTGATATAAGCAGTCAATATGCAGTCATTGTAAAAAATAAGTTTGAAATTCTCTAAGAAAGACATACACCAAATGACTAATATGAAAAATTTGCCACTACCCATAAAGAAGCTCTAATAGAGTGCATACCAACCAAACCAAGCGCTAAATGTAGAGTTCCTTGGGAGTCAATAGCAGTTAGGGAAAAACGAGATAACATTAAAAAAAAAAACATCCTTACTTTATAAAAGAAACACAACAAATGTCAATATGCAGAAGCTTAAAGTCCAGTGAAAACTAACATATCCTAAAAGGAACTGTAAAAATACATTCAAGGCCAAATCAATAAAATTAGAAACTCAATTAAACAGAGAGAGTCATGATTAGCATGGCCGGTAAGGCCAAATCAATAAAATTAGAAACTCAATTGAACAGAGAGAGTCATGATTAGCATGGCCGGTATTAAATGACAGACATGCAGGACACTGCTGGAGAAGCAAAGATGAACTCATAAGAGATGTACTCTTATGGATCCCCACACATGGCCGCGCAAAAGCAGGACGACCAGCACGAACGTACATTCAGCAGCTATGTGAGGATACGGGATGTTGTCCTGAAGACCTACCTAGGGCAATGAACGATAGGGAGGAGTGGCGAGAGAGGGTCAGGGATATCCGTGCTACCAGCGCGATATGATGATGATGATGATTAAATGAAGTCAGCAAAAGGAAAAGCACTGTGAGAACAAAACTGAAAGATGCCAACCAAGAAGAAAAAATACAGAAGTGGAAAGAACATTTTAAGAAACTGCTTAGAAATCCTCTTGAAGTTGCTGATAAACCTATCCAAAAAAAAATTATAAATACCCAACTAGAACTCGAATTAAAACAGTTTACTGTGAAAGAAGTTGACACAGAAAAGTTATAAGCTTTGACAAAATACCTTATGAAGTATGGAAGTCAAGAAAATTTAACAACACTTCTTTATGCAACATTGCATATAAACAAAACCAAATAAAGAAATGAATGAAAGGTTGCATCCTCCCCTCCCACAAAAAGGGTGACCTCAGTATCACTAAGAAATCTAGAGGCATTACTGTTATCATTGCTAAGATTTATAATGTCCTGCTTCTCAATCATATCCAACCTGAAATCGAGGAAATTTTTAGGAAAAATCATAATGGCTTTCAGAGGAACTGATATACAACTTCTCAGATTCTGACTATCTACCAAATCATTGAAGGAGTACCTGCAAAAAATCTTGAGGGGATTCTACTGTTCATAAATTTCTCCAAGATATTTGATTCCATATACAGAGAAAAGATGGAGAAAACTCCCCAGATGATCTGGTGCTTCTTGCAAACACACCTGCACAAGCTGAATCCCTACTGTAAAGAGCAGGAGACATGGGCCTCCACATGAATGCAAATAAGACAGAGTACATGTGTCTCAAATAAGAAGGAGCCATCCCCACTCTAAGTAGTGACCCTCTGAAATTAGTAAACCAATTCATATAACTCAGCAGCAATATTTCATTTACTGAAAGTGATGTCAACATACTGTAGCAATGGTGTGAACTGGTATCAACAGGCTATTGATCATATGGAAAGCTGATCTCTCCAATAAAATAAAATAGGATTTCTTTCAAGCTGTAGCTGTGTCCATACTACTGTATAGATGCTTCACATGGATGCTAAGGAAACACATAGCGAAAAAGCTTAATGGCAACTACACAAGAATGCTACATGCTGTTTTCAACAAATCCTGGAAGCAACACCACACAAAGCAGCATTTATACACTACCTACCCCGCATTTCACAAAAAATGCAAGTAACATGAACGACATGCTGGGCACTGCTTGTGATGTAGAGACAAATTCATAAGCCCCATTCTCTTATGGATTCCTACACTATGTGAGCTGGCCAACAAAGACTTACATGCATCAGTTTTGTATGAACACTGGATGCAGTTTAGAGGACCTACGAGGAGTGAATGATGATAGGTATGGTTGGTAAGAGAATGGGGAACTCAGTGCTGTTGGCAATACTTGCTGATATATATCGTAGAATTATGCTTGAATGAGTTCCAATATATACAGACTTGTTGCCAGCACTAGAAGTATGTTTTGTTTGTCTGGAATGAGATTATTTGATGTTCAGGGTTTACTTCAATAGATAAATCATCTACTACTTAACTACTATTACATCTACAAAAGTAGATTTATAGTAAGAGTTAAAGTTACAGGAGGAAAATGTAGTATATGTAACCGTTTGGACTGATTTCCATCTGTACATTTTTTGACATATTTATCTTTTGCTGCATTATCTAAAAGAAAAATAAATCTAATTTTTTTATGGGACATTTCTAATTTCTCCTTTTCATGCTCCATAAACATTCAAGTATATATTTTTCAGGAATTAGAGTTTTTCCACTAGTAAACTTTATGTTATACTTCTTCCCCAAAGACGATGGTAGGAAATTAAAAAAGAAAAACAACTTAAAAACTGAATCTAAAATCCCATATACCAAGTTCTATTGTTTATGTTTCTGTAAAGTGAAATCTCAAATGTTTTTTGCAGTTTTCATAAAATTTCATGTCAATTTATTGAGATCATTACACAGAAATCGACTAATTTATTCATCATCTGTCAGAGTTTGACTTATTTTTTTCTTCAACATTTTAACTGTTCACTAATAAAGTCATTTTTGGGAAAGATAGAAAAAACATAGAAATACTTTATAAGAGAAGCACTTTTCAATTTTTACGAGTTTTTCTTTTTTTTTTTGTCTTTTTTTTTTTTTTTACAAGTATAGACATGATTTATTAAGACAAAAATAGTTTATTTCTTTTCTAATTTGAACATAAAAGATTTTAAGAATTCATATCTGTACTCCATTAGTTTAAAACATATGTACATTTTGATTCAACTCAAGATCTTTAGAAGTTACAACTAAAGATAAATGAAGAACTTGGAAAGCAATTTTAATTTGTTTATTTTGGAAAGTTTATTTATCAATTTTTTCACTCACTTTGTCACTCCAGTTACAAACCTTCTGTCACAGTTTCATTTTTACTTCCTTCACATTTCTGGGTTAAGTTCTAGGAGTAACCCAAAAATAGAGATTTGAGATTCTATTTGTAATTATAAGTAAAAATTATTAGTTTATACATGCTCACTAAAAACAAAAATATGCATTTCAGTTTAAGCCAAAATTTTTGACTATCATTAATTTTTACTAGTATTTTTTTCACCTTTTAATTTTTATTTTTTTTTTATTTTTCCTTATAACTTACTGCATTAATGAAGAATATTTTGAATTGGAGATGATTGGTGAGATTCAAACTTAAACCGATGAACAGTTTCTTGATCTTTTTTAGTGTCATATTTGTTAGTTGTTATTGTTATTTACACTTTTCATATTAATTACATCTTTTATTTATTTTTATTTTTACATGAAGCATTATCAATAATAATTATCATTGATTTTAACAATTATTTTCTTTTATCTTGAACTTTTACTTTTAATTCCAAAATAAACAATAATTGTTGACAATTAATATAAATGATCCCCCATATTTTTGTTATCAACTTTGTATTTTAAACTTCACAATACGAGTAGAATCTATAAATTTATTAGTAGATTCAGAGCTTTTGAAAAAGAATTTTTTCTTCTATTGCAAGTTGACAGTCTATCACTCGAAGCATTTACTGATTAGAAAGAAAATTCAGCTTTGAAAAAATTCATTTATTGAAGGAAAAAATGCATAATCTCCAATACCAACAAAAGATTTTTCAATTTCTTTAAAAAAATGAATAATCTAGATCAGTGGAAGTTTTGAAATAAATATTCTAAGTTTCCATCTAAATGGTCCATTTCTTTAATCTTGAAAATTCAAGACTAACAAAGTTTTCTTATAAATTATAATTTAAAATAATCTCTCAATTATAGACCAATTTGTTTATCAGGTGATGTCTAAACATTAAAAGCTTTATGAAGAATATGATTACCTAAAAAAAACAAAACAGTATTATCAAGTGGGGGGCTGACACATGACTGGGTGGGGCCAGTTTTTGTTTATCCTTACCAATCCATCCATAAATTTCACACCATTTTCCTTTCTCCTATCATCCCATTTGACAGATGGCTGACATCAGCAACACAAACATATACAGACATGCTATTTGTTTCATCACTGCTGTTATCATTTGATAGGATATAAAAAAAAAACTGATAAAATATTGCAGACAAGTATTTAAATTTGGTCAAGTACTTTTTGTTTGAAATTAAAGTTAAATTCAATATTTGCTTAACACATTTTAGAACTGTTGATAGTAGCAGCCCTTTTTTTTTAAGATGAGAATTTCTTGACTTACTAGTGCAATATTAGGTGCTTCAGAAAAAGGTTATGTCTTATCTATTTATTTATTTTTTTGCAATTAGAAGTCTTCTTTCTTTGTATAAAATCAGTACATATGTTTGGATATACTAAATATAATGATTAGGATAAACAAGAATGGAAATTATGATCAAGAATTATTAAATTGCAAGTATTTTAATGCTATTGCACTAAGAAAAAACTTGTTACACTAACATACTAAAATCGTATTATCATGATATTATTATTTTATTGTTGCTACTTCTTTCCATTAATAGTTGTTATATTTAGGGTCTGAATTTTTTATGTAAATTTTTAATATTCATTTAATAATAGAGCACTTGATATGGTGTGACAGATAGCAAGCATAACTAGAAGATCATTGCTTGTAAGTTCAATTCTCAGTGTGTTCCCTATACTTTTAATTGACTACCTTATACAGCATAATGATTTGCAAGCTAGACTATTAGGGTATTGTTTGTGTATTTGATTCTTACTTGGCACCCCATGCTTCTGACTTTGAAATAAACTAAGCTAAGCTTTAAAAATGACTATATATATTTATGAAGATAATAGTGAAGAAGGAGTAGATTATAAAACTTCCATTTGATTTGTATTGGGGGATTGATAAATTGATAAAGTTTAACTAAAGAATAAGAACAATAAAAAAGATACAAAAATTAGAATAAAACCAATAAAAAAATAAAATAAAAGATATGAATATGAAATAAAATAAAAATATCCCATTATTTCATTTTTTCACCAAAAATTTATCTTTCGGTATCAAAAGAACAACTAAGCCTCTTTCAGTGCCTTGCCAGCCCACTGGATACATGTGCATTTTGCAGACCTAAAATAAGCAGTTCATACTATGTAGTTTTTATAATAGTCTTTTATGGGTTAGATAAAAAAAAACATTCCAGAGAAGCCCATTAATAATGACCCCCAACATGATACAACCCAATGGGCTGGGGTTGTAGAATACACCAACTGTATCTCTGCAGAAGGATAAGATTTCTCCCAACAAGTTCTGAATATGACACTAAATCATTTGATTGTGAGGCTCCAGTCCTGGAGCTTCAGTGAATGTGTATTACTGTTGTATTCTGGGAGAACAGACAACAACTCTTATGTATAAAAATATAATCTGCTTCTTTTCTTTTTATTATGAAATGTATGAAGGAGTGAGTCAAGGAATGACTAAGATATATAAACGAAGGTAGATACTGAATCTTTAATGAACTGTTTCTTCTTTATTCAGCTTTCACGAGACTGGTACAGGACCAATAGATAAACATTAAATCATCGCTTCTTCTTCATTCTTCTTTTGCAAGACTGGTACAGGGCCAACTCCAAATATTTAATCATCTCAGCTTCTATACATTTTTCAACTCCAGGGCCTTCACAAACCTTCTTTCTTCTGGGATCATACCTACTTTCAACTTTGGTGAGCCTGTTTCTTCACACTTCTCTTTTTGTGCATTGAGCATTATCTCAAGGCATTTAATCATCTTAGCTTCCTCATTTTAATGGGTCTTATACAGCCCAAACCTCTCTAAACCCTGGGCTGTCTGGCACAAGCCAGTGCCCAGAGTGGCTTGACATCCAGCAACTCTTCTGCCTGCACCTTTGTTCTCACTCTAGGTCAAAAATCTTCAGTGTTTATATAATTTTCCAGACACCCAAGCAATCCTTGGGGGTCACACTTTTTTCTGCATGCCACCTACACAATTCACATGGCATTTCTGCCATGTTTTATTTACCTTAAGACACAGGTGCCCATCCTCTTTGCCACCCACATAACTTATATAGCCTGTCCTTTCTGTCACTATTCAACAGTACCCCTTAATTGCCATTACTTTCAGTTTTACTCTGATCTGGACTGGTTGTATCTCTTAGGGTCTCATCTAAGGGTCAAATAGAACTATCTAATCATTTTCTATACTTGAAACCATTTAACTGTGTGTAAACAAAGGATTAATGTTTACTTGAACTATTAGTATTACATAGCAATACTTGAAACTATTTAACTGTGTGCTAATGAATGAATAATTTTAGCTAGCAATACTTGTATCCATTTAGTCTTCTGGTTATGACATTAAACTATATCTGATGGTGAGACTCCAACTTTGGAGTATGGGAGATGTGGAGTATATATCTACCAACCTCTCAGCATGAGCAAGATGTGGCACATGGTCAAATTTTAAGCAGAGTTTAGCAAGTTTGAATTCAGAGTTTTCCTTCTCCTAGACTGGTTACCTAACCAAGGCTAAAGGGCACAGTCTGCCCTACTATTTTACCCAGAGCTGAAGGGATAATAATTGGATTCCTACCTTTCCCAAGGGTATTAGTGCTATGTAAAATGCTATTAGCCTCGTCCCAAATTTGAACTCCTGTCGCCGTGTCCATTTCCAACAACGATAAGCATTAAACCATGAGATGTGGAGTACCCTTTCATTATCATTGCTCTCAGTTCCACTCTGACCTGGAGTGGTAATATCGGTTAAAGTCCCATCTATTGGTCAAATAGAAATACTTGATAATTTTTTATAAAAGAAACCATTTAAATCCATGCAAGCAGATAAACTCTGGCTCATTTAAGAATAATGTTAACTACAAACTATTCATTTACAAATTATATGTATCTAATATATATAGATATATATATATATGTATTCACAGGATTTTGTCATTAAATAGCTTACAAGGATTGATATGCCATAAAATTCAACCAACCCAATATGATATGAACATGCAAGTATAATAGATATTTTATCAAAGAGAGGTATCATTGCCATTGCTCCCTGATTCAATCTATGGGTTAAATAGAACTAACTGCATACTTATGCTAAACTGAATTATTTGAATTAGAACTGTTTGACTAAACTGAATAGCTTGAAATAGAAATGTTTTTGACAATTAAACTGTATTTACATTTAAACTGTGTGCTTATGCTAAACTGAATTGTTTGAAATGTTTTCAACAGTAAAACCGTACTTACACTGAACTGAATTTTATAAAAGCCAAACAACCATCCAACCAAAGAGAGATAAACAACAAAATGGATAAAATGATTAAAAGAATTACCAAAAGGTAACTGTATGTAAAGAGTGTTATTTCAGAGACTAGCATCAGATTTACAAATGAGATTTTCATAGAATTCAGCATTATAAACTATATCATAAAAAGAAAAACACTCAGACAAACTTGTAATTTAAAGTGAATATTACACAAAATTTAAAAAGACATTTTTTTTTTTAAATCTATTTTTTAAGGAATGGATTCCAGTGGCTTTAACTAGCTCTTCATGTGATATCGTTTACTTTTTGCTTTTTCACTAACCTCAACCACACCTATCTTCTCTCTCTACTCCATTCTGTCTTTATGTGAATGGATCCTGAAAATAATTTACTGATATTTTTAGAAGAAATGTTTTTTTCCTTCTTACTTCCTTATAAAGATTGTTGATTATTTTTTCATTTAGTATTTTTTCATCTTAATTTCAGTTGCTTTTTATTGAAACACTCAGACAATCATTCTACAGCTGTTAGTAACCAATTTGGATCAGAAATAAAGATTAACCCTCCAGTGTAACCCAAACTCATATCCCTTCTCCTCAAGATGTCTCTCTTAATATGACAGCTGTTATATATTATTAATTTTTTGACCTGTATTTCTTTCATCTTATTTTCAGTTGCTTTTTGTGTAACAACAGTTGTTCTGATAATTGCAATAAAAAGCAATTGAAATTAAGATGAAAGAAATACTGGTTGAGAAATTCATAACCTTGTTTGGTAACCTTTTTTTCAAAAGCAAGTTTATTTAATGGTAGTTTGTCTTTTGATATGATTTCATTGCTTCTCATCATTTTAATTCAAACCAGCAACATACCAGACCATCCCATTTGTATTTTTTGCTCTAACCTGAAATTTACACTGATCAATAAGAGATTGCATTGGTTGTATCAAATTTAATTATAATTTATTGAAATTATCAAATTTTACTTAAGCTTGATTTCAACCATCAACAATTTTAGAGCTTTGATAGTTCAAATCAAGCTTTGGTCAAAATCAAGTTCTTTATATCCTTAGATTTAGAGATAAGATAATCTTATGATTTGCCCATTTTGAAAAAGTAACATTCTCATCTTTGTAAGGATTTGATCTGAGTGCTTTCTTACCTTTGAAAAGTGAATGTCATATATCAATACAATCTGGAGTTGCAAATAATATTTCCGGGAACTTCCTTGTTTTGTCACATGCACTTTCTTTTAGAATAAAGCAAAGATCGCTATGCAAAGACTACTAGATACAGCATACATCAGAAGGTGCCCTTAATGTATTGGTAAACATTGTTGGAAACAGAACTGGCAACCCACGTTCAAATTCTGTATAAAACTGTTTGCATTTCACTTTGTGTTAATGCACTTGGAAGAGGCATGAATCCATTTCTTCTCCCTCCAACTATGGTTTAATGATAGGGCAAACTGGGTTCTCTAGCTTTGGTATGACAGTCATGGAGAATTCAAACCAGTAGTACTCTACTTAAAAACTAACTTTGTGTTACATCCTGCCCATGACAGAGGGGTTGGGTAAAGGCATACATCAAGTAAAAAGCAAAACAAAAATACACAAATGAGTATGTTCTGCCTATAGTTTTAAGAAGAGTTATTAACATTTAACGAATTATAAACATGATTAAATTTCTTCTTGTTTTTGTCCATCACATTTTGATCAGTACATTCTCCAGTCTTCTGTAATATTCACCTCCATTAAGAAAGAGACTATTGTTCTAATCTCTTCCTTTGGTAGTTCAAATCAGGATGTTGATTTGAAAAAACAACTGAATTACTCATATTTAGTCTTGCTCAAAGTATTAAGTATGGGACACCTAGTGTGGTTCAAATTCACTGCAGCAGTAATAGTCTACTAGACTAGCTAACCATTGCTCTACAGTTAGACTGACATAGGAGATACATGTAAAAATCATCTTTAAGTAAAAAAAGTACATAATTGTCAGGATAGGAAAAATTATTCTTCAATTTTTTAAATATGATATACTGTGAAATATTATCTCTTTAGAAACTTATTCTTTATTTCTATTCCTTGCTGATTCCTTGACAGTTGTGGTATAATGGCTTCAGAATTGTGACTAAAAGCAACAGAAATAGGATGAAAAAATATTACCATGTTTGATGGCATATAAGGCCTTTTTTTCCTCAAAAAGAGCTCAAGATTACATCCCAGATCTTATATGCAAAATTGAGGTATCTAGAAGGTTAATATTAACTCAAATAACAATAAATATCAGTACTTGTACTTATTTTAGAGTTTTCTAAACTGTGTGTTGAGACATTTGAGTGTGTCAATAATAATCTGTATATAGTTGTTTTGTTTAACCAACCTGTCATGAGAAGAATGTGACACAGTCATTTTTTAACCAAGTACAGCTAGTTTGAATTCAGAGTTTTCCTTCAACTAGACTAGTTTCCTAACCAAGGCTAAAGAGCCTATTCTGCCCTACTATTTATCTATAACTGGAGGAGAAGAGAACTTTTCTTTTATTTCTAGTCATGTAGTACAATTCATTTCAACAGTTGTGTTTGTTGGCTGAAGATCTGTGTTCAACCACACGAGTCAGTATAGACACATTCTTCTTACATAACAATTTGTTATTTCTTTGAGTATTAACTAAAGTTTTCATTGAATTATATCCTTTTAAATACATTTTTTATTAAATACTTGTCTTTGCTAAAATAAACTTAATATGTCAGAGAAAATTTTATTTTAGAAATATGTTAAGAATGCAAAAAGATTGAAAAAAAAGTGGACTAGCCTATTTCCATAATGGTGAAATACTAAATGGTGGGGGATCTTATATATCACCAAATACAAAGAGTAAAAAAACTGATTCTAATGATTATAACTTTTAAAAAATTACTACTCTTACAAAAATACTCAGTGATATGATAAAAATTTCACTTTAAATACAATGGAGGGAAGTCTTATGGGAACATTTTTCAGAGTGCACGCTCACATACGGTCTACCAAAAGAAACCATCGCAGCCATAATGATTCACTAAAGAAACACCAAAGTGAAAGTGCATTATCCGAATGGAGACACAGATTACTTTGAAATTGTAGCAGGGGTACTGCAAGGAGACACACTTGCCCCATACCTCTTTATCATCTGTCTAGACTATGTGCTTAGAACCTCGATCGATAAAATCAAAGAAAATGGTTTCAAGCTGACAAAGAAAAGAAGCGGAAGGTACCCCACAAAAACAATTACCGACACCAACTACGGTGATGACATAGCGATTCTGGCAAATGCCCCCCAAGCAGAAACCCTACTGCATAGTCTGGAACGAGCTGCAACAGGCATTGACCTCCATGTCAATGTGCACAAAACAGAATATATGCGCTTTAATCAAAAAGGCAACATTTCCACACTAAACAGTAGTTCTCTGAAACTAGTAGACAAGTTCACCTACCTAGGAAGCAGTGTCTCATTGACCAAGACTAACCAAGGCATAGACAGCTATTGATTGGCTATTGGTCATAGGGAAGTTAGACCTGACCATAGTTTCTTCCAAGCAGGGATCGTGTTGATACTGCTATATGGATGCACTACATGGATGCTAACTAAAAGGCTGGGGAAAAGGCTTGACAGCAACTACACAAGAATGCTGCGAGCAATATTGAACAGGTCCTGGAGGCAGCACCCCACAAAGCAGCAGCTGTATAGCTACCTACCACCCATCACAAAAACTGTCCAAATTAGACAAACCAGACATGTAGGACCCTGCTGGAGAAGTAGGGACAAGTTCTTTAGTGATATACTCTTATGGACCCCTACACATGGCCGAGCAAAAACAGGGTGACCAGCTCGAACCTACATACAGCAGCTCTGTGAGGATACGACATGTAGCCCTGAGGACCTGTCAAAAGTGATGAACGATTGGGAGAGGTGGCGAGAGAGGGTCAGGGATATCCGTACTGATGGCACGGCAAGATGAGATGATGACACTGAAATAAAATTTGACTCTGAGCCTACACTTTAGCATGATGGATACTAGGAACATTTTGAAATATTATTCAGTTCATTTGCTGTTGAACAGACAAAAATAGTATACAAACACTCATAGCATTTAGTAGATTGTTATATTCTGTTGATAGAAATAGCCAGTCTTTGTTAACGTGAGATAACTGTATAAAAAGTGATCTTTAATATATATATTTTGTTACCACCCACTTAAAAGCAGCAACTGAGCGCATATCAACAAAATTAAGAGTTAACTGTAAAGTTCCTTGGCAGTTAATAGCAAGTAAAAAGTAAGTAAAGTTGGTGACTGTAGTCGAGGGTGACCCGAAGGCTCCCTTTTCAATAGATACTACACCAAGGTGTAGGGGAGGGAGCTACTCTTTTCCCTGGACTGCTCCACTTTACCCTTGATCCTTACCTTATAATGCTGAGGGTTAAGCAAGATAGCATCAAGTACCATTTTTTGAGTCTTTGGTATGACTCGACCTAGGATTGAACCCCTATCTCCCAGCGAACACTCAACTCATTAGGCTAATGTCCAGTTAATAGCAGTTAGGGATAAAATGGGATAACATGAAAAAAAAGATCCTCACTAACATCAATGTGCAGAAACTTTTAAAAACCCAAGAGAACTAAAACATACCAAAATGAACAACTAGAATACATCCAAGGTCAAATCAATAAAATCATAAATTTGGTCAATCATGATTAACATGACAGACACTAAATGAAGTTGTTGGAAGGAAAAGCATCTTGAGAACAAAACCAAGACCCACTTGACTAAAAGAAAGATGTAAAAAAAAAAAAGGAAAGAACGTTTCAAGAATCAGCTTGGAAATCCTCGTGAAACAACAGAAAAATATTACTGAGTGAGAATTGGATGCAATCTGAAAAAAAAAAGCTGAAAAGCTGAAGACTTAAAGAAATACCTCCTGAAGTATGGAAGACATGGAAATTTGTTGATATACTTCTTAAATTAAGCAATGTTGTGCATAAACAAAACACATAAGAGAATTGGATGAAAAGCTGCATTCTCCCCTTTTTTAAAAAAAAAGGCAACCTGGGAATCACTAAGAACTGCAGATGCATAACTCTTACTGCTATCACTACTAAGGTTTATAATGCCCTGCTTCTCAATCATATTCATCTTTAAGTTGAGAAAATTCTTAGGAAAAATCATAATTGTTTTCAGAGAAATCAATCCACAACTTCTCTAATTCTGACTATCAAATCATCAGATTACAGGCCAAAAATTTTAAGATAACACTGTTTGCAGATTTTTCCAAGGCATTTAATTACATACACAGAGGAATGATGGAATAAATACTTCTTGTGTATTGTCTTCCCAATGAAACTGTTATATCTGTATTGATGCTCAACAAAAACACAAAAAAAATAGTTAGCTCACCTGATGATGACACTGACTTCTTTGACATTGTTGCTGGAGTCTTGCAAGGAGATACATTAAAACCGTATCTATCTATAATCTGCTGAGACTAGATACTTTGAATGTCAATAGATCTAATAAAATAAAATGATCTTGTACAAGAAATGGCAAGAGGAAAGCAATATCCCATACAAACTATTTCAGATGCACACAATGCAAATAATCTAGTGCTTCTTACAAATACACCTGCACCAATCGAATGTCTGCTGCGTATAACCTGGAGCAGGCAGCAAGAGTTATTGGTCTCTACATGAAGTCAGATAGATAAAACAGAGTCCATGTGTTTTAAACAAAATGGAGTCATTCCACAATGAATAGCAAGCCTCTGAAATTAGTAGACAAGTTCATATTCCTTGGTAGCAATATCTCATCTACTAAAAGTGATACCAGAATGCACAGAGGAGAGGCATAGGCTGCTATTGAGCAGTTATCAATAATTTGGAAATCTGATCTCTCTAATAAAATTAAATGGGAATTCCTCCAAGCTATAGCTGTGTCAGTACTATTGTATGGTAGCACCACTTGGACTCTAATGAAATATTTAGATAAAAAAAGTGGATGGGAACTAAACACGAGTGCTGTATGCTGTTTTGTGCAAATCCTGGAAGTAGTACCAACAAATCGCATTTGCACAGCTACCTACCTCCCATTTCATAAAACATTCAAGTTAGATGAAGACATACAGGGAAGTGCTGGAGAAGTAAGGACAAACTCATAAGTAACATTCTTCTAAGGACATTTACACTTGGAAACACCAGTTTTGGCTGACTAACAGAGACTTCCATACATCATCTCTGTGTAGACACTAGATGCAGTCTAGAAGACCTGCCAAAAGAGATGGCTAATAGGGATTCAAGGGAATCTATGCAATCAGCATGACTTGATGAATATACTGCACCTGAAATATTTACACTAATTCATCAAATTCTTTAAATCTTAGCAAACGGCTGCTGGAGATTTAGCAAAAAGAATTTACACTACCCTTAGAATTTGTTCTGTGATATTGTAAAAATTTGCTTTAAATACAACAGTGGCAAGTCTTATGGGAGAATTTTAAAGGATGCTCAGTGTTTGATATGATGGCTATTATGCTGAAATGAAATTTGACTCTGTTACAAATTGATTAAATGGTTGCTATAATTGACAAGGCAAGTTTGTGTCGAACAAAATTGTAGTTAATAAATCTGTGTATTGCATTTCATGCCCTGCACATATCTACATTTTATCATTATCGAAAATACGGGTTCTGTTTTCATCCATTTGCTTTAATATGTATGCACAAACAATAGTTAATGATTATACCACATTTATCTGTATTGTTTAAACATCTGTTTCTCTTTTAATAACCTCTTTTTAAAAAACAAAAAGATATTCTTTAAGGGATAAACATCTTTGAATACTAGTTACTTTGGTCCTACAGGAAATATACTAATACCTACTTAATTGCTGAAGACAAAGGGAAAATGGGAATATGGAAACTTCAATTATTTATTATTTTGTATCTTATGAACATAGGTATTTGACAGTGTTTATTTTGTTGTTCACCTTATATACAGTCATCCACAGACAGACTGACTGTTTCACAACTCGTCAGTGTGGCTAGACATACAGAATACTTCAAGCTGGGATTGAAACCCGCCTAACTTTATGCTAGACTTGGTTTATTACTGCTCAGAATGATACTTGATAAAGGAAAACCAAGTTGTTGAAATTGTGGATGCTGAAAAATTCTTTGCCAGTTCAAGTATCCATGAAATGTAGATGTTATTTCACATATTCATCCTTCTCTTCAGCATATTTGGTATATTGTATCTCAGATTTCTTTAACTCTTTCAAAAGACTCAATAAAAAAAAGGTCATTCACTTTTAGTTTTGAATGAAAACTTTTCAACAAACCCTCATATAGTGTTATCTTGGGGAACTTTGCATGAAACTTGTTACCAATATATTGTTACTTTTTGGGGTAATAATAAGACAAAATAGTTGTACACAAACACACCTGACATTTTATCATTGCAGATTGTTAAATTCTTTTAACGAAAAATAATCAGTCTTTGCTAACTCTAGATAACTGAATAAAAAGTGATGTTTAATATAAGTAGTAAGTTGGCCAACTGTAGTTGAGAGCAACCTGAAGGCTCCTTTTTCAATAGCTACTACACCAAGGTGTTTTTAGAGGGCACTACTCCTTTCCTGCATTACTCCACTTACCCTCGATCAATACCTTATAATGCTGAGTGTTAAGCAATCAAGTACCATTTTTTGAGTCTTTAGTATATAACTCAACCTGAGATTGAACCTTGGTCTTTCAGACCATTGGTAAACTCTACCTACCCTCTATACAATGTAATAATTCATCAAATTCTTTAAATCTTAGGAAACTACTGCTAGAGATTAGCAAAAAATATATACCGTATTGTAATAGAGGATGTCTTGTCTATTGTAACTTATTGATCTTTTTCAGAACTTTGTATAATAACTGATGAATTAACTTATGCAAGATATAGTGTTGTAGCTAAAGCAAACTTAAGGATAAATGCAAAAACCTGCCAGATGTAGCTAACATTTGGTAGGAGTGATAGACAGATTGTGGGTCAAAGTTCAAATCTCCACCTGTTGGAAATTATAGGTGTACTTGGCTGTAGAGAGTCACATGCAAATTAAAGAGCTAGATACAGAAAAGTGGGGAGTTAACTTTTAGATGCTAATGCAAACAGATATATTTTTTGCTGCTTAAGTGAGACAGCCCCTCCCCTTTTTGTGAGTTGGCATGAAGGTAGATGTGCCATTAAACAAAAGAAACCAAATCGTTTGGGTTGAGCAACAATTTATAGAAGAATGAATCTTTTCTTCATTGACTGAACAAAAATTACTATACATCTTCCTGTTTAATTTTATCACTGAATGGGGAGGGAGTCCCAGTAATATAGTGACTAACTTGCTGGATTTTGACATGGTAATAAGTTCAAGTTTCAGTCACACAATTATATTCACTTTCAGACTAATACTTTTGGGAATGTTATGAACTCCCTTTGCCCTCCACACCAGCTATTTAGATAGTACCACTACTGTTCTACAAAGATGGGTTAAGCATTAAATAACCCATGAAGGTTGATATTCCATTAAAACAAAGAAGCCAAACCAAACCAAACTTTGTCACTGAGATAAAGTGACAAACTCTTCAACACCTTAACATTTTTTTCAAAATTACCCCTTTTCAAGGCTCTGCAACCTAACATTAATAAGTTGTGTTCATGAGAATAATACATGCTGGTATATAGAGTTTTATTTTTGTGTTAAGAACACAATCATCAAAAATATACATAAAAGTGAATTGTTTTAGGAAGAACAGGAAAAGTGTGTTGTATCTTCCAAGTCATATCACTAACTAGCACAATAATCTAATTTATGGCTTTTTACTTAGTAGATAGTTTTTGTTAAGCATCAGTTAAAGACAGAATTGTAACAGATATCACCAAAGCACATGTCATATTTACATGTACTGAAACAGCACTATATTATTCCAACAGCTGTTCGGCTGTTGGATTCATTTTTGTTACTTGTGTTGTTATTATTACGACAATGTTACTGTTTTCTACAGGTGTACAATCTGTAGAAAGAAGGAGGTCTCTTTTTATCTTGGTTGTGCAAACTAGAAAATGATAGCAAATAGATCAGTATGAAATCATCAGTGTTGATCCAATCATTACTATTTCTTCATTTACACTACCTAGATAAAAAGGGATTCTCATTACTTTTTATATTGATTGGACATCTGAGCAAGGCCACAAAATGGATCAACTGAGATGCTGTAGTAACAAAAACAAATGAACAAACCTTGGTATGATAATGAGTTAGTCTTAAAAACTACAGAAAGTAAATCAATACTACATTAATTGACCAGAGAAGAAAACATTTCTTAAAGAGAATTGATAAGTCATAATGTCATTATATCAAGCGATGGAAATATGTTGCCTTACAGGATCTTGAAGAAAGCGGAAGGTGACAAAGATGAGATAAAGTGATGATAAGTTCAAATCAGAAAAATGAAAAAGTCAGTCTTGTGGTCACAGAAAAATACCACTCTTTTTATTATTGGTGTTGCAACCTCCCTCTGAACTAGTCTCAAAAACTGGGAGTTGTGAAGTCGTATTCCCTAGTTGATGAAGAAAAATATATTCTTACCAATCATAACCTACCCTCAATAGGGGTGAGGGGCTGATTTCCCTACCCTTAAAATTTAAGTTATCACTTGTCCTCTGGTTATGAACTTCCTGATTATTTTTTAAATATCCCGGCCCTCACCGTGGGTGCAAGAAATAGGCGTACACAAGCTTACCTATGTTTGATTCCTTGGTGTTGGTCATACAACTAAGCATCAGGTTCACTGGTTGTTGGTGGCCAACACTACATTGGAAAAAAATTATGACAAGCTTAGATTGTAAATTTCAAATATTTCTCAAAATCATTATATATTAAAAAATGGATCGGAAATTTTATTTTGAGATCACATTTTATTCAAGCACATTCAGCTTATATCCAAAACTGAATTAAACTGCATTTAATGGTATGGCTTCAGTCTTGAAGTTTGGAGAATATGGAGTACCCCTTTATGGCCATAACTCTCAAATCCATTCTGATCCAAAGTGGTACTACCTGTTCAGGTTCTAACAATCAGTCAAATAGAACTGTTTAATTTTTGGTTAGTGATTATTATTAGTTATTTGAAATCATGCAGCTATGTATATGTTGTTTGTATTAGATAGGAATACTTGATAAATAGAGTTACTAATGTTAAATAGCAATATGTGAAACCATTTAACAGTGCGCAAACAAATGATTGATATTAAATCAGGAATAATTGATTAATTAATGTTGAATATGATTTGAAACCATTTAGCTGCATGCAGACTAATGATCTCTGGCTTGTTTAAAGATAAAGTTACCAACAAACTATTCACTTACAAATCAAATATATATATATATATATATATATATATATATATATATATATATATATATATAAACAGGATTTGTCATTAAATAACATTCAAAAGTTAATATACCATTAAACCAAAGAACCTTACCTAACCTGATCTTAAATTCATGGCATATAAAAGCCTTACAAAACTTTCCTATAAGGAACATATGAGTAGAGTTTATTACATTTGCCACATTGTTGATGGTCTAAAGTACTGTGTGAGTCTCTGTCATTATTTGGGACATCAACAGATACAACTTTTTTTTTACAGTTTTAAATAATTGACTATCACTGTATGTGTACCATACTTTATTGGTTCATTTTAGAATGGATTTACCTTCCCTCATCATGGGTAGAATATGACTCAAGGTCAACTTTTAAGTGGTGTACTGCTGGTTTGAATTCAGAGTTTTCCTTCTTCAAGACTGGTTGCCTAACAAAAGCAAAAGAATCCATTTTGCCCTACTATTTTACTCATAGTTGGAGAAAGGAAAAAAGAGATGGATTCATGCCTTTCCCAAAGGCAATAGCACAAAGTGGAATGCAAACATCTTCATCCAGAATTTGAACTCAGGTTGCTGATTCCATTTCCTTTGATGATAACTGTTATACTAAGTGTGCCTCCTTCATGGTATTTTGTTTGAGTAATTCTTCTTTTTTAGGCTATAGGGTTCCACCTGCCTAGCTCTTTATCCTTGACTGGAAGAAAAAGTGAATTCAATCCTTTCTTTAAAGCATTTGTGCAAAGTGACAGCAAACTTCTACATACCAATAACCAAGGAGGTACTCATAGTATAATTGGTATCATCATCTAGTGACTCAAGTTCAAATCCTAGATGAGGCTGATTACAATTCCCATACCTTTAGGAATCTCCACTCTGGGTAAATAGGAAGTAGAACAGACTAGGCAATTTAACTTTGATATGGCAATCAGTATAGGAAGAAAAACTCTGGTTTCAAATCTGTTGTATCTTGTGTAAATTGACCTTGTGTTGCATTCTGTTCATAGCAGAGAGGTTTGGTAAATACAACCATTAGCCAACCTGTATCTCCTTATTATTACTATATTTAGAAAAAATGTCTCTTTGTATAGTTTTCATGATTGTGTTTCGATGTGTGCTAGTCTATTTTCAATTATTTGAATCACAATTACACACAATAAAATTTGAATGTGTTTGTCTGTATCTTTATAAAGATTGAATATGAATTTGCATATTACTTTGCTTTGATAAAAGAAAATGAGTTTAGAATTAGACTGTTCTATCAATTGAAAATTACTCCCTTGAGTGCTTATTTTCTCTTTTGATGTTAAGAGTTTGTTACTTTGAAAATGTTTACATATTTTCTAACCAGTTTGTTTTGAAAATATGTGTTCACCAGACTTCTTTATTCTTTCTCACACTATTAAATGGTTTTGTCCCGAGGATGAGATTTTTGAATTTGGGTGAATAAACAGAAATTGTTTTTACATTAACATGGCCTAATTACTTCAGCATGATGTTTATAGGAGCTTGTTTTTGGGTTCAAATTTTTAGAAATAGAAAATGTAAGGCTTTTCAAATGGATAATGTTATATTTTATTCCTAAGAAATAAAGACAAACTTAGAAAAAAAATACAGTAATTAGAAAAAGAGGCAAATCACTGTGTGATAAATGGATGAAAGTGACCTATCCTATAGATTAACAATTAAAATTTTTTAAAGCAATTTTTAAAGCTAAAAATAAGACATTTTGTGTAAATCTAATGTCTACTTTGTTTAGGTCAGGTGTGTAAAATTTTCACTTTTCACTGTTTTTATCATCATTTGAAAGCTTTTATCTTCTGAATTATAGCTCCTCTTTTATCATTTGAACACTGTCCACTCTTTCTGTTTCAGTTCAGCATTGGTTTTGCTTTATCTATTACAATTTATTTGTTGTCCTGTTGACTCTAGCTGTAGAATATGCTAATTGCATCACTTCAGAGGGTAAAACTCTACCAAAGGAGCCACCCGTTGACCATGGGTGGTGATCTGTAATGGTAGAAGATGGGATCCTGATGACTGAGAAGTCTGTGATCCAGATGGCAAGTGGTGACATGACCTACATCTCTCCACTTTGACCCTTACTTGGGCTAAAGGAGTGATCTGAAAGGCCTGATCAGCTCTATCAATTTGTCATGTCAAGCGCTAGCATTTATATGTTTAAGTCCTGACTGTATTTTTCAAATTGTTTCATAGAAAATAAACACCTAACACTTTTTATGTTATGGGTGCTAGAAGGCAGTGACTCAGAGTCAATTGCATTGAGAGAAACAAGACTTTGACTACTGTTTAACTTTTAGGCACTATGTTTTAGTTACTCAAAGCCTCAAATTATCTGGGGCTTGAAATCTCCCTTTTGACACAAGTATACTAGTTAATTATAAATATTATCATTGTCTTAACTAAAGGGAATGGATATCCCTGATTTGGAATTTCTCAACAGAAGTTGCTCTCCATGGTGGGTGGTGGAGCACATGATCAGCAAAAAAAAAACTGCACGTATGGCAAATACAAATGAAAAGCCTAAGCAAAATCACTCTGAATCTGATTCAGAAAAGGAAAAAACAAAATTCCTAAAATTTATTGTAATCAAATCACTAGAAGAAACTCTTCTAGCCACGTAGTTCTCTTTCTTGATTGAAAAAAATAATCTCCAGCAGAGCAAACTCCTGAACTGTGAAGAAATTCAGAAGCAGCAATCTAATAGTTGGGATAAATAACCAAACAAAAAAAAAAACATGCCAAAAACCTAATTAAGATGAAAACCTTTCACAATTTGAAGTACAAGGTTTATCTTCATGAAAGACTGAACTCTTGAAAGGAGTAATCAAGAACAGGGAATTATCCTTAGCTACATCAGAGGAAATAAAACAACCTTAGGAAAGTAAGGGGTCACAGACTACAAAAGGATGACCATTAGAAGAGGCGATGAAGAAATTCAAACACACACATACATTTTGATATTCAAAAAATCGATAAAATCCCAAGGAAATGAAAGTTGGGTACTGCTTCGAAAGGGTAGAACAGTACATCCATTTGCCCTTGATGTGCTTTAAATGTAAAAAATATGGACACTACAAAGAGCATTGCTGAGGATATCTGACATGTTGAAGATGTGACCAAAGGGACCCAGACCACTTGGGGGTGGAAGATTGTCCCAATCAAACCAAATGCTCAAACTGTCAAAAGTACCATCCCACATTTTCAAGAACTTGCCATATATACAAAAGAAAGAGGGAAATCATGGATATAAAATAGAGAAGGAATATAACAAGAAAAATATTTGAATCTTATATGAAAGATAACACTTACATCAATGTAGCTTAAAAGGTAAGTTAAGCAACACCAACAACAATCAACTTAATGAATACAGAAATTTTTTCTAAGAATACTTCAACTATTGCCAAACAATTGGCCAAAATTCAAAGAAGATTTAAAGAAACTACACTCAGTTAAAATCCATCAAACACAAATCAAACAAAAAAAATCTACTACAAACACCTATACCACTGCCAAAAAATATCTGCAGAATACTTCGAATCTCCAACTGAAAGAAGTACCACAAAAGGAAGATCATACAGAGCACTGATCCAACCACTAATTTCAAAACAGGTGTCTCTGGAAAAACCCATATCATAAATTCCATAACTTAACACCAGAACAAACAATTGAATCATCAAAGGAGAACATGCAAAAGATCTCAAGGCAACACTCTTGTTTGTAGATTTCTACAAAGCGTTCGACTCCATATACAGAGGAAAGATAGAATGAATACCTCAAGCATATGGTCTCCCAAAGAAACTGTTATCGATATAATGATACTCTACCAAGACATGAAGACCATGGTTTGTTGACCTGATGGTGACGCTGTCTTCTTTGACATTGTCAGTTGAATCTTGCAAGAAGATACATTGGCATCATTTCTATTTAAAATATGCCTAGATTATGTTCTACAAACGTCAATAGATCAATTGAAAGTAAATTGTTTCACACTAAAAGAAGGCAAGAAGCTGATTATATCCCATAGAAACTATTAAAGATGCAGACTACTCAACTGATCTAGTGCTTCTTGCAAATATACTTACATAAGCTAAATTTCCGCTGCATAACCTGGAGTAGGCAGCAAGAGGTATTGATCTCTACATAAATACAGATAAAACAGAATTCATGTGTTTTAATCAAGATGGTGCCATGTCCTCATTAATTGGCAAGCCTCTGAAATTAGTAAACTAGTTCATATACCTTGGTAGCAATATCTCATCAACTGAAACAGATGTCAACATATACATAAGAAAGAATGGACTGCTATTGATAGATTATTGACCGTATAGAAATTTGATCTCTGATAAAATAAAATGGGAATTCTTCCAGGCCCCAGCATTTCAGTACTACTGTATGGCGGCACCACTTAAACTCTATAAAAATCCTTTGAGAAAAAGCTAGATGGAAACTGTACCAAAATTTTATGTACTGTTTTGATATATCTTAGAAGCAGCAACCAGCAAAATTCCAGAAGTATGGCCTTTTAATTTCCTTCTTGCTAGCCATCCAAGTAAAACAAGCAAAACATACTGGAGAAATAAAGATAAACAAATAAGAAACACTTTCCTTTGAACTTAGACAGACCAGTATTGGCTGACCAGTAAATATTTACATTCGTCAGCTTTGTGCAGACATTGGGTGCCATCTAGCAAACTTACCTCAAACAATGGCCAATTGAGAGAATCAGAGGAATCTGTGCTGTCAACATGACTTGATGATGATGTTTGCATTTTATTTTGCATTAATGCCTTCGTGAGAGGCATGAATCCATCTGTTCTCTCTTAGCTATGGCTAAATAATAGGGCCGGCTGGGTTCTTTAGTTTTTGTTCGGCAAACCAAACTATGTGCCACTTCCTGCTCATGGTGGAGGGGTTGGGTAAGTACATACCTACTTGCATATCCTGTGAAAGTTTTCTTTACTTTTTTTCTAGATTTATTTGATTTTCCCATTTGAAAAATGTTTATTAAAAAAATAGGATGGCAACAGTGTTGCTGTGGACCATATCAGGTGAGATAAATTGTATCAGCCACTTGTGACTTTCCCTCAGACAAGTAGTCTTTCTACCAATTTTTTTAAAGGAGTGAAATTATGTGAATAAATGATCCCATAAGTTTCAATAGTAGCTGATGGCATAATAAGCCAGTCTGTCAGAGATCATATTTGACCATTTTGTCATTGTTGGGTATCACTCCTTATTCAATGTACCAACCCGATAACATGACAGTAGTACAGGATGATAAAAAAATATAGAGTTTCTTAGAAGGGGAGATTTTTTTGTGATAGACAAATTGGTTGTGCAACTAGCAAAATAGTAATACTACAGTAATCATGAGTAATTATTCTCTATCTTGGAAAAATACATTTAGTTCCAAAAATTTTTTTCTTTTAATTTGAAATCCATAAAAACAAAGTATAAAATGGGATTGACTTAGTTTCCAAATAGCTGTCCAAAAAATATAAACAATAGTTCATTTTATTCAGCTCAATGATTTTATGAGTGGGGTTTCTTGATTTGGAAAGTTGCTTGTTCATTTTTCATTGAAATAGTATAGAAGAAAATTATTTAGAATTTGATCAAATGGTGTTTTTAATAACCTTTTAAGTTTAATAACAAGTTGCATCATAAATTTAGAATTTGTTTTATCATTCATTATAAATAAACGCAAGCATTTTATAATTAGTATC
Organism: Sepioteuthis lessoniana; assembly: GCA_963585895.1. Taxonomy (NCBI): domain Eukaryota; kingdom Metazoa; phylum Mollusca; class Cephalopoda; order Myopsida; family Loliginidae; genus Sepioteuthis; species Sepioteuthis lessoniana. The sequence goes on along the minus strand of OY757917.1, from coordinate 99,726,702 downwards.
TAATAGTTATCTCTTTTGAGAAATTATAATAATTAGGGAGAGTGCAAACACTGAGCATACATTATTTCACTCCTGAGTATTTTGTACCAGTTTTAACTGACATCTGAGTGGTAGCAAGTCTCTCCAGGTCTCTAGAACTCTTCTAAGTATTCTAACTGATTTTCATTGTACTGTGGTCTGGATGGTGTCAATTCTTCCTTTGATCTCCCGCTTGCTCTGTCTCTTTGTGGACCATTCCAAGGGCACCAAACACAATTGGTATCACCTTCACCTTTCCACAACTTTTCAGCTCTTTTGCAAGATCAAAATGTTAGTCTATCTTTTTGCTTTCTTTTATTTTCAATCTATTTCTTCTAGAATGGCCAAATCCATCAGATGGCAAGTTCTTTTTTTCTTATTAATTAATTCAAGGTCAAGTCTTCTGGCTGGGATTGGGTGATCTGTTTTTATCTCAAGACCCTGAGAATTCTATTATTGTTGTCATCATTTACTCCTTCTCGAGTTTTTTACACCAGTGTTGGTGGATGGTTTTTCACAGGAGTTTGAGTGACAACAAGTCTCCAGGACTCTTTTCAGTATTCTGGTCAATTTCAACAATGCTGTAGTTTGGATGGTCTCCACTCATCCTTTTATTTTCTAGTCCTCAAGTCCTTGTACCAATCCTTTGGTGACTGTACCAAGAGCACTAATTACAATTGGTATCATGTCACTTTCATGTTTCACAGTTTATTATTATTATTAAGTTGGATATTGGTTTGGAAATTGCCTTATTACTTAAGTTAGAATAGTTAAGGTTATTGCGTCTAAAAAACAAAATATCAATTCTTATGTGTCATTTTTGTTATGTTAACATACATACATTCAAAAATCAGATCATAATAAAAGGAATAACCATGGAAGTTAGCATTTTATTAGATATTTTGGAAAAGAACACCTATTGTAAGAAACCTACAGTTCAACATATTGTGATTTAAGGATTGAGATTATTGCTTGTAATATGAATTAATCTGTTGCAGATGAAATATAGACTTTAGCAGATTTCTGTTGTACAGATTGTAAATCTCACAGGAGTCTGCAGTAGTGGCAACATTTAGTGTTTTGCATTAAAAATGTGTGCCAGATATTTTGATAAAAATACCTGGCAAAGTCAACAAATTGTAACCTACTGTTCTTCTGATTAATGCTGCAAATCTGATATGAATTCCATGGGAGTTCACATTTCAAACAGTGTCTGAATCTAGGGAAGAGCAGACAGGGAGATAATCTACTTTCCCCAGTTTCCTTTACTTTTTTGTTTTATTTTGGGGTATTTCACTTGACATTTAACATCGAGGACAATTGCATTAGAGCAAAACTGAATGGAACCTAAAGGAAGTAGTTCAAAGTTGATGACTTTAAAGACGAGAGCAATTTATTTTTGAGTGTTGAGTTTGGGAAAAAAAAAAAGAGAATGTTCTTGAAAGATGACTGTAAATATATTTCTGGGGGAAAAAATGCAGGTTCTTTTAAAAGCAAAAATTAAAAGTCCTATTTTATTTTTTATCACCTGTTGATTATAAAATTGAAACTTTCTGGTCAAGATCTTTTAATTTTTGTTTTTTCAGTTCTCAACAAGATTTTGCTCTTTTAATAAATCCACAGCTTAAATCTAATGTTTTAAATCAAACTTTGTGTGAAAAATCATTTAATTTTTTTTCTTTGCTGTATTTTGACAAAACAGACTTTCTGTATAAATGTTAATGATAATATAACTTGTTTCAATTAGGAGCAAAAAAGCAATTTATTAATACTAAAAATGACATAAGTTAAATGGAATTTTTTACTTATGAGAAAAGGTATGAAATAAAAAAAATTACAAGAAGCTGAAAATATTGGAAAGAATTTGTTCAGTGCAATGTTAGGGTTTTGTGGTATCTGAGAATATAATAATATACAAGAGTAAATCAGTGTGCATGTATTTATCCAACCCCTCCACTATGAGCAGGATGTGACACCAGGTCTATTTCTTTAGCAGAATACATAAATATGTTCATGAGCAAAAATTTTTATATGAAATATTTCTGTATTATTTTTAATGTGATTAATATTCACTATAAAGTACATTGACAAGAAGGAGGTTGTTGGTATATGAATATTGTTTTGTGTAAAATAAATGCTTATTTTTTTGTCAATGAAATTATTGTTTCAATATATTTACTGAGAATTGTTAGTTCTAGTCTTAATTTATTTTTTACTCTTATCTGAAATATTTTTTATATACAATAAAAGACTGGGGTTGGGATTAGTCCCCGTGGCCTGTAGGCTAAAATGCTGGGCTATGGCCTTGAAGTAAGAGAGTTTGAACACCATTTACGTTATTATGTTCACTTTCAGATTAATATCCTTGGGAAAGATATGAAGTGCTTTATTCCCTTAGCTATGTGTTAAATAGTACCAATACTGTCCTTCAACAAAGATGGATTTAGATAACAAACAAATTCTTGAAGGTGTATGTGCAAAAACCTAGTGGCAACAATATTATTTGTCGACTTTACCTAGGCCTTTGACTTCATTCACAGAGGAAAGATGGAACAACTTCTACTCGCCTATGACCTACCAAAAGAAACTGTCGCAGCCATGATGATGCTATATAGAAGCACAAAAATAAAAGATCATTCCTCGGATGGAGAAGTAGGGACGAGCTCATAAGTGATGTGGACCTGTTCAAATGGATGAGCAAAGGCAGGACGACCAGCTAGAACCAACATACAGCAGCTCTGTGCCGATACAGGATGTAATACTGAAGACCTGCCAGAAGTAATGGAAGATAGGGAGGAGTGGCGAGAGAGGGTCAGGGATATCTGTGCTGATGGCGCAACGTGATGAACATACAATGTGATCCTAGGCATAAAATAACTGTAGACATATTGACATGCCATTGAGATCAATCAATCATCAAGTATTTGAGTGATTGTGGCTCTCCTCAGCTTCTTTAATGAGTAAACTGTGCACTCCCATGACTTTTCCTGGAAGAGATAGGGAAGTGGTTTCTTTTGCCTTCTCCATAGTTTTGAATCCAGCATTTTCTTTTCCAAGAGTGATTGCTCACATCCAAGGTTAAGGATCCCAATTTGCACTGCGATGTACCGATAGTTGGGAAGAAAAGTGGATTTACACCTTTCTTAAGTGAATTAGTTTGAAGTGAATGTAAATGAACCTTCACCTCAGTTTGTCAGTTCTTTCACTGTCAATAACGGTTACATCACCTCCTTACAAGAAAAATGGAATTTTGGTTTATTTGCTTACATTGTTGAATATCATCATTAAGAAAGTAACACACAAAAATTTTCCTTTGTAGGATAAATAGGATTTTTATCTAAAAATAATTCTATTCCTTGCATGAGAAGAGAGACATTTTATCACTTTATGCACTTATAAGTCTGTCAAAAGTAAAATAAGCTTATATATTATCCTGTAGATTATTACCAAAGTTTAAAGACAGAATGTATTTATCTGAACTCCTCCACCATTAGTAGAATGCGACACACGGTCAATTTTTGAGTGAAGTATCAAGAGTTTGAATTCAGAGTTTTCCTTCTCTGATACCAGTTTTCATATCATGGTTAAAGAGCCCATTCTGTCCTACTATGTACCCATTGCTAAAGGGGGAATGGTTGAATTCATGCCTTTCCTAAAGGGTATTAGCTCAATGTGACATAAAAATAGGCTTATCTAAAATTTAAGCATGATTCACCGAGTCCATTTTCTATGACGATAATCGTTACGCCAGGAGCGCTTTCTTAAAGCCAATTGATAAAAAATTTGATTTTAAACCAAAGTAAAATAGTTCTCTTTTTATGGCAGTAATGTTATTTAGTAACATTTTCAATTATCTTTCTTATTCGTTTTTCTTTCTATTATACGGTTGCTACTTATTTCATTATTATTATATGCTTACCGATAAGTGCACTTAATTTTTATAAAATATCCCCAGTTAAAATATTGTGTTTGTGTGTGTGTTCTTATATGCCTGTGAGTCTTATATATTCTCACGTGCAATAAATATATGTTTATTTTTATGAGCTATATCACTGGTATAATTTGACAATGAGAAACGAGCCTTTATGTGTTTGATAGAACAGAAGACAAAAATAAAAGTTTACTTTTTGATAGGAATTTTAGAGATAAACTTTAATTTCAACTATTTTTTCTCTCCTGTTATTATCAGTTTTGGACATTTAAGCTCTATGAAGAATCTATTCGGTGAATTGAATGCCCACTAGATATAGATTAGTAAATAAAAAGGGAACCAGAAGATGAGAGAGAGACAGAGAGAGAGAATTATTTCTCAAACTTATAGTACTTGGGTTGATTGTCAGAGAAATGTGACATGTTGATTTCAAAGAAGTCAGTTGAGTGCCTCTAAAATACCCAAACTTTCTCTAGTGTGGATACAGGTTAGGGCTAGAGTGATTGGATATTTAATAAAATTATATTGTTATTGACATTCTTAAGCCTTTTCTGCTCCCACTCTTAGCTAAATTTAATTCTACTGTTCAAATATAAAATATAGTAATATGTGACAATTATATCTTTAAATATACAATACTGATGCTTACTTAGGTATGCAGATATATTAAGTCTGCAGCCTAATGACAAAAAAAAGCATTTATTTATTTTTCAACATAATCTTTTTATTTAATTCATGGTTGCGTTTTACGGCATATCAACCCTTGTAGATTATCTAATGCCGAATCCTGTTTATACATATATATTAAAAGTATATGATTTGTAAACGAATAATTTTATCGTAGCCGCCCTGGTTACTCAACTTAAAATCCCCGGTTTAGGGAAAACGCTGAGTCATCCGTGACGTCAGACAACAGAACAGAGTGCATACGTCACGAAAGAACTTCTGTTATGGACATATGGACTATTTATCGAAAGGGATTAATTCTGTTGGCTTTTTGGAAACAAGATTATAAGCACAGGATAAAATACAATATATTCAAATGTTCCTCTTCAAAGTACAATGAAGTATTTCATTATTACTTTTATTTAATAAAGGAACTTCCTGTGTACAAAAGCCCTTCCACTCGGCCCAGTAGTATAGCAGCGGCCGACGCTATATAAATTCAGCAGGCAGCAACCAAAAATCAAGTCGGCGTCGGAGCCTGTTCTGGACTTCGGTCCGGAGCGTGGCTCTGCAAAAGGAACAATGGCAGACTTGGGGCCTTTAATTAGGCACCTAGTTTCGACTAGGCTACCTTCGGGTGGGCGAGCTGCACTTTTGTCTCCTTTGTCACCCATGTACGGCACTAGACCAAGCGTCTAGTTTAAGCCGTAAACTGGCATACGTGCCCGGACTCACATTTGGGTTCGTGAAACTGCTTGCCTCATCAGGCTCACATTGCACTAAGTGAGCCGATGAGCAGCATTGACCAGCAGGGTTCGAGTCTCGGCTCGTTCCCGACTTTCCCCTCCCCTTTATCTCCACTTTAATCGGCCTTCGGGCTTTTGACCTTGTGTCAAGTCGTGTCTGGTGGGAGGCAGCGACAAATAAACGGAGCGTGGCTCTGCAAAAGGAACATATGTATGGCACTAGACCTTGCTGTATAGTTCAAGCCATAACCCGGCATATGTGCTTGGACCCACATTTGGGTTCGTGAAACTGCTTGGTTTATCAGGCTCACATTGCACCAAGTGAGCCGATGAGCAGCATAGACCACCAGGATTCGAGTCTCGTTCCCGATCTCCCCCTCCCCTTTATCCCCACTTTAATCGGCCTTCGGGCTTTTGACCTTGTGTCAAGCCTTGTCTAGTGGGAGACATTGGCAAATATCGGTGGCCGGACTCACTCGAGCCCCGAGGAGAGGAAGCAGGGTTCGAGTCTCGGCTCGTGCCCGACCTCTCACTCCCTTAATCCTCACTATAAACCGACCTTCGGGTTATTGACCTTGTGTCAAGTCATCTTTGGTGAGAGGCTGAGTCAAATAAATTGGAGGAGAGGAATCTATTTCTCTCCCAGCTGCGTGGGGTCTGCACCTCACCACCAAACCAACGTGAGGTCTACGTCTTTACCACCAATAGACGACCCAGTCTCAGCAACAAATGCGTCCACATTATCAACAGTCTCCAGCAACATCTACAACCTGACCATACAGCTACACCAACAACCTGCACCAAACACAGAGACCATTCTCACCTTCAAGATATGCTGTCGCCACAAACTAATAGACAGCCGAGTTTATGACTTTCTACAACACTGACTTTCAACACTCAACACGACTCTACCGACGTGATACAACAATTGCGATTCTACACCCTTTTGTGTTCGATTTGCTCAATAAACCCTGAAATTTAAACTTATTCACTTGTCTCTGTCATTTGTCCAGTCCACTGTCAATCACAACAACACAATATACAAACATGTTCGCAGGATCAACCCATTTCATCTGGGGTCCTGCGACAGTTTGTAGTAAATAATTTTGAAACAAGCTAGTGCTCATTTGTTTGTACACAGTTAAATGGTTTCAAGTATGAGTATGTAATCCTAATAATTCAATTTAACGGTCATTTGTTTGCATACAGTTAAATTGCAATCTATCACTAACTGTTTTATTTGTGCATAGTTAAATGGTTTCAAGTATTTCTATGTAATACTAATAAATGATCATATAACTATCATTGGTTTGCACACAAGTAAATAGTTTCAAGTATAGAAAATGATTGAATATTTCTATCTGACCTATTGATAAGACCCGAACAGGTACTAACACTTAGAGTCAAAGTGAATCTGGGAGTAATAGCAATTAAGGGGTATTCCACATTCTCCAAGCTCAAGGACATAGTCCCATCATCAGATAGTTTTGTGTCATATCTAGGACACTCACTGATTGTAGGGTCTTACTCTTCTGTAGAGATGTAGTCAGTGTATTTTACAGCCCAAGCCAACCGGGCTGTAATTCATTAGTGAATGTTAATCACATAAATTGAACATTAACCAGTTAACATTTAAAATCAAAATTCAAATATCTACAAGTCAAGCTTGGCTTCAGACCTAGTGATCAACTCTTGTATAAGTTCTGAAATCATTCTTATTTTTTATTTTTTAACATGTTCTACATTATTTGAGCATCATGTTTCTCAGATTATTTAGTAGATTCATTTTGAATTCAGAGAAAATGGAACTGTAGAGAAGAGGAAAATCTCGTATTTTGGTTTGGCGCGCAATTTAATTCAACACTGAATTTCACCTAATCAGGATGACTTATCCTATTCAGCCCGGACCTTCATTTCCGGCTAGCAAAACGGGTGAGCGGCCAAAACCACTCTCTTCAGCTTGAGACAGCGACCAGAACAGACGTGCCTCTGGTCGTCCCTGCTTAGCGATGCTTTTTAGCTAAACAAGCCACCCACTGGGGACATCTCACTGTGGCTTTAACACTAGCAGCAAACAACATGGACACTCAACGAGGGAACCATCTAATTTATGGATTCTTTACGAGGAATCCCAGTGGAACATAAATTAGAAACATTCAGCATGCCTTCCACAGGCACCACTTCTTGTCACCCCAAAAATTTACAATGTCGATCCGAGCGTCACTCCGCTCTCGACACGCAAAACTACACGGTGACTTTGAATACTTCCCTCACACGTCCAACGAAACGCTGCCATCTCAACATCTCGCTAAGCCATTCCGTCTCAAACATCCAACAAGCCGAAACACCACGAATCTTGCAGCACCAAGAACAAACCAAATATTCAAAGTCACCGTGTAGTTTTGCGTGTCGAGAGCGGAGTGACGCTCGGATCGACATAGTAAATTTTTGGGGTGACAAGAAGTGGTGCCTGTGGAAGGCATGCTGAATGTTTCTAATTTATGTTCCACTGGGATTCCTCGTAAAGAATCCATAAATTAGTTGGTTCCCTCGTTGAGTGTCCATGTTGTTTGCTGCTAGTGTTAAAGCCACAGTGAGATGTCCCCAGTGGGTGGCTTGTTTAGCTAAAAAGCATCGCTAAGCAGGGACGACCAGAGGTACGTCTGTTCTGGTCGCTGTCTCAAGCTGAAGAGAGTGGTTTTGGCCGCTCACCCGTTTTGCTAGCCGGAAATGAAGGTCCGGGCTGAATAGGATAAGTCATCCTGATTAGGTGAAATTCAGTGTTGAATTAAATTGCGCGCCAAACCAAAATACGAGATTTTCCTCTTCTCTACAGAACTTATAATCTGTGCGCACTGTTGAATATATAGGAGGATCATTAAATAAGTTTCCAGGCTTTTTTCGTGTGGGCACTTTTATTGATTGTACACACATGAAACTCTAGTCCCCTTTGAAGTAATCTCCTCCGGCTGCAATGCACTTGTTGTACCGTTCCAACAACTTCTGGAAGGCTCCATGGAAGTCCTCTTGTGTGAGCGTGTCAATGACCTTCGTCACAGCCTCTTTTATCTCCTCAATTGTCTCATAACGACAGCCTCTGAGCTTAGGGAATAACCAAAAGTCCCAGGGAGCAAGGTCTGGACTATAGGGAGGGTGAGGAACTGTGTTGATGCCCATCTTGGTCAAATAGTGTGTGACAAGAATGGAATTGTGGACTGGTGCATTGTCCTGGTGGAAATACCACTGACCCGATTTGAAGAGTGCTGGCTTCTTCCGGCGCAATCTCTTCTTGAATTCCCTTAAAACCTCAACATAGTAACCCTAACTCTATGGCCAATCAACTGTGGTGTATTGACTTCCTTACTCCTCCCACACCTCTCATCATCCCTCACAGACTCCCTGCCTTTCTTGAATCTCTTAAGCCACACAAAAACTGATGCTCGGTTCATGCAAGATGCTCCAAAAGTAGTCTGAAGCATTCCATTGATTTCTGTGGCAGTTTTTCCAAGTTTAAAACAGAATTTTTTTGAATATCGTTCTTCTAAAGTGTTCTCACGTCCAGATTGCATTTTTGAAAATCACCAGCTGTGACAATCAGGCTTTAGTAGGGTGTATTCCAATTGCTGCAGTAGCTGTTCATTTGAACCTAAAATCATAAAAATTGGTCAGTCATCTCATAAGATGTATAGCAATAACATAGTGAATTTTCAAGGGTCTACGACAGTTTTAAATGCCTGTACAAAAAAGTCTGGAAACTTATTGAATGTACCACGTAGTACTAATTATACATATGTAGCCTTTTTTTAAGACTGGAAACTTTAATGAAAACCATTAATCAAAACAAAAGCAGGTTATCCTGCTGTTAAGATATAATTTGAAGAGAAGCAAAAGAAAAAAAATTATTTTCTATTCAAAATCATTAGCCATTCTTTTTCAGTATGAATTTTTCTTTTCTGAAATATGAATACAATATTTTATGAAATAATCAAGTCAGTTTCTGTTTGTTTGGACTTTCTTCTGAAAAATTTCCAGAGAAATGAAGATTGAAAAGAAGGTGCATGTGAGAGAGAAAGGAGAGAGAGAGAGAGAGAGAGAGAGAGAGTAAAGAAAGCGATAGTGTATGTATGAAAGAGTTGAAAGGAATTGTAAGAGAGTGAAAATAGATGTTTTCTTTGGCTTTCTTGAATTATTTTCATAAAAAACAAAACAAAAGCAAACTCCAATCTTGATTTGCATCCACAAATAAAAAGAAGAGAGATAAGAATGGATGAAAGGAAAAAGAAAATAAGTGATTATATTTTTTGGCCCTTTTTGGACATTTTCCTAATGGAACCCCCCCCCCCGACATGTCTCCCTACACTTGGTTGGTTGCCACAGATTAACATCTGCAAATTATGAGGGATTTATGCATCATTTAACTTTAAGTTTATTTTTGGCTAATTCTATTTGGGCACAACCCATTTTAACCTGACGCCCACTATTAAAAACAAAAGCATAGTTAAAAAAGAAAAAAAAAGATATAATTACCGAGAACCAATTAATATATTTAATGGACAAACACAGCTTTGCAATTGAAAGTCTGTATTTTACTCTATTTTCTTCTGATTATCAGAATGCATATAACTGCAATTGCATAATATTTCATTTTCATTAAGGAAGACTTGTTGGAATTGGGCACATTATCCTTTAAATCTGCTAAATGATATTGTTATTAACCAAAAAACAGAAACAGAAAATGACTATAAATGGTTATTCTTTTTTCAGATGTTTCCCCGCCCCCACTTTTTTGGACATTTTTTGATTTGCATGCCAATTCAGATGAGATAAATTTTTGGCAGTGATCTGTATGACAAACCGTTCTTTATTTCAACTGTTTGAACCCTTAATACCTTGGATCTCAAATGTCCTACACATGAACTTCCAAAATTCATGGAAAATTAATCACAAAAAACATTCAAACTTCATTCCAGAGTACAAGATATTTTTGCTTAAAACTATCGCTTTATTCTATTAAAAGAAAGGGTTGTAAATGGTTGCAATGTTAAGCCTTTTATTAGTGATATATGATGTGATCTTGCTGAGCCTAAAGAAAATGGGTTTACAATGTAGAGTAGTGTTCAATCCAAAAAATATCTTGTTTATCAATTTAAAGGTTAAAAGTTTTTAATTCATCCATGGACATTTTTATTAAAATTATGTAAATGAATATGAAAAGATCTTTATGGTTCCATTGAAAAGAAATTTGTTAAAATATTTCAAGACAAATTTCTAAAATTACCATCTAATCCTTTTATATTCAGTAATAAGTTGATTATTCTAGCTAACTTTAATGATTTTTAATGCTTACTATAAGTATAATGACATACAGCAATACTTTGAATTGTTCCATTAATTTGTTCCAAAATTTCGTTCAGACAAAAACCATATTGTTCAGGGTCTTATTATAATGGGTTTCAAAGTAATTTGTTCCAGCTGAAAAAGAAGGATAATGAAAAGGAAAAAAAATCTTTCTCTTCATAATTGATACATGCAAGTAAATCATTTGAAATTCATAGCAATTAAAAAGAAAAGTTTCGGGAAAAAAAAAACATTCCTCGCTATTTGAAAAAAATTCTTGGAGAAATAATCTTCCAGTGTAAGCAAACAAAACAAAAATGTACTATTCAATGAAATACTGGATTTAGAACCTTCTATAATTTTGAGAGCGGTCATGATTTAAAAGTAAAAACAATTTGCTTTTCAAATTAATTACGCAGTCAATAAAGGTGCTCTATTGTTGGGTAATACTTCGAAAACTAGTTCAAATTTTGTTATGATATCGAGTTCAATCTTCACTGGGTACCATATATTTGTGATATTGAGCCATGCAGTAAATAAGTGTTTAACTTGATTATTGGTGACTGATTACATTTCATAATGGTTCTTATTTCAATCACTCTAAACCAGTGTTTTGAGAGAAAACGTATTTTCAATATGAAATATAAAATCATAACTACAGCAAAGGATGAACAACTGTTGAAGGGTCTCATACGATTTATAACTTTAACAAATTAGTAAAAATGATTTATTGCAAAGTTGTAGATGCTAAAAACAAATATATATTTGTATTTAGTAATCTATGCTATAACTTCTTTCTTTTTTTTCTGAGAATAAAGGACAGCTCCATAACATTTGAATTGTAAAAAAGAAAATATATCTGGATTGATTTACAAGTTAAAATTATCTTGTTGAAAGGGGGTTATTTTTTATTTCATTTTTTAAAGGTATGGTGGTGTTACTCTTAAAGAAAGATATGATTATCATATTTGATATATTAGTAATTGCTTAATAATTATATGCATTTAAAGATTAATAAATGATTGTTATTTTAGTAAATGCTTGTTTACTATATTCTATAATATTTACTTGAAACCCAACTCTAAACCTGTTTCTTAGGTACAGATACAATTTTCTAAATGAAAGATAAGATTTCATAACCATAGTGAAAAGATTAGAGGTTACTATATGGCATCATGTAGTTTATGAATCTTACAAATTTGTAAAAATGGACGATCTCAAAGTTCTAGAA
>OY757917.1:99602273-99709773 GCA_963585895.1 Sepioteuthis lessoniana | reverse complement strand
ACTTGTTTTTTCATCAAAATATTTCAATCCGACAAATAATAGAATGAATAATGAATAAAGCTGATGAGGTTTTATAAGAAATTTTCAACGGAATAGTTCAAAGCTTTTTTTTTTCTTAAATCCCCAACATAAATATTTGATGCTGCCTTTTACAACATAATTAAAAACTAATCATAATTCTTTTCAATAGATTTATTAACTACATTCAAACAAAACAAATATATGGAAGCAGACAGATTGAGGGAAATATACATACTTATTCACACGTATACAGAGCTATACAGATATAAATGTATAAATAAATTGATGAATAAACTACAAATAATTGTGCACATACAGATGATTATCTACACATGCATATATATAATTATCCTTTTCCTCACCTCTGTGTGTGTATATATATATATATATATATATATATATATTAGGATAGAGTATAAAACTGACAGTGATTAAGCAACATTGACTCTGTGCTATCTTAACTTATATATAATTATGAACACTAGAAGTTCATTCCTTAAAGTTTTTTGTGGAATGCACAATCATTAGACGTATGAACACCCTATGAAACTTCTAGTATTCATAATTATTATATTTTATTGGCTTTATATATTCTGTCAAAATACCATCGAGAAAGTTTTTTTCAAAAACTTTTCTTGTTTGCTTTTCTTAGAGAGAGAGAGAGAGACAGAGACAGAGACTCAAAATATTGGAAACGCCATAAAAACTAAACCCACTCTCAACAAAACGTCTTTCAATCATAGCCATAATGCTCTAGCCATGCGTGGCAATTAAAACTCCTTTATAACTGGTGACAAAAGCATATTTCTCATACATCAATATAAACTTTGATACATGAAACAACACATGATATGAGGATTTCTTATCACATTTCTTGGAAATTGCTAATGGATTAACTGAAAACGCTAGGACAAGAAACCATTTGGGCAATTCCGTCATATATTCTTTCCCCCAAAAGATTTCATTTGTGTATGCACACTAAAAGCTTTATAGAAAACTTGCAACATGCTTTTTGTCTCTCATCTTGAGCAAAACATCCATTAAAGAAGGACATGTATATGTCAGTGTGTTTAATTTTGAAATTTATATCTGAAGAAATATTTTTATCCGTAAGTTTAAGCACGAACGTTAAAGTTTGTATGCACAGATTTAAAGGAAATAATTTGATATTTTCATCTATGTAAATGATACTTGAAACTTTAAAATGTACACGCATTACATTTTTATGTTTGATTTGTTCTAAGCTGTTTAACACAAGAGAAAAAAATTAAAATACACACGGATACAAGTTTCTTCTAAAACATTTATCCTTGAATTTAACTAAACATTGTGTCCCAAAATAAAGTGTAAAATTCTCCATGTAATTTTGGACTGATAGTCTAAGAAAGCATTTTTGCTGCTAGTCTCCCATGGCATCTAAGAGAGAACTTTGTTTCTGTCATCATATCTTTTTGTTGGATGAATGTAATTTCTTGTTGGAAAGAAAATTTATTCTAAGTGGTGAAACTTCAAGTCTAGTCTTTCATTAGGAAGTGGTGACAACACTTGGTGAAGATAAGGCAAGATTTACTATCTGCTGAAATTGTATGTGCATATGCATGAAACTTTGATTAAAGACGAGATTTTTTTCTTCGTGTTTAGTTAACTTTTCTTGTTTATATACAAGAGAATATATTTGTGGATCCAATAGGAATAAAAGTTGTCAAATACTTGGCTTTGTGATTCAATGCTTTCAACCATATTATGTCCATTATCAAGAATGTCAAGGGAAACTTTGGATATTTATACATGAGTATATGTATATATATTTTTTCTTTTGTGCATATATATATATATATATATATATATATATATATATATATATATATATATATATATATATATGCATGTGTTTGTCTACATATATATATATATATATATATATATATATATTTGTGAATGTGTGTGTATATAAATATATAATGAAATGAACAAATTGTTATGAAAACGTTTTTTTACAATGTGTTCAAATACTTGACAGGCTAAAACCTAAAATAAACGTTTTCTCACCTCCTCATGACCATAAGTTTCACATATTTGTGAAATAATTAAATCTTCAGATCAAACTTGCACATTTCATTTTAAGATATTTTCTTTTTATAAATACATGAAGCCTATCATAATGAGACAAAACATTTATACACACACATATATATATATATATATTTCATGTAAACAAGTCTTATTGAAAAAAAAAATATCTTATTAATTTTTAATTTAACTTTTCTTTTTTGTCTCATAAAGGATTGTATATAGAGATTTTAACAATGTAATTTAAAGCTTATTATCATAGGAGGAAACACTGAAAACAGTTCAGCATCTCAGTTTGTTCAAAGACAACAATGTCTTGTATACTAAGATTTTAAATACAAACATATCCATTACAACTGTCAGTTTCATGCTTTCATGATCATTAGGCAATAATGAAAGCTTTTCTTTTTTCAAATTCACTGTATCTATTACGTCCTCCTTCTCTCTTTTATTCATCAAGTACAAATCTGTTAGATCATTCAAAAGTAAATTTCTCATGTCATGTAAAATAGTGATGAAGACTCTTACATTACTTACTTGAAAAAGCTCCGTTAGATTTAAGAAAATAAATTAACAAATTGATAAATTCCCATACGTCCAATAAAACTTTCAGACATTATACTTTTTTTTTTATATATATATGTGTGCACATAAGTGTGTGTGAATACATCTATGATGAATGAGCATTTTTTATACTTTACATTTCAGAAAGTGTGTGCTTGTTTTGAGCAGTCATTACTAACAATGTTTGTCATGCTTTCATTTTTTTCATTGTCATCAAGATAAATAGTGGTAAGTTTCTTATTCTAGAGGAGGAGCATAAAATTGATCCTAACATTTGTATAAAGAATTTTATCTCTATTAACTAAGTCCATTTTCAAGTAATTATCAGCAGCTTTAAATTTCCTAATTTATATTGTATTTTGTGAATTGATATGTTTTCCTTTCCTATATAAGTAAGTAAAGTTGGTGACTGTAGTAGAGGGTGACCAGAAGACTCCCTTTTCGATAGCTACTACACCGAGGTGTAGTGGAGGGTGCTACTCCTATCCCTGGATTGCTCCTCTTTACCCTTGATACATACCTTATATTGCTGAGTGTTAAGCAAGGAAGTATCCAATACCATTTTAAAAGTCTTTAGTATGACTTGACCTGAGATTGAACCCAGGTCTACCAGACCATTGGTGAACACTCTACCCATTAGGCTAATGAGCTGGTATATGTATTTACGAAATAATGGCATTAGACTATAATAGTTGAATACCAAGTGGGTAGGTCTGTAAAACTAATTTACTAACAAACTTTTGATATGGTAAATATAGATCAGTGAACATTCAGTGGCTTGTAAGATGAACTAATTATTCTTCTATGATAGGTCCCTGTCTCCATATTCTCTCTCCTTTATGCATATATATATATATATATATATATATATATATATATATATATATATATATATATGGAGCTCTAGGGATTGTGGAGTAGTCCTTCCTGGCCATTACTCTCAGATCCACTCAGACCTGGAATGGTAGTATCTGTTAGGATCCTTCTATAGGTCATATAGATCTGTTTGAAAATTATTAGTATTGAATAGGAATCCTTGAAACCATGTAACTATATGCAAACAAATGATCATTATTATTACCTTGAAATAGTTACTCGAAACCATATAATTGTGTATAAATTATAAGTATTTGATAGGAAGACTTGATATCATAAAACTGTATGTATACAAGTAATTGTAGACAAATAAGTGCAATTAAAAAGAATGTCATGGAGCATTAAAAATATAGTTTTGATTACAATAAAAAAGTTACAAATGAATCAAGTTCTGGTACTAAATAATTCATAAGGATATTGATATGCTACTAAACAAATAAACCAAACTAAACCACAAACTTAAAACTAAAATTATCTATAATGCCTTCAAAATTTGTAATTTTCAAAGATATTTTTTTTTATTAAAGTGAAATATTTTTGAAGTTTTTTTTACCTACAAAGATTGACATGTAAAAATGCAAAACATTAAGTTTATGGAGAAAAATTGCATTTCATTGAAGTATCATTTACAAGTTGATCATTAAAGAGATGTTAAAATTATTTAAACTCATATCATAGAGAAAAGAAGTGAGGAAATCAGATCTTTTCTTTCTTATATCAAAGAATTCCTTACTTCCCTTTAAACATAATTTAAGTTTAATATTGTTGTGAGATAGGGTGTGCTTCAGGACTGGAATTAAGAGAGGGTAGCATTTACAGTCATCTTCATTATTTGTCAGAATGAAATCAGTCATTAAGAATAAAGAACTATGGTTAAAAATTGTGACTGCTCACAATGAAAGAAAAAGCTACAAAACTATATCCAAGCAATTTCAAGAGCCAGTTCCAACAGTCCAAAGCATTATCAAGAAATTCAAGTATGTCCATTTTGTGAAAATTGTTAAAGGGTGAGGAAGGAAACCCAAGGTATCATGTATTGCCAATCCTCAGAGACACATCAACAAAGAACAAATAAATACCAGCAAGGACAATTTAGGTGGTTTGAATAACTCTGGTATTAAAATATTTTAGCAGAAACTCCTATAAACTTTAGGGGGATTTATTAGAAAATATAAGATTAATTATCTACTCTTGGCAGTAAAGGGGCTAATCAGCACACTGCTGTAGATTGGTGTCCATTTTTGACTCTTTTTGATTTATATTACTTATAGTGCTGGCAGTAAGACCATCCTGATGTTAATTCATATCACTTCAGTTCCAAGATGGACTTTGGCAGATTAGTCTGGCTGCAAAATCATTAAGTTTGTAAACTCATCTTGTATTTTTAAGTGTATGTTTGTGCAACTATATTGTTTTGAATTCTTCTTCATCCAAACTGGGGCCTAGCAAAAAAGACCATAGATTCCCCCCTGGCATAATGGCTAACATGCTGGTCTGCAACATCATAGTGAGTTTGAACTCTAGTTGTGCTAATACATTCACTTTTGAAATAATTCCAATAATAAAGTTATAAACCCTCTTATCCCACCTCACCAGCTATGGGTTAAATAGTACTGCTATTGTTCTTCTATAAGAATGGCTTTGTCATTAAATAACCCACAAAAGTTGATATACCATTAAATAAAGAAGCCAAATCCTAAAACCAGTCAATTATATAATATTAGCCTTCATAGAAGATGACCAAGGAAAACTCCAATACCTCCATTTAAGCATGTACAAACTTATCTAATTTTTGCTAAGCTTCATTTTGACAAAGATTCAAATTTTTTGTCAGATGAAACAAAATTAGAGCATCTTGTGTGCAAAGATGTTGTTTTCATTTTGTGAAAAAGGAATGAAGCTTTCAACAAGAACATTGATTTAACAGTTAAACAAAGTAGTGATAGGGTTATGCTATTAGGATGTTTTTCCACAATTGGGACTGGTAACCTATTTCATATGGATGGGATCATATTGAAAAACATATATTCAGATCTTGGACCAAAACATAAAAAAAACTTTGGCTTTAACATTAGTGGACCTTCCAACAAAACACTGGCCCAAAATATGTTAATGTTTGCCAAGAAATAATACATAAACAATAATATGAATAGTTTTGAGTGGTTAAACCGGATTCCTGAGTATAATGTAATTGAAATTTGATGAAGAGAGCTGAATACATTCAATAGCTGCTTTAAGAACCTGAAAACCTTAGAAAAAGAGGAATGGACCAAAATCCTTTTTGAAACTTGTTGGGATCAGATAATGAGGAATAAAAACAGGTTATTGGCTGTGATTGCTAATAAATGCTTTGCAATTGATTATTAAGATACGGGTAAAAATAATTTCAAATATTTCATAATACTTCAATGAAATGCAGATATTTTTTCCATATAGCTTATGTTTCTTTTACTCTTCTTAAAAATTACAAATTTGTAAGAGCTTAAACACTCATGCATACATGGTATAAAGTAAGCTATCTCAGATGTAAATGTGTGTATGAACATATATGAATTTGTATACATAAGATCTTTTTCTTGTAAGTCTTATGATCAAATGTATTTTTCAATGTTCAAGAATCTTTATTTGATTCTCTATTCAGAATAAAATCCTCATAATTTTAGATTTTCTTTTGGAACTCAATAAAGAATGTTTTTGATTCTCACATTAAAAAGATAAGGTAAACATGGTTTAAAAGCTTTAAAAAATTCACTTTTTCAGGATATTCAGCAATCTAATAGTTGTTAAGATAAACAGATTTTCTAAATGAAATTTAAGAATTATCATTTCTAATATATTTTCAACAGGTTCATAATGATATTGATGGTTCTATTTAAGGAGAGAAGAATTCCAATAAGCATTATATAGTTATCTCTATTTTTTTGAAGATTCAGATTATTTACAAAATGAGATTAAGTATGTGTGTAGATTCTATAAAATTGTCCTTTTGTGTCATATTGGATCTGAAATTGCTTCATTCTCTAAATTAGATGATTATAAGTGTATTGCTCTATAAAAAAAATCTGACGATGATGATCTGTTTTTGTTGGTTTCTGGGTATATGCAAACATAATGAGATGTTAGTAATATGTAGATGTTTAGCAGTGACATCAATTCATTGGAGGTGCCCTGATTCTCACTTAGCTTAAATATACCTCAATCACTCATTGTTTTTCATATGTTCTGTTTTAATAGCCTTTGACATGATCCTTTTATTAAGGCTCTTACCAAGAAAAAGAAATGATTTTTAAAAATTCTTCTTGAAAAAACATTTAAAAAAAAAAAAGAACAACTTTTGCTGAGTGATTTGACTTCACAGAAAAAAATTTAGAATCAAGTATTAATTCATTTTAATAGCAGAGAAGATTTCAATAACTTTACAGTGGGAGGGGCTAGGTGTGTATGCCAAGTGGAGTTTCAATCTTTCAGTATCCTGTTTTAATTCAGAATAAACTCACAAGTGCCACCCTTTCTCTTGTTTCTTCTTTTTATGCTTCATTGTTTTTCTTTTTTTTCTTTTGTGTGTGTGTTTAGTATTTTTTCTTTCTCCTCCCTCACTCTCTGGCTTGAATATGGTAAATGAGATGTCAAAGCCTTTACCCCTGGTCCTTTGTAAAATTAGCAGGGCCAGGGGAAGAGAGAGAGAGAGAGAGAGATAGAGAGAGGGACAGGAGGTGGTTCACCCCCACCCCCGTTTGAAACCCAATATAATGCAATAAGTCGGCTGGATAAATTCCAAGTAACGTTCCTATTATTTTGTGAGAGGCATTGAAAACAAATGAAGGGCAATTCTTTGATTATTTTCCTTTCTCTTGATTCTTTTTGTTCTTAATTCTCTTAGAGAGAAGGGCCTCTTGAATAGGTGCTAAAGACGACATCTTAATTTGAGGGTAGAAACAACTTTAATCACATACTCCAAGAAGTTTCTGTGTTCTTATCCTTTTTTTCCATAGATTGTTCACTTACAGGAGACCCCTAAGTCTCTGCTCAATTAGCCTTGAATCATTCTTTACAGACCAATGGTTGTGACGTCCACTTCTAGTAGCTTTTTTTTGTGCTTAGACTGTGAGAATGTAGCATGTTCATGTAGATTACTAAATTAACCAATAATGTCACCAATTTATCAAAAGTTTTGTTTTTGATTTTTAGTTTCCAAGAAGAAAGAGAAAAAGAATTAAAAAAAAAAAGACAAAAGAACCAAAGTTGTTAAATTTTATTTGGTCGTAATATCAAATAATTATCTTCTAATTATTCATTCTTTAAAATCTGAAAAGAAAAAGGAAACATGCTCTTGAGAACTCACCAGATACTCAGCTCCAATTATAATTAATTTCCTGAAAGAATTCTAAGCATTTCACTTCAAGAATATCTTGGCTTATCCCCAAATAATTTCTTCACTTTTATTTATCTTTTTTGTTAGCACTGAAGAGATTTTGACGTACATTAATACTTATTACTACTCTTGTCCCATTATAGATGTTACATATGTATGTACATTTCATACACAAAAAGTGAGAAATATTATGGGACATTAGTTTTCTTTCTTTTTCTTATAATTAGTAAAACTAGTAATAGCATCATAATTTCAAATTGATATCATAAAACTTTCTCTCTCTCTCTCTCTCTCTATATATATATATATATAGTTGGCCAACCATAGTCGAGGGCAATGCAAAGGCTCCCTTTTCAATAGTAACTACAGTGAGGTGTAGAGGAGGGCGCTACACCTTTCCCTGGATTGCTCTACTTACCCTTGATCCATACCTTATAATTCTGACTGTTAAGCAAGGAGGCATTAAGTACTATTTTTGAGTCTTTGGTATAACACAACCTGGGATTTAACCCTGGTCTTCCAGGACATTGGCAAACATGCTAACCATTGTGCCAATGGGCCAGTGTATATATATATATATATATATATATATATATATGGTTATCATGGTAGAAAATGAACTTGGCAACACTAGTTCAAATTCTGAACAAGACTGCATTTTACTTCATACCCTTTGTAAAGGCATAAATCTCTCCTCATCTATGGGTAATTAGTGGGGTAGACGGGGGGGGGTGCCTTGGTTGAGTAAATCTGACTTGAATACAAATTTTTCTTTCTCTTAGACAGAGAAGGAAAACTTTTATTCAAATCAGCTTTACTTTGCCTCAAAATTGACCTTGTGTCATGTTCTGCCAGTGGTATAGGGACTTGGTAAATATGCGTATATCTATATTTAGTCACTTTGTGTTCAGCAAAAGCATCCAGAAAAATCTGGATTAATCCTTTCATTACAGTATTATTCCTAGCACCAAGTTGTGTACAGCTGTAGTTGAATTTCCTTCAACATTCTTTTTGTTAATCTGTGTTTTTTACTAGCGGGGGAACTTTGCAATAAAATTTCTTATTTTGACACCCTATTCAACCCCCTCTCCTATATTTATCATTAAGTTTTGCCAAAAGCAGCATAATACCAGGGCCGGCGTGTATTACTCCTGAACCTCCCGATTAGAGGATTTAATATATTTTCTATGAATTGACATGTAGTAGATTAGGGGGCATATCGTAGATTCGAGGTTGTTGGAATAGAAAAAGGATCATCTTAGTGCACGTGTCTTTTAAGTTGCTTTACAGGATACTATATTAGTTAAGCATTCTAGTTGCTTATTAAAGAGAAATGTAAAAAAAACAAAAACAATAAGGCAGGAAACTTACCGATTTTTATTCAGAAAATGTTTTGGAATTTGTAAATTCGGCAGTTAATAACTGCTTGAATGCCGTTAGCTTATTTCAAAGTTAGACTGTTACTAGCCCCTTGCTGGTATAAAAGCAAATCGCCTGAGGCAGCCGCTCTCTTTTGCCTTTTCCTTTTTACCCATTTGCATTTCTTGCTTGTGGTCAGTTTGGTCTGATTCCAGAAGCAGTCTGGAATGCACCTAGTAGCCAGTTTGCTAGACAGTGTGGCAACCATTCAGCCAATGCAAGGTCATCGAGCCGGGTTGAAAATCTAGATTTGTTATCCGTTAGACCATTCTGCCCCTAAGAAACCGAGTTAAAAATTGCGGAGAAACCAAGAATGAGTATTCTCTACACAGAAAGAAAAAGGACAATTTCGTACCACCTGCTTACTCAGAGTAAGTTTCAGATATTTTGGAGAAGAGAGATTATGGAAGAAATTCTACATGAAATTCGAATTCCAACGATGACCAGCCTACGGAATTGTCAAGACAAGCTACAGAGAAAAGGAAATATTCTACTCCAGATACAGGGTGTTTTCCGTGACTGTAGACAGAAACAACCCAGAGAAGAAAAAGAAAATGGACTTAAAAGTTGAATGCCGAGCTAAGGCATTTCGTTCATAAACTGTTTCTTATAACATCTGCTTCGTTGCTGTCCAACGGAGAGTAAGTCTTCTGCCTGTTCCAATTCCTCTCCTTTTTATTTTATTTTGTTTCACTCCTTTGTATTGTTTTATTCTAAGTTTATTTTTTATTTTGTGTTCTAAACGAGTTGAGTGTATAAATCAACCTGCATAGCAAAACATATGCAATGCGGTTGTTTGAATTACTTTGTAAAATTTATCTCTCCGGGAATATGTTTGTTTTTCTGGGAAAAAAGTTATTTTATTTCTAGAAATATAGTCATCACTTTTTCGTAGGTACTCCCCTTCCCTTTTTTCTTCTTTTCTGTCTCTCCTTTATACAACTAAACTTTGGCTGACTGCTATCTCTGTTGACTGCTAGAGGGTAAGTTAACATCTACAACTTATTTTAAGTACACATGTGTTGATTCGGTAAAAATTGCATATGATGCAAACTTTAGATATGTCATATTTTTAAAAAATATTCTTTTTGTTGTTCTAACTTGAGTTTCTAACATTTTCATTGTATATCATATTCCATGGTAATTTTAAGGTTTTAAAGGAAGGTTTTTTTAAATGGTCATTTTGATTTTTTTCTTTTTGCTGGAAAATGTGATACCATAAGTTACTGAAAATTGGGAAATATGGCAGATAGAGGGTTATAGAAGTATTCTTTTTGATAGCATATAACTTGTAGGGTGGAAGAAGGTTTTTGCTTGGTTGTGGCAAATTGTGGTTGTGAAATTATAATGTTAGTAACTGGCCTCTTTTTCTTCTTATCCCTACTCATTAGTTATCTTCTTTTTGTTTGTTGAAGCTGCAAAGGAATCAAGGATGAAAAGGAAAACGACATGATGAATATCTTTAAACTCAATTTTTATTTTTGTGGAGGAATGTTTTCCTGGTCAATGTGTTACAGGAATATCATGAGACATTGTTGGCAAATTGTGAATTTGAGTGTCTACTCTGTGTGTCTATGTTCAGTTGACGCTACTGCAAGCAGGAGACAATGCACTGCTAAGCCAGAGGTCTTAGCAAAGACCTGTGGTCCAACTGGCAGGTGAGAGAAAAATAAGCTTGCTCGTAGCCAAGGTATGTCAAGGGTAATGAGAAAGAGTTTCTCTTTGGTGCAAGGAAACCCCTCTTTTCGAGCATGCACCAATGTCACTTCCTGTCAGAGGGTTCCTGGGAGATTGTTATTTTGTATTTCTTTATTTCATTTTTTCATGCTATTATTTTTTTTTTATTTTCTTATTTAATTCCCACAAACTCTTCCTCTGACTTTTAATATTATAGTATTATGAAGTTAAATTAAGTTTAAGTAATAACAGTATATGTTGCCAAGGTAAACATTACTTATCTGATACATCAACTTTAAATGTAAGACCTGAGGAATGTTTTTTTAGGGTGGAGAACGTATTTTATATGCCATAAATGTGATTATAATTGAAGAATGTATGTCTATTTAAAGTTACTTTTTTTCCAAAAAAATCTTTTTTCTCATTTTTTAGCTAAGATACTAAAACTAAAAATAAGTAATTTTATAATTATCACACTAAAAAAGAATTGGACAGAAAAAATAGAATATTTATATTCATCCAAATTGGGAAATTTTATTTTCACATCTAAGTTATTTAACCATTTATTACATTGTAAATTATTCAGATGAACACATAAGACTTAAAGTACTTTTTGTAATATTGAAGTTTTCAGAATTATCCCGAATGGCATGTGAGGTTGGAAAAAATCACTGGAATTTTGAAGTAATTACAACAAATGAAAACAATATGTGAACCTGATATACAGTCAGCAACATAGCATAGATCAAAAGAATAATTCTGTAAAATCAAATATCTATGATTTACATGTATATCTATTCTTGTTTAACTTTCTTCCCATCTACTTACTGTTGTGAATAGTTATTCAGAAAAGTGTATAACCAAAAACAGTTTCTGTACAAAACTGTCCAATGATAATGATATAAGGTTGAATCTTTCTGAAATTATGTTTGAAATTGAATTGTTAGAAAGAGCTAAGTTCATCTATCTTATTAAAAATTTACCATTAAATTATTGATAAATACTATAAATCTATTGTATGTTCTATGGTGTGCATACATTTTATACTCTATTCTTCACAAGAGGTATTCAAAACAGCTAGACATGAGGAATGGGTCTGGTGGAAGAAAACATATAAGAACTGCTGTTGTAATGCATACAAATCAAACTAACAAAACCAGAAAATGTGTTTTCTTTACTATACTACTTGCTTTGTATATAAAAACTGTAAGACAATAATTATGATATCAATTTTTATATAAAGACAGAGACTAATGTTTGTTCCTATATGCTGATATATGTTACTTGACTGGGATTGATGACTATCCAACTGCTATTTTAACATTAGTTAAAATGAGTTTTTATGGTTAAGAACCTTGGGTTTAAATCCAGTGTTGTAACAACTGAGTTTAACATCCAAATAATGCAGAATGGTGTTAATTGTCAGAGTGACTTTTTGAACAACACCTTTAAAACACAAACATGCAAATAGAAAGAAAGTCAGCTTGTAGGAATGAACTCATTCATCTCACCTGTAATGAACATTCTGGTTGAGTATATACTATATAATTGTTTGTTCAACTTTTGTATCTCATTGTCTTCTTTGAACTGTATAGCAATTGAGTTTGGTATGAAGAGTGAATACCATGGTCTCTTTATTGGTAGGATATAAAGAAGATACGGTACAACCAAATGCCAGAGCATACCAAGCACTAAATACCAAATACCATAGCATACCAAGCACTTCAACTAGATAAGTATTATATACCAATTTGCTATCTCTGGCACTTATGTATGTGTGTGTTAAGATGCCAGCCCATACATACATAGACACATTTCTGATGGTGCATAAAGACAACATGCGATGTGTAAAAGTCTTCTTCCTGCCTTCTTGTCTGTCTGTCTCTGCAAACTATTTCTGATTGGACAGGATAAAAAAATGTCAATGATAATTTAGATGCCATCCTCTGTTCTCTGTGGGGATAAAATGTAAACAATAAAACATAATATCTCAGTTCATTTGGTTTATTTGCCCTTGTCTTGTTTTTGACCTCATTCCTGATTATAAACTAGTCAACTTTTGCTTCAACATTTATTGCACACCTACATATACATGCTACTTTATTGAAAGGGCTTAGAATACTCTGACTGTATCTCCTGCTGAAGGGTTAACCCCACACCCATAGGGGTCTCTTGGTTATTGTCACTAAACTGCATGGTGAGACTCCAGTTCTGGAGCTCAAGGGAATGTGGAATTCCCATTCATTGCTATTATTCCTAAGTCCATTCTGTTAAGGTCCAATCTATAGGATCAAATAGATCAGATTCCAAGTTATTTTTACTTGATTGAAATACTTGATGCTATATAACTGTGTAAATTATTTGTATTTAGAATTACTTGAAGCTATAATTATTCACCAAAGATTATTATTAGTTACTTGAAGCCTTATAACTGTTTACAAACAAATGATTATAACTAAATTGAAATAATTGTTTGAAACCATATCATTATTTGCATTAGATCGTAATAGAAGAAAAAAAAAATTGAATTCAAAACCTTTCAAAGTGTTGTTTAGGAGAATCTGCAACACAGTGGTATACAATTTTTCTGTTACCAGCATATCCAAAAAGTTTGTTTGGTGCTATAAAACCTTCACAACTATAAACTGTGTTGGTAGTCCAATGGTTCACATCTTTAACTAAACTGTTGGAACCTCAAATGATGAGATCAGCTGGAGAGTCCATTATATATTTATATAAAAAGTTGATCAATAACTCCATTGTTTGACACTTATTTGCTGAATTTTGTTCCAAAAATTTCTCTATATGGTTTTTGATCTGTACATAATGTATAGAGAAGCATTGTGTTAAGTGTACAGACAAAAAATGATTATCTTAAAAAACACATATTTTGTAAAGGTTTTTTCTTATTATTAAGCTATAGACTTACTTATGAACTTATGTGTGTGTGTATATATATATATATATATATATATATATATATATATATATATATATTCTCTTTACTTAGATATTTTTCAAAATACAGTTGTTTTAAAAATCAATTTTCCCATACCAAGTCCTGAGAAAAATAATAATTGCAAAACATTAAAGCAATTATCTAAATATTCTACAGAACAAAGGGAAAACATTTCCTGAGTAAAAAAGAAATGTGCATAGACTTATTTTAATTATTTACATGTATACACATTTGTAGACCAATTGCCTGATGAGAATGGTCTGAAAGTTACCCCCAATGATATACGAGTTCAATTCTTTCTATTCTCACCTGCTTAAAAAAAACTGCTGGTAATTTTTACACATTTTAGATGAATATCTATATTGAATTTATGTTAGTGAGTGATTATTAGCAAGCTTGTATAGTTAAGCATTGCTTATATAGGGAATTCTCTTATTTTTGTGATATTGCACTTGACAAAGTTGAGGTTATCACACACACACACACATATATATATATATATATATATATATATATACACATTCACTGTAAAATGCATTCTGACACACAATGTATGCAAAGCAGAAATATTTGTTAATTTTTTTATTGTGAAAATATATATTGTATCCTCTCGTCTTCTTTTAGCTGTATGTTATAGTTGATAACTTTTGGAGAATTTCAAACTGAACCTTTCATTTGATCCTTGGAGTTATATTATTCATATTTAACTGTTCATGCTTAGAGTATATCTCATAATATTTAATCATTCCTATCTAACTTTTCTTTGTAATACTGTTCATCTGTCTCTTCTTTTGAGCCAGAATATCATTACCTCAGGTTCCGTGGAAGAGACAGATAAGTGACATGTGAGAGACAAATTAGCTAGGAAGAATTAATTGATAATTAAAAGATATCCTCTAAGTATGGCCAGTGGAATTAAAACAATCTACCCTTGTGGAGGAAATAAAGAGTTGGTTTTGCTATGTCAGACATCTGAAGAAGGCTGGAAGGTGCAATAGCCAAAACACTAGATATGAACACTATGAACACTAAACTACATCTGATGGTGAGGCTCCAGTTCTGGAGATCTGAGGAGTATGGAGTATCCTTTCATTACAATTACTCCCAAGTCCATTTTGACCTGAACTAGTAGTACCTGTTTGTATTGTGATAGGACCATGTGCACAAAAACAAAGTAAAAGAAAAACCTCTAAAGAATCATCTATCTATACAAAAAGTGTAAATATGAATATGATACCCTAACATCTAAGCTTTAAAATTACTCTTGATAGATTTCAGCCTGCTGTTAAATTCAATCAATTAATCAATATCTCAAATTTTAGACAAAAAAAAAATTAAAGGAGATAAGTATTTTGTAGTGCAATATCATAATTATAGATAAAAAATGTATCACCTATATTTTCTTATTTCTTATCTATCTATTCTTTTCTATGCTTAATTAACTGCTATATTGCAGCAGCCTGTACATGTCTAACAAAGATCTCAGAAGCCATTTCATTATGAGATATATGGCCAGCAACCTTGCTACCATATTCTAAAGGTCACACTCTCTTTCGTCAACAATATTAAAAGTTTTCTCTTCATTAAGGCTCAGTTTTCATGAATACATTTAATCTCATGAACAGGATAAAAATGAAATAAAATGAACTCTGTATTAAAGCTGATCCTGAAAATACATATAAGCCCTTCAATGTTCTTTGTAGTCACAAATATCTAGCTAATATGAAACAGCCTTGACATTCTCAAAAATAGCATCACATAATTGCATTTCATGAAAATATACAAACTATGTTTACTACAGAACTCCTCGTCTTCAATGAATGTACATCACAATAAATAATTCTTTATCCATACCAAAAGTTTTAAGGAATTATTTTTAGCTTGAAAATTAACATTATTACTCTTTTCTTTTTGAAAGTTGAAGAAATATTAGTAAAATAATTTTAAGCAGAAGAAAACTTGTAAAAATATGTTATTAACTAATTATTATTAACATATTTTTACAAGTTTTCTTCTGTTTAAAATTATTTTACTAATATTTCTTCAACTTTCAAATGAATAATAATTAGTTAATTACCTTTTATATTTGTTTATAAGGTGACCGTTGATTTATTGTCATAAAATCATTAGTCTCTAGTGGAGGCATGCTTAGTGTAATGTTCATCATTTTTTGGAAATATAACCAGTGACCAGAGTTCAATTTCTGGATGAAGCTGCTTGCATTTCTCTTCATGCTAATGCTCTTAGGACAGGCATAAATCCATTTATTCTTCTCTCAGCTATGGGTAAATAATATAGCAGACTTGGTTCATTAGCCTTGATTTGGCAACCAGTTTAGAAAAAGGAAAACTGAATTCAAACCAACTTTACTTTGCTTAAAAATTGACTTTGTGTCATATACTAGCTATGGTGGAGGAGTTGGAGTAATACATCATCTATAGAATTGATTTTTGAAACCAAGAGCTGCTCCTAGTTCTTTGTATAATTTTTGATTTTTCAACCGTATCAAATTATTTGTCATTAGATGACCCATGAATCTGTTGGGCTTCTGTTTTAACAGCAGTTCATGATGAAATTCTGCTTCTATTTAATGAGTACCAGTTTCTAATTAGCATTTTATTGTGACTCTGAATTTGAATAATTTGAAAATATTTTCTCTAGAGTCACAGACCCCACAAAATTATCCTTCATTTGCAAATTAGACAGGAAATTATTTTATACTCTTAAAGTGTATTGCTCTGGGAAAAATTTTGCTATAATGTACTATTTTTTTGAGGAATGGTTACACACACACACACACACACACACACACACACACACATTGTAGAGGTATCCTCATAGCATAGTTGCTAATGTGCTTGATTATGATATTGTAGTAAGTGAGTTCAAAC
This sequence comes from Sepioteuthis lessoniana, assembly GCA_963585895.1. Taxonomy (NCBI): domain Eukaryota; kingdom Metazoa; phylum Mollusca; class Cephalopoda; order Myopsida; family Loliginidae; genus Sepioteuthis; species Sepioteuthis lessoniana. Next base: position 99,692,924 of record OY757917.1, on the reverse strand, counting down.
TCCACTTACACTATTTTAGATTTTGGACTAATAACCTTGAAGAAAGAATGAAACCCCTTATCCTCCTAGCTATAGGTTAGATAGTACCACTAATGTTCTTATACAAGGATGGCTTTAACATCAAATAACCAACAAAGCTTGCCCAGTCAGCTTCTCTGCAGAGGAATAAGACCCTCCCTAATGATATGACACTAAACATATAATAAGACCCTCCCTAATGATATGACACTAAACAATCTGAGGTTCCAGTAATGCTGGAGCTTTGGGGAATGTAGAATACTCCTTCATTGCCATCGCTCCCAGGTCCACTCTGGCCCGGAGTGGTAGACTCTGATAGGGTCCTATCTATGGGTTAAATAGAACTAAACCATGGTTTCTTCAGTTTACTATTTTTTACATTTAAACTGTATATTTATGCTAAACCGAATTGTTTAAAATGGAACTGTTTTGATATTTATACTGTGTACTTATGCTAAACTGAATTATCTGAAAAAAACAAACTATTTTTACATTTAACTGTGTATTACCCAGTCAGCTGGGTCTGTAGAATACACCGACTGCACCTCTGCAGAGGAGTAAGACCCCCTTCCCAACAACTGTCCTAGATATGACACTAAACAATCTGATGGTGAGGTTCCAGTGATGCTGGAGCTTTGGGGAATATGGAGCACCTCTTCATTGCCATTGCTCCCAGGTTCACTCAGGCCTGGAGTGGTAGCACCTGACAAGGCCTTATCTATGGGTTAAATAGAGCTAAACTGAATTGTTTGAATTAGAAGTGTTTGATTAAACTGTATAGCTTGAAATAGAAATGTTTTTGACAAACTATGTACTCATTCTAAACTGAATTGTTTGAAATAGAACTGATTATTTTTATAAAAATGGATTTGGCTAACCTACAAAAGTTGATATGCCATAAAAATCAACCAACCAACCAACCAAGGTTAATATGGCATAAAACAAAAAACAAACTGTATTGTAGAGGTTAACACTAAATTTTATCTGGAAATTAGGCCTTCAAAATTTGACCTGTTCCTCAGTATACATTGCAATACATTTAAGAAGACTGCAATTTCTAAGCTTTCTTTTGAAGGTCATATTTTATTTGCTTATGGAGGCTGTGTTTTATTGATAATTTGCAGAAACTTGGATATGTTATCTCGCTTGAAAACTGCCCTTCTCATATAAAATTTAACCTCAGTTGGGAATCAAAGCATCTCTTGTATTTGGCAAAGAGAATTTAATTGCACTCTATTTAATCTCAATTTGGCCACATAAACCTCCAGTGATATGATTCAACCATAACTTTAAATATAAACCTGCAAGAACTGTGTTCCTTGATATCAAAACCTAATTTTTTCTTTATGGTATGATTCTTTGAGAGTTGCTTTGTTGGCAGAATTACTGAAAGCATCAAATTCTCAAATATCCTATGGTAATTGGGGAAGATAAATGGTTCAAAGTGGTTTTGGTTTTTATCTGTGGAAAGTCCTGATTTCCTCACAATGCAAACTGTGCTTTTGGGCAGAGAGCCAATCAAAAGAGATGGTTCAGAAAACAACACTAAATATGTACTACTACACAAATAATAAATGTCTCAAATTATAAGAAATAAAAATGATCACTTCTTTGCATGCTCTCAGAAAGGCACCAGATATATTGTTAACCTTTGCTTGTTTAAGGCAGAATGAGAAACACAGTGATAACAAAAAAATTTTTGGCAAGGAGTAAAATAGGTCATAAACTGTAAATCAAACTTGAGGCTGAAGATTTTTTAAGTATCTACAGTTATTTTAGGTTGCTGGGTAGCATTATAACAAAACAACAATGTTTACTTTCTCTTATTTATTTTTTAATATTTTACAGGGTTTGGATGAACATTTTTGCTTTTTATCTCTTAATTGAGCTGCCAAGAAAAATTAAAAAAACGACAACACTTTTTAAAACTCTTTATTGCTACACTTGATTTATATATAATGGTTTGAAATTAAATCCACTGATATGAGAAAGAAGGTAGCTTAGAAAATCAGATTGCTAGAGATCCAGTTTCACCATAATGAAAATTAATTGATTTGAAAAAATAGACTGGCGTTGTAAGAATTTATTTACGGAAATAAATTCATTTTCATTCTGATGATGCTAGACCACCAGCAAAACATGTCAGTTTGATTTTCCAAATTATCTTCTTTCTCATACATATATATATATATGTTGGTTGACCATTGTTGAGGGCAACCTGAAGGCTTCCTTTTCAATAGCTACTGCACTGATGTGTCAGGGAGGGTGCTACTCTTTTCCTTGGATTGCTCCATTTACTCTTAATCTGTACCTTATAATGCTGAGTGTTAAGGAAGAAGGCATCAGGTACCATTTTTTGAGTCTTTGGTATGACTCAACCTGGGATTGAAGCTTGGTCTCTCAGGCCACTGGAGAACACTCTTACCATTAGGCCTATGGAAACAATTCTGTCAACAGTAACATACAGGTAACTCATGTCAATTCTGTGATAAAGTGTGTGGGTCTGCAGTGAATTTGAGAGGTCATATGAGGGTGCATATGGGCAATAGTGATGAAAAAGATGACTAGTTCATTTGTCAAACATATGAAAGAGTTTGTAAAGATAAACTTGTTCTGAAGAGTCAAACACACTCCCAAGGGTACTTTTAGTGAATGAGGTGGGGGGGAATCTCGATGGTGTAATGGCTAAAGTGTTGAACTGCAGCCTTGAAGTAAGCAATTTTGAACTCCTGTCGTGCTATTAAGTTCACTTTTGGACTTATACTCTTGGGGAAAGTATGAATCCCCTTATCCCCCAGCTATGAGTTAAATAGTATCACTGCTATTCTTCTACAAGGATGACTTTGGCATTAAATAACCCACAAAGGTTGATATGCCATTATACAAAAAAAACTAAACCAAACCTATTAGTGGATCAAGATGTCCACCTTCTGCAAAGATATTATATAAAATTATTATATAAAACTAAGGAATCAAATTAGAGCCTTTTTATTCATCATGTAATTGAGCAAATGTGACTGCAGTTATATATGAACTGCTTGCTGGAAACATCAATTGAAATTTGGACAGCATGCATAGCTTGGTATGATGAAGATATCTAATTCTTTACACAATCTTTTATGCCTTAGGAATACCATATATACCTTTCACAAATATCTATATTAATAATTGATAAGAGTTTGTTTGTCCTCTGGAGACAGCTGAACAATTTGATAGACATTCTAACTGGACATATGAAGGTACTGGTGATATAATGGTTATTATTGTAGGAAATGGACTCAGCAACCCTGGATCAAATACTGGACAAGACTCTTTACATGTCATATAGTGCCAATACTCTTGGGAAAGGTATGCATCTGACTATCCTCCCTCCAGCTATGAGTAAAAAGTAGGACAGTTAGAACTCTTTTATCTTGGTACGAGGATCATTAAATTAAGTTTCCAGACTTTTTTTGTATGGGTACTTTTATTGATAGTACACACATGAAACTCTAGTTCCCTTTGAAGTAATCTCCTCCAGCTGCAATGCACTTGTTGTACCATTCCAACAACTTCTGGAAGGCCCCATGGAAGTCCTCTTGTTTACACAGCAGTAACTTATATAATAACAGTGATGATGTCTAGACTTCATTGTTCTTTTTTGTTTTGGTTAATAAATCTTGAGTCTCAACTCTTTAATATATTTATGTGCATATATATATATATATATATATACACACCCACCCATATATATTCATTGAGAAATCATTGTAAAAAGATTTATTTCTTAAATCAGCTGGGTGCTTAAATATTGGTCTGTAGAGCAGGATAAAATTTAAAATAGTTTCCTCATCTTGTCATGTGATTTTTTAGGACTGTAAGTTTCATGTATTTGGAAACAAATATAATGCCCAGATGAAACATGCATCCATTTAACCTCATTGTTAATGGAATATTCTTCATATCCAATGTGATAACTCTGTCTTGACTTCTTTTGACTGAAAAGGAAAAAAATATAAAGCAATTGAAGTAGATGTAATATTCTTTGAATTTCTCAGATAAAAAGCCTTGTTATTTTTTACTGTCTTAAAGGTAATGTTTATACATACATACATTCATATATACAGAAACTGAAAACATTCAAGTAAAAAGTGTATATATAAGTTTAAGCAAGCAGTTATGTTACATCCATGTCTGTGTATATACATGTTAGTATATTTCCAATAAATGTTTTATAGGAGGGAACATGAATAAGTTCATAAACCTACATAGAGTTATCAGTTGAAATTTAAATTTAAAGTAAAATTTTCACTATATAATATTTTATGTCTGTGATTAATATTCACCATTGAATTAAGTGAATCAACAAATAATGAGATTGTCTTGAAAAATAGGTATTTGTTGCATGAAATAAATACTTTTTCATAATATTACTATAGATTTATTGATATAACTTTGTATGTATGAATACATATGTAAAGTGTGTTTGTTTTTGGCAGGAGTCTGTGAATCTCAAGTTGTGAATTGAAGCAAAATGTACAAATTATGCCATGCCAGGCAGTCAGGTTCCAAAGAAAACATCCATTTTTTTCAGGAAATACACACAAAAAAAGGTGCTATTGCTGAAATATCATATTTAAACAAAAGTCCCATTTCAAGATAAAAAAAAAAGATTTAGTTCCAGAAAAAGCACTTTTCTCACTTGCTTTCTAAAAGCAGCTGTAAGTCTCAGCAATACATTTCCAATATCCTTATATGTATCATGATAGGAAAATGAAATAAATGACCTGAATTCAAATCCTAGTCAAGGCTTTGTATGCTTCACTTTGTGCTAATGCCCTTGGGATAAACCATAAATCCAACTATAAGTAATTAGTAGGCAAACTGGGTTCTTTAACTTTAGTAAGGAAAACTATCTAAGACAAGGAAAACTCCAAATTCACACGACGTTAAAGATTGCTCTAGTGTTGCATCCCTCCAGTACGGGTGAGTTTGGATGAAAACATAAGTACATATATCGATGTGTACGAGGATCATTAAATAAGTTTCCAGACTTTTTTTTGTATGGGCACTCTTATTGATAGTGTACACATAAAACTAGTCCCCTTAGAAGTAATCTCCTCCGGCTGCAATGCATTTGTTGTACCGTTCCAATAAGTTTTGGAAGGCCCCATGGCAGTCCTCTTATGTGAGTGTGTCAATGTCCCTCATCACAGCCTCTTTCATCTCCTCAATTGTCTCATAATGATAGCCCCTGAGCTTAAAGAATAACCAAACGTCACAGGGACCAAGGTCTGGACTATAGGGACGGTGAGGAACTGTCTTGATGCCCATCTTGGTCAAATAGTCTGTGACAAGAATGGAGTTGTGGACTGATGTATTGTCCTGGTGGAAATGCCACTAACCCGATTTGAAGTGATGGCCTCTTCCGACGCAATCTCTTCCTGAATTCCCTTAAAACCTTAACATAGTAACCCTAACCCTAACCCTTTGGCCCATCAACTCTGGTGTTCTGACTTCCTTACTCCTCACACACCTCTCATCATCCTTCACAGACTCCCTGCCTTCCTTGAATCTCTTAAGTCCCTCAGAAACTGATGCTCGGTTCATGCAAGATGCTCCAAAAGCAGTCTGAAGCATTCCATTTATTTCTGTGGTATTTTTTCCAAGTTTAAAACAGAATTTTATTGCATATCGTTCTTCTAATGTGTCTTCACATCCAGATTGGATTTTTGAAATTTACCAGCTGTGACAATCAGGCTTTAGTAGGGTGTATTCCAATTGCTGCTGTAGCTGTTCATTTGAAGCTGAAATCATAAAAATTGGCGAGTCATCTTATACCATGTTTAGCAATAACATATAAGAATTTTCAAGAGTCTATGACAATTTTAAATGCCTGTACAAAAAAAACTTATTGAAGGCACCTCGTATATATATTTTTAAGTGACTTTGTGTAGCATCCTGCTCATGTGGAAGGGTTGGGTAAATACTTATTGGTCATAGTTTTTTTCCTTTCTCATGGTGTTCCCAATCAAAAAGGTGGACTTTAACAATAAGCACTAATTACGACTAATCCATGTTACTGTAAGGTAAATGGAATCATATGAAATTTAGATTTTAAAACTTCACAAGAAAAAAACTTATTCTTTTGCTAAAATAATTATCCACATTTAATGAATTTGTTCAAAAAAGCACACAGAATCCTTTTGTAGTTCCTATCTAGCTTTTTCTCTAAGTGTTTTGTTGAAGTCCAATTGGTGCAGTCATACAATAGTACTGACATGGCAACAGCTTGCAAGAATTCCAGTTTTGGTTTATTAGAAAGATCAGATTTCGATATGGTCAGTAACCTGTCAACAGTCCATGACTTTCATATGCATATTACTACCAAGATATGTGAAGTGTGTATGTAGTTGAGATATTTCACTTATCTTGGCAGGAATGTCTCATCTCCTTACACCATCACTTTAATTCAACTAATTTAAATAACATGATTTAAGAGTGTGTATAGTTTCCCTTACTTTGATGCAGCTATTTCATTTGCACACCTGCATAAAAAAACATTGAGAATCATTTATCTTAAAAATCGGTAAATTTTTTAAGTCAATAACCAAAAAAGTATCTAGATGATTTTGTTTTTTCTTTGTCTACAGAATGTGTTTACAAAGAGATTCTTTGGTTACTTGGTTATTTTCTTTTTTTGGTTCATTTTAATTTGCTTATAGTCCTGGTTCAAATTGACATAAGAGTAACCTAAAGCCAAAATTTTTAAATGCATGAGTTTAGAGTGACTAAGAAAAAATGAAGCAACATCCATTCAAATAATTGCATTGAATATGAAACAGCTGTCCTTGACTATGGAATAAAACAAAACCCATTTATTACAATTTATTATTAATTATATATATATAGGCAACACTTTCTCTTTTAAACATGTTTGATTTAATATGACAGACACTTTGTTTTTGCCTATTTCATTGTTGATCTGTTTAAGTCTTCATATGAGTCATTTCACAATTCAATGGAATGAATTCAAGAAGGTGCCATATTTTTCCCAAGTATTTTCAGCCCAAGCTGGAGCCATTTTCAGAAGAAGGAACAGTGAAATGACAATCACAAGGATGATTCAGATACATTTTGGATAATATGTAATTATTCTTATTTTATTATTAGAGTTAGTTAGGGAGATATTATGTTTTAGATTTTTGAGTGCTTTTTTATCAAGTTTATAGTGTTTGTGAATCTGGTAATGAAAAAATAGTTTAATTATTTTGAGTTGTTAGACTCTAACAATAAAATAAAACTAATTGTATATCATCCCAAATTCAATACAAATAACCTCATCATAACTAACTTCTCTCCCTCAATGAGTTACCACAGGACAACCAATGTAGTGTACCAGTTTAAATGTCCATTTGGAAAATACTTCTCCAATAAAGTAAGTACGTACATTGGCCTAACTACTATGACTCTTTCAAGATGTTTAATACTTCATCTATCCAACTCTAGTTCCATCTCTCAACACTTTAAAATGCATTTGTGCCCCTCCTCCAAACACAGAAAAACTCAAAATACCTATATATCACCCCAAGAAAAGACAAGAATAATTCTAAATTCTTGAAGCTCACAAACCTTCCTAAACAAGATCAACTTCAAGTGTAGCAGCTATGTTCTGTAATGTCTTTAACACTTTTCCCACTGATTCTACCTCTTACTTCCAGTAACGTTCTTTTCTTTCCTAAATTCTTTCCTACTTATTCTTCCTCCTACTCTTTATATAAATGTAAATGACTTTTCATTTCACTGTTTGTTCCTCCAAAGATGACTACAGATAGGTCCAAAAGTACTTGGAAATGATCTGTTGCATGATGAAATGAGGGATTCACTGGTGCTAAAAACTTTTGGAGAGTATGATGCTTTTTTTTATTTAGGAAAATGTAATTTTCCTTTTAGAAAAATTTAAAATAAACTTATTGACTTTGAAAGAAATTCAAAAGTCAATTTAAAAGGTCAGTGAGAGACTAATACTAACTGAACTTTCAAATTTTCAACACCAAAAGTAAGTTTGGGGTTTTGATAGTGCATTGATCCATTTTAAATCATGACATTTCTTGCCCACCTGTTGGGGTCAAAAGGTCAAATCATTGGAGAGAGTAATCACATCTTTGATTTTTGCTTTGGTTAATGTGAAAAGAGATACTCACCCACAAGGCCAAAGCTGGGACCTTTAATTAACCAAGCCCCTATATTGTGGTTGGATTGGATGACCAATTAAAATCTAATACTTGAAAGGAATATTCTTTCCACAAAAGTAGATTAGTGCATTTGATTGGTGGCTGATCAGTAAAAATGTTGTAGAAGGACATAAAATGATCTGTGGTTGGCAAGGCTATTGGGAATGTTTGTTCCCAGGGTAATCCTCTATAAAAATAGATGTTTTTTAGGGTTAGAAGAAAGATGTCCATACCAAAGACAGGAGAATAAGCCAAGAAATCTCTCTAAGAACTAAAGTCTCTCCATCAAAAGCCTCACTCTCCAAATAAATGAGTAACATAGAAAGACTGCACCAGCCAGACACCTCATTTGTCTGTCTCTAAAATACAACAAAAAGCAACGCAATTTCCATATATACATATTATTGTTACACCACTGTGTTTTAATAGATAGTTGTTAATTGTTAACAGAGAGTTTTTCTTGTTTTTGAGTTGCTAACACACTCCAACCATCTGAAAGAATTCTGGATAGATTGTGTCATCCTCTATCTGAGGATTATTCAAACACAACAGGGGCACAGAAGGAGTTAATAAACCAACTTGCCAGAAACACATGTGGTAGTCATGGAACTAAAGCCACAATCAAGTATCACGACTAGCATAGAACCACAGGCACTGTCTTGAATTCATTCCATCCAGTTGCCAAATGAATCATGTGATGACTTGAATGGATCAATGGTAAAATATATGCACACACACACACACACACACACACACACACACACACACACACACACACACACATATGTGTGCGCATGTGTGTGTATATATATATATATATATATATATATGAGTGCATATATAAATCTGCAGCCGAGATTTTGACCTGAAATTTTGACCGTATAAGGTTTGATTTCTCTGGTGAATGTTTACTATTGTATTAAGGACATTGGCAACAAAGGAATTTATTATGACAAGTGTTTTTATTGTGGAATAATTTCTTCCTCATTAGGATATGAACTTACTGATAAACCTACAAGTAGGTCTATATGAGTGTTATGAAAACACACTCTCACTCATATGTACATACATGTATACTAATGGAAGCAAATTGAAATCTCTGATAGTATGCTGCCATAAATGTAAATAATTGCATATATATAAACATACAAAAGAAGAAAAAATGTACAGAATTGAGAAAGATACAGTAATTTCTCATTTCTGCATCTTTGTTAAAGATGACAATAGGCAGATTTGATATGAAAGCCACCACTACAAAGAAAGTTAATATGGTTTTGAATAAGACCTTTCATTTGATTTTTTTTTACTTTTTAAATTGGCAAAGGAGAAAAAATATAATGTTAAAATTAAGAAGTTCGATATTGTCTAAAATTCTGGAACAATTCGCTATCGTTGTACCTTATGATATACAGCCTAGTATTTTCACCTTTGTGGGTTTTATCATAACTTTTCAACTCATGTGATCTATAGACTTTGAATATATAGTTCATCTAGTAATACTTTTGGAATGTTTTTCTCTTTTTATGAGAATTTAGCTGTCACTCCAAAATAATTTAGCTATATGGGACAAAATTAAATGTGATACTAATTAAAATAAAATTGTAAATTATGAAAGAAGTAAATGATAAAAGGAAATAATAATCAAATTAATTATAATATTGATATATAATTAAGTAGATTAAATAAATGAATAATAAAATAAGTAAATAAAGTAATTGTTGGGTATCAGCCCTTATGCAGTGAATCAGCCCTAGAAGTCTACCTACAAAGAAACATGAAATTTTTCCTGAGAGATGGATTGGTTGAATGAAGCCAAACACAACTCAGTTTATTCTTGACTGGTTGTGTGTTATCAGACTACTAAACAGTTGTGAGGTATTTAGTTTACAAACAAGCTGTGGAAAAACAGGAACACAACAATAAGTAACTAAGTCAAATTATAAATAGATCAGATGAAGGTCCTAAACTGGGCAAAAATGAAACTGATGCTGAATACAATGTATTAGATGTATGTGTAAAACTTTACTCACTAAAGGAAATACATTGAGAAACTATTTGCTCATGTGATGAACATGCATATTCACACACATTTACATCAATAGATTTATTTATGGATGTAGGCAAGTGTATTTTGGGAATGTATATATGTAGTTATATATAATTTATACTTGTATCTACACAGATTTATATGTACTTGTATATGTACATCTATGGGTTAGATATGTATATGCAAAAAGTATATAAGCATATACATATATATATATATATATAAACACACACATGTATATAAAATCCTTTGACAGTAAGGAAAGAAGTTTAACTTGAAAAGCTTCAAAGTAAATATTTGGGAACCTCCCAAATGAAAAATTTGTATAGTCTTACACAAGAATTACAGAAATGTAAGAAAAATATCTGAAATCATTTGAAAGAATCTATTTTCAAATGAAAACATTAAATGAAATACACATTTTATTTACATCCCAAATTCTTCTCTTTAAAACTTGTCATATCTTGTAAATAATCATCACCAAAATAAATGTTATTTTTTCATATAAATCTTTAAAAAAAAATCCAAATGTGATTTAGTCTTACCTTACCTAAACATCAAAACAAATCCATGTTTTATTGCTTGTTATAATTTTCAGCCAACTATTTTCCTATTCATTCTATTAGTTTAATTCAGATGTAGACTAAAATCTATAATATCATTTTCTAATTACTATGTCAGTTGAAAGAAGAATTAAAGCATTAAGAATGAATTTATATTATGATTCAATTTTTTTTTTGTATGTATTTGCTCAATCCTTCCATCATGGGCTGGATGTGACATAAGATCAATATGTACGTGGAATACACCTTGTTTGAATTCAGATTTTCTTCTCCAGGACAAGTTGCCAAATGGAGCTAGAGCAAGTCTACCCTTCTATTAAACTATAGCTGGAGTAGGAAGAAAACTGATGGCTTCATGCTTTTCCTAAAACATAAGCACAAAATGAGATGCAAATAAAGGATTTGAACTAGGGCCACCACATCCATTTCCTCTGATAATAACCATTATGACATAAGCACCTCCATGTATATTCAGGCAGGATTATGTACATGATATGTGGTAGAGGAATTATTTATTGATAAATATCCATGGGAAAAAACACAATAAAATTTGATATAAACAAGGATTTGAACTCAAATCAACAAGTCCATTTCCTGTGCTGATAAAAATTATGCCATTCAATTTTTGAATATACATTCAAGCAAAAATGGCATATCCTTGCAAGATTTTTGTTAACACAAAAGTGATAAAAGGCTCTTAGGGAATAAAGCCATTTCCAACCTCTAATTTATAACTTAACAGTGTGGTATCTGAGTTTACACTCATCCAGATCATTTTAATCTTTTAAGGAAGATAACTGTTAAAATGTTAATTATAGAATACTTTCCTTTATTTATTTACAATTATTCTATGAATTCTAAATGTAAATAAATAGAACTTGACATTGAGCTTAATGGACATGAAAGCCAGCCTTTAATCAAGCATAACTAAAGAAAAGATACTTGATGCAAATCAATATTTGATTGACATACTTTTAGAAAATGTGTTTGGTTTAATGAATATTTCAATGTCTATTTACATCAACCTTCAACCAATGTAACTGAATGTAACTTATCTTACTTATTTATGTGTGGTGGATGTTTTCCATAACTTATTTAGGTTGTAGTGATACTATGCTAAGTAATTCTCCTTCATGGTGTCTTGTATAGCAATGGGTGATACTTTATGGCATATGTGGTAGAACTGGTAAATAAAGATAAATTTCCTTCAACATAACAAACTGAAACAAAGTGATGATGAGAATGTGTACAGAAGTGAAGAGAGAAGAATAATGACTAAATGGTAATGCCAATTCATAGTTTGTAAATTCCAGAAAAGAGGAATTATTCAAAGACCAATAAAATAAAAAATGTTTGTGTTTGGCATTTTGGGTATGAGGTGGAAGAGGAGGATGTTTTTAGTCTTTTTGATTCATCAAAATATTGAAATATTTTTTTTGTTTTTTGCTATTAATACAGATTACTGTATATAATTGTATATATGATGAATTTTGAAGACCAAATTTTTAAGGAAAAACAAAATCATAAGTAATAATTTTCTGAAGTTGAAATTAAAACATAAAAGAAAAGACTAGGATTAACCATTGGCTTAAAAAATTGATTCCATAAATTAAAAATTTAGTGACCATATATCAATAGTTAACTTATATACCAGGGTGTCTCCTATGGTATAACGGTTTGTAAGCTAGGCCAGAAGACTATTGTTGCCCAGTCAGCTGGGGCAGTAGAATACTCTGACTGCACCTCTGCAGAGAGTAAGACCCCCACCAATGAGTGTCCTGGTTATGACACTAAGCAATCTGATGGTGAGGTTCCAGTGATACTGGAGCTTTGGAGATTGCAGAGCACTCCTTCATTGCCATTGCTCCCAGGTCCACTATGGCCCAGAATGGTAGCACCTGATAGGGCCCTATCTATGGGTTAAATAGAACTAACTGCATACTTATGCTAAACTGAATTGTTTGAATTAGAACTGTTTGACTAAACTGAATAGCTTGAAATAGAAATGTTTTTGACTATTAAACTGTACTTACATTTAAACTGTGTGCTTATGCTAAACTGAATTGTTTGAAATGTAACTATTTTTGACATTGAAACTGAACTTACACTAAACTGAATTGTTTAATATAGAACTGTTTTGACACTTAACTGTGTGTAAACAAAACCTTTACTTATACTAAACTGAATTAGCTGAATTAGAACTGTTTGAATAAACTGAATAGCTTGAAATAGAGATGTTTTTAACAATTAAAACTTTGTACTCCACGACCTCACAAATATTAACCATCCGCAGAATCCTTGAAGGTGTACGGGCAAAGAACCTACAAGCGACATTAATATTTGTCGACTTTACCAAGGCTTTCGACTCCATTCACAGAGGAAAGATGGAACAAATCCTACTAGCGTACGGCATACCTAAAGAAACCGTAGCGGCAATAACGATTCTCTATAGAAACACTAAAGTAAAAGTACGATCACCAGATGGAGACACAGAATACTTCGACATTGTAGCAGGAGTACTACAAGGGGACACGCTGGCTCCGTATCTCTTTATCATTTGTCTAGACTATGTACTTAGAACATCGATTGACAAAATCAAAGAGAATGGCTTCGAACTGACGAAGAAAAGAAGCAGAAGATACCCCGCAAAAACAATTACCGACGCCGACTACGCTGATGACATAGCGATACTGGCAAATACACCTGACCAAGCCGAAACACTTTTGCATAGTTTGGAACGAGCAGCAGCAAGCATAGGCCTCCATGTTAATGCACACAAAACAGAATATATGTGCTATAACCAAACGGGGGACATCTCCACTCTAAAAGGAACCCCTCTTAAACTAGTAGACAAATTCACGTACCTAGGAAGCAGCGTCGAATCAACCGAAAAGGACATCGAAACGAGGTTAACGAAAGCATGGACAGCTATCAATAGGCTATCGACTATATGGAAATCAGACCTAACCGATAAAATGAAACGCAGTTTCTTCCAGGCAGCGGTCACATCGATACTGCTATATGGATGCACTACATGGACGCGAACAAAACGGCTGGAGAAGAAACTAGATGGCAATTACACAAGAATGCTGCATGCAATCCTGAACAAGTCCTGGCAGCAACACCCAACAAGACACCAACTGTACGGCCACCTGCCCCCTATCACGAAAACTATTCAAGTTAGGCGAACCAGACATGCAGGACATTGCTGGAGAAGCAGAGATGAACTCATAAGAGATGTACTCTTATGGATCCCCACACATGGCCGCGCAAAAGCAGGACGACCAGCACGAACGTACATTCAGCAGCTATGTGAGGATACAGGTTGTTGTCCTGAAGACCTGCATAGGGCGATGAACGATAGAGAGGAGTGGCGAGAGAGGGTCAGGGATATCCGTGCTGCCAGCACGATATGATGATGATTTGCATAAAAATGGATTTAGTGTTAAATAACCTACAATGGTTGATATGCCATAAAACCTAAACAAACAACCAAAAGACTATTGTTAGTGAGTTCAATTCTCACTGGCTACCTCATACTTATGGCCTTTTACCAAATTAGGTTGAGCTTTGTTAATATTAACTTATACATAAGTATATATGGTATAGATTTTATAGTTAGGATTTAAAAAATATATGTAGACATACATAAATGTTATATTAAAGACTATGAATGTTTATTTCTAGTTAAGAAATCATTATTTATTATTATATATAAATAGACAATTGTACATAAAGTAAGAAATGAATGTGTGAGGTTGTATTTTAAAAAAATATACAGCACTGACATGATCCAATGCAGCTAGTAACTGTCTTCATCAACAAGAAGTGATTATGGTAATTTCAGTGACTTACTATGGTCTTATTTGCGCAGCCCCCATATCCAAGTAACATGCAATAACTACTACTACTACTACTACTCAACAATTGTAGCATGGGACATAATCATCTTCACAAAGATAAAGGAGTTTTTCTTATTTTCAAATATCATGTCAATCTTTGTCAGACATTGTGTATCATTTAATTTTATCAATGTAGGTTTTTGTTTCATCCTCCTCCCTATCTTTATCATCATCTTCTAGAGCAGTGATTCTCAATATTTTTTTCTGATGGCCACTTCTGACTTTTATTTTGCCATTGTGGACACCTAGTAGATGATATATATATATGTGTGTGTGTGTGTGTGTGTGTGTGTGTGTGTGTGTGTGTGCATATCAATATATATGTGTGCATCTATATGTGTCTGTCTGTCTGCCCCTCTTTCTCCCTATATATATATATATATATATATATTATAACAGTATTGGTTGTCAGTAAATCACTTTGTGGGTTTGTGGCAACCCAAATGCTATATAATACAGAGAGTGTTCAATATCTTGGATAGAGCTATTACTTCCATGGCTTTAAATATATAAATCTAATATATATATATATATATATAGATAGATAGATAGATAGATAGATAGATAGATATGTGTGTCTTTCTCTCTACATATATATGTGTGTGTATTTACCAACTCCTCTGCACAAGCAGAATCTGACACAAGGTCATTTTATAGGCAGAGTTTTAAAAGGTTTGAACTCAGAGTTTTCCCATCTCCTTAACCTCTTGCCATACCAAGTTTAAAGAACCCAGTCTGCCCCCCTCTATTTACCCATAGCTGGAGAGAAAATAGTTGTATGCATACTTTTCCCAAATGTATTAACAGCATGCAAAATGCAAACAGACTCATTCAGGATTTGAACTTGGGTGACCATGTCCATTCCCTTTGATGATAACTATTACATCACTTGGACTTTACTTATATATATATAACTTATATAAAACAGAATTCATTTGTTTTAAACAAGATGGTGAGATCTTCACATTACATGGCAAGCCTCTGAAATTAGTAGACTATTTCACTTACCTTGAAAACAAAATCACATTTACTATAAGTGATGTCAACATAAGCATAGGATTGGTTATCAACCATATAGAAATCTAATCTCCTTGATAAAATAAAACAGGAATTTTTTTAAGATGTAGGCTTCACAGTACTATTGTATAGTTGCACCACCTGAAATTTTATAAAGCACTTGGAGAGAAGCTAAATGGGAACTACAAATGAATGCTGTATACTGTTTTAAACACATCCTGGAAGCAGTACTAAAAAAACAGCAGTTGTACGGCCACTTACCTCCAATCTCACAAACCACCCAAGAACACCATTGGAAAAAGCAGGAACAAGCTTATGAGCAATATTCTCCTGTAGACTCCTAGATATTGAAAACAGTGTTGGCTAACCAGCAAAAACTTACATTCATCAGTTTTGTACTGACATTAGGTGCTGACTGGAAGACCTACCAAGAGTGATGGCTGATAGGGATGAATGGTGAGATAGTCAAAGTAATCCATGCTATCAATACACCTTGATGATGATGATGGTATGTATGTACATACATAATGTATATATATGTGATCTGTGTATTTGTGTGTGTACATATATTTGTATTAGTGTGCGTGTTTATGATTATTTCATAATATATATGAATTTTAGGTACTTTTGTTCCTACCCAACATAATCTTATTTATATCATGTGTCCCAACACATAAATATGACAAGAGCCTCCAATTGAGTATAGTAGCAGCAACACAGACCTTTAAGACTAAGAGGTAGATTAGTTATTTGATTTTTTTTTTTTTTTTTTTTACATTTCCTCAATTTTCTGGGGCCAATCAATTTTTTCTTATAATATTTGGCAAGGTTTTGTACTCCTTCATAATTATAGTCAATACATTATTATAAAAATCCATAAGGTAGATAGTGACCAAAGAGTATAATATCTTTTCTTTTGAAGTGAAATTATGATCAGAGTTAATTGAACATTAAACCTTTTCTCCTTTTAAGTATCAGTTTACTTTTATACCACTTAGCTCTCACTTTTGGGGAGAGAACACCTTTGGTGTCTCATTTCCACAATTCATCACTCCTTGAATTTGGTGACAGCTTCATTAATAGGAACCATTGGTTCTGTTCTTATAAGATGATGACACAAATTACTTTGTGCCATCAGCTATGAGTGTAATTGAGCCAACCTTTTAAAGATACATTGGTTCCAGCCTTTGCAGTCACGGAAGGGCTATCAGATTTTGAGTATGTTTTTTTTTTTTGAAAATGGATTAGGTTACTGCTTTCTTGTGATACTCTGAATAGGCAACCCTAATAGTTTGTGGACAAGAAATTAATTTCATTTGAAGAGGTTCAGTAGAAGGGTTTCATCTTCTAAACCTATACATTTCCCACTGGACACTACAGGCACATCCACATGAATACATGTAGGCTTTTATATAATTGGATTTTACATATGTATATATATATATATATATATATATTCTGATCAAACACATAAGAGAGAAACTGATAGTCCCTAAGTGCTTTTGACTATGTGTCTATGCTACACTAAATTATATATACATGAGTGTATGTATTTATATATATGTAGGTATATGTATATATACAATGCATATCAAAAGTCATTCATATATATATATATATATATATATATAAATTTTGATATGTATTGTATACACAAATGCAATGATAGTTAGAAAAGCAAATCTCATTTGTATTGTGTGAGTATATATATATATATATAGTTTATATTCTTGTATCAATGTATATGAATGTATACACACATACAATTATATTAAGGGAAAGCAGTTCCAGTTCGTTTTGGGTGTATATATGTATATTCTTGAATACACATATACAGTAATAATTAGAGAAATCAGTTCTAATTTATATTTGTATAGTGTGTGTGTGTGTATATATATATATATATATATATATATACACACACACGTACAATTATGTTTAAAGAAAGCAGTTTGAAGTTTCATTTTTTGTGTATGTATGTATATATATTTGAGTATATATATATATATATACAGTAATATTTACAGAATATTTACAGAAAGCAGTTCTAATTTATTTTGCGTTTGTGCATACACGCACACACACTTATATATATATATATATATATATATATATATATATATATATGAATGAGCATTAATATATACATGTATATATTATTGCATGAATCTATTTGAACATATATAGACACATACTCACAATGAGATTCAAAGAAAGCAGTTCTAATTTGCTTTTGTTTTTGTGTGTGTGTGTGTTTTCATATATATATATATATATATATATATATATGTATACATCTATATTTAGAGAAAACAGTCCTAATTTGTTTTGTTTGTATATATATATATATACTGGCCCATTGATATAATGGCTTGGGAGACCAGGGTTCAATCCCTGTTTGAGTCATACTAATGACTCAAAAAATGATACTCAATGCCTCCTTGCTTAACACAGCATTATAAGGTACAGATCAAGGGTAAATGAAGCAATCCAGGGGAAAAAGTAGTGCCCTGTTCTACACCTCTGTGTAGTAGCTTATGAAAACGTAGCCATCAGGTTGCCCAACATATATATATATATATATCCTTGTTTGAGAATATACGAATATACTCACACATGTATTGAGATTGGTTTGGAGGGCTTGGTAAATATATATACACACATACAATAATAGGGAAAGCAGTTCTAATTTTTGCTTGTTTTTTATGTTTGTATTTAATTCACGCTATCAGCGTGGTTGATGATGATGATGATGTGTGTGTGTGTGTGTGTGTCAAAAACATTCTATTAACTAATCAATATTTGATCAAGAAAATAAAATTGAAAAAACTTGAAATCAATGATAAAATCAAACATATTTTCCAGCAAACAAAACCAATGAATATATATTTATGTACACACACATATATGCTTATGTTTGATATGAGAAAATGAACACTGTACAAAAAATTAAATTGACATGTTTTGTTATAAAAGTAGCTTCTTTAGAAATGAAATTTTATTTCACGAAAAATGAATGAAGTGTACATGTAATATCTGAGAGAGAAGCATTTTTTATTTTATTTTAGCATATATCTTGTATTGGTTAAGATTTGGAATTTCATTCAATGACATCTTCAAAATGGATATTTCCAAAGAAACTATTCTTATTGCAAATAATATCAGTTCAATTTTTTGTGTAGTCCTACTTTACTCATACTCACTGGTTTTATACCAAACTTTACCTCCTCACACATACACACACACATATGTATGTGTATGTGCACCAGATAAAAGTAATGGCCTAAAGATTTTGTAGGTAATGAAAATTCAGTATTAGTTTTGTTTGTTTGAAAATATGTTTGATTTTATTATTGATTTCAAGTTTCTTCATTTTATCAATTTTATTTTCTTAATCAAATATTGATTAGTTAATAGAATATTTTTGACAGTTACTCTATACTTTATTGTCTGTTGATCCAGATATCTATCAAGAAAAATACTTCATGATGATACTCAAAGTGTTTAACAATCAATTAGGATAAATTCTAATTTTGATGATTAAATA
Source organism: Sepioteuthis lessoniana (assembly GCA_963585895.1). Classification (NCBI taxonomy): domain Eukaryota; kingdom Metazoa; phylum Mollusca; class Cephalopoda; order Myopsida; family Loliginidae; genus Sepioteuthis; species Sepioteuthis lessoniana. The sequence goes on along the minus strand of OY757917.1, from coordinate 99,673,617 downwards.
GAAAATATTTTTAAAAATACTGTTCATGTAACATCTTTGACAATATATAACCAAGAAACAAAAAATGACTGAACATATTATAAAATATAAAGATATGACATATAAAAATTAATTATAAAACTACTGAGTGTTATAAGACGGTAAATTTTCAAGAAAAGACTAAGTAATATTACTCAAGGAAAAAGATGATATTGGAGAGATAGATTACCTCACATAGTGTTATGGTTTGCAAGCAAGGTTAGTAGACTATTTTGAATTTAATTCTCACGAGGTGCTCTGTACTTCTAGCCTTATGCTCCAACTAAGCTGAGTACAGTGAATAATTACTGGATGAATTTTGAAAGAAAAATTGCAGTAGTAAGTTATATATGAATTATATCCATCAACTAAAACTCATGAATAGAACTAAAAAGAAACATATTTCTATTTGTATGTGTAATGTTATTAAAACCATAAGCACCAAAAATAAATTTCTCTTTAATAGTAGTGGACTTTTTCTTGAATAAAATAATCTTTTATAGAGGAACAGATAAGAGATTTCTTTTGTGTGTAGCAATCAAAACAAGTTTTGAAAGTGTCCTAAAATCCATTATTTCTGAAGAGAAAGAAATAGCATAATAAGGATTTTTATTCAACCTTGTCTCTGCTGAATTGATGTGTACTTGCCTGGGCAATTTTCCATTTTGGGGATGTCACTTCTTTTATTGTACTGGTCAAAAGTTTTCCCATTCAGCAATTACAAAAGCCTTTCTTCTCTTTTATCCACTTTGAATTCCTTTTTTTTTCTTTAGGTTGGGATAATTTGAAACAATACTCCAATTTTTATTCTCATCCTCCTACACCTTCTACTTCTTTATTCAAGTAATTTTATTTTTTAGGTTTTACTAGAAAAAAAAAAGGAAGGATGGAGACAGAAAATGTCCAAAACAAATTTTTGCTTGCAAAAAAAAAAATACTATAGCTAAATTTTCTAACATGAATTATTTTAAGATGAGGTATCATTAATATCAAAGAAACTTATTAATTTTTGACTAGTTTCCCTTCCCTCTTCTTTTTTTTTGTTTTGTTTCGTTGCCTTTTATTTAAATACTCAGGTCGTTATTATATTCTATTGCCACTAAGTAAGCAGCATGGATCAAAAATAAAGAATAATCTTACAATAAGACTTGAACTTGTATTGCTTATATTTGGAAGCCTGCATGAATGAGGCAGTACCTTACCTATTTGGCTATAAAAACTAAGCAGCATTTATCATTCAAATTTAGTCATATAGCTACATTATCTAAGAGCAAAATTAGCCAAAAGTTACTATAAGACTTCATTTAAGAAGTTCTGACACAAGTTCAGTTTACCTTAAATGAAATCTATTTTATATTGATGTGACTTTTGTGTGTAAGTAAACATAACTTTGCCAAATGTGCAAATCATAATAAGATTTGTATTAGTGTTAAAATGTTAACTTAGAGAATAAAGCTATTTTCAAATTGATAATAATTATGCTTCATTTCTGCTCACTCCAATCATTATAATTTTTTGAGGTTATTACTCTTAAATGCTAATTATGGAGAAAATTTCCTTATTTGCTATTAATTATCATATAAATTCTACAGATAGGATGTTGTAGAATATATAACTGCTTTTTATGTCCATGGAGAAATAGAGAAAATTCTGAAGAAAAAATGTGTTTGTAGAACTTGATAGATATTCTTATAAAAGCTTAAAATTTATAGATCTTGTTCAACCTATTTGTTTTGGTTATTTTTTAATTAATTTTATTCATTAAAATATTCAATCAGGTAATCCATCTGGTTTAAAGTAAATGGAAAATTGAAAATATTACTTTTTTTAGAAAGGTGTATAGATAACTAATACAGAGAATTTTGCATTTCAACAAAGAGGTATATGTGAATTATTAAAGAAAATCATTTAAAAATAAGTATAAACATCAACTGATTTAAATGAATGGTCTCAAAATTTTCCCTTTCTCAAATGAATACAAGCAATATATTTGCAACTTAGAGTCATATACTTAACCTGCTTTGTATTTTTATGTTTTACTTTAATTTTGGATTATTTTTTATTATCAATCTTCTTATCTATTTAAAGAAGGTAATTATTTTTTTATATTTGGCCTTACTTTTTCAAGCTTTGATAGGTATATCATACTCACTGGAAAGCAGTTTATAATTCAAGGGTTTTAGATTTTACTATTCTATATGACAATGTTCTTGGGTCTTAAAATATTTAGTTGTCCTACAAATGTTTTATTTTACTTGTTAATAATTGATTCATAGATTTGGAGAAGAAGTAATAGAAATCAAAAAGAAATATGTATTATATAGAATAAAGAAATAATAGAGCTATCAATGATAAATATGTATCAAATGGATAAAAGAAATAATAAATCTATCCATAATAGATATGTAAAATAAAGTTATCAATTACAGATATATATTTTAAAGAATAAAGAAGTAATCGAGCTATCATTAACAAATATATATTTTAAAGAAGTAATAGAAGTGTCAAAAACAAATATGTATTTTAAAGAATGAAGAAGTAATAGAGCTTTCAAATACAAATTTGTATTATAAAAGATAAAGAATTGCTTGGTCAATAAGAAATATATATGGCATTAAATAACCTACAAAGGTTGATATGCCATTAAAACAAAAAAACAAACAAACCAAAGAATACATTTGTCATTAAAAAATATGTATTATAAAGATTAAAGAAGTAATAGAGTTATCAATAACAAATATGTATCATAAAGAATAAAGAAGAAATAGATCTTTCAATGAGAAATGTGTATTATGAAGAATCAAGAAATAATAAAGCTATCAATAAAAGTAAAGTTGGTGACTGTATTCAAGGGTGACATGAAGGCTCTGTTTTTGATAGCTACTACACTAGAAATGGGAGCTAGATGGCCGTACAGCTGCTGTATTATGGGATGTTACTTCCAGGATTTATTCAGTATAACTTGTAGTATTCTTGTGCAATTCCCATCTAGCTTTTTTTCTATACGCTTAGTCAGGGTAAATGTAGTGCATCCATATAGTAGAATTGTCATGACTGCTGCTTGGAAAAAAATTGCATTTTATTTTATCAGATTAGTCTGACCTACATATGATCAATAACCTGTTGATAGCAGTCCATACCTTCGCTAGTTGCATATTGATGTAATTTTCAATTGATGAGAAGCTGCTTCCAAGGTACTTCTTCCAAATGACAAATACGAGAACTTTGTCAATGCCCACATGGAAGCAGCTGCAAAGTACATACCAACTAAACTAAGAGCCTAACGTTGAGTTCCATTGGAGGTATTAGCAGTTCAGAAAAAAATGAGACAATATGAAAACATCATCCTTATGTAATAAAAGGAATCCAATTAATGCCAATACTCAGAAACTGAAGAAGGCACAAAGTCAACTAATCAAAGCATACCAAAAAGAACAAATAGAATACATTCAAGGCCAGATAAATAAAATTAGAAATTCAGTAGAAGATAGACAATCTTGAATAGCATGGCTGACAGTAAATGAAGAGCACCTCCAGAGCTAAGCTAAAAGTTGCCAGCCAAGAAGAATGAATACAGTTGTAGAAAGAACATTTCAAGAATCTGTTTTGAAAATATCCAAAATTTACAGATAAACCTATCATGAAAATGATTAATAATCGATTTGATATCAAACTCAGACAGATCTATCTATAAGAAATAGGTATTATAAAGAATAATGAAGTTATAGAGCTTTCAATAACAAATATGTATGAGTAAGAATGAAGAAGTAATAGAGTTATCAATAATGAATATATTTTATAAAGAGGTAATATAGCTGTCAGTAAGAAATATGTATTTAAAAGAATAAAGAAATTATACAACTTTCAATGAAAAATAAGTATTAGAAAGGATTAAGAAAGAATACATTCCTTATCCTCTCAGCTATGGGTTAAATAGTACAACCACTACTGTTCTTCTAGGAGAATGGCTTTGGCATTAAATAACCTACAAAGGTTGATATGCCATTAAAACAAAAAAACAAACAAACCAAAGAATACATTTGTCATTAAAAAATATGTATTATAAAGATTAAAGAAGTAATAGAGTTATCAATAACAAATATGTATCATAAAGAATAAAAAAGCAATAGAGCTGTCAATAACAAATAGTTATTATAAAGAATAAATTGATCTGTCAATAACAAATATGTATTATAAGGAAGTAATATAGCTATCAGTAAAAAAAGATATATAAAGAATACAGCTGTCAATAACAAATGTGTATTATAAAAAAATGAAGAATAAGTAGATTTATCAGTAACAAATATGTGTCACAAAGAGGTAATAGAGCTTTCCATAAGAAATATTCATCATAAAGAAGTAATAGAGTTACCAATAAAAAATCTATATATTACAAAGAATAAAGTAGTAGAACCTTCAATAACAAATATGTATTGTAAAGGAGAAATAGAGCTGTCAATAATGAACATGTATTTGAAAGAAGTAAGTATGCAGTCAATAACAAATATGTATTAGGAATAAGTAATAGAGCTAGCAATGAGAAATATATATTATAAAAAAGTAAGAGAATTGTCAATAAGAAAAATGTATTATATAAGATAAAGAAATAATAAAACTGTCAATAAGAAATATGTATGATAAAGAATGAAAAAGTAATAGAACTATCAATAAAAAATATGTATTGTATAAGATACAGAATTAATTGATCTGTCAATAAGAAATATGTATTATAAAGAAGTAATTAATATGTCAGTAGAAAATATCCATTATAAAGGATAAAGAAGTACAGGATCTGTCAATAACAAATAAGTATTATAAAAAATAAAGAAGTAATAGAGCTGCCAATGACAAATATTTATTATAAAGAAGTAATAGATCTGTTAATAAGAAATATGTATAATAAAGAAGTAATAGAGCCATGAATAACAATGTATATGATAAAGACTAAAGAAGTAATAGGGCTGTCAATGAGGAGTATGAATTATAAAGAAATAAAAAGTAATAGAGAAATTTATAACAAATATTTATGATAAAGTGTAAATAAACAATAGTGCTATCAATAACAAATATGTATTATAAAGAATAAAATTACTAGATCTGTCAATAACAAATGTACATTATGAAGAAGTAATAGATCTGTCAATAACAAATGTACATTATAAAAATATGTTGTAGATCTTTTAATAAGAAATACGTATAATAAAGAATGAAATAATAAAACTATTAATAAAAAAAAGGTCCTATAAAGAAGTAATGCAGCTGTCAATAATAAGTATATATTATAAAAAATAAAAAAGTAATTCATCTGTAAATAAGAAATATTCATTATAAAGAATAAAGAATAATAGAACTATCAAGGAAGTAATAAAATACATATTGCATCTTAAAGAATAAAGTAATAATATTGCAATCAATAACAAATATGTATAATAAAGAAGTAATATAGTTGCCAATAACAAATATCTATTACACAGAAGTAACGTCAATAAGGAATATTTATTATAAAGAATGATAATGTAATCCGTCTTTCAATAAGAAATGTGTATTATAAAGAATAAAGAAGTAATGTATCAGTCAATTAGAAATATGTACTGTGTAGAGGTAATAGCTCTATCAATAACAAATGTGTATTACACAGAAATGATAGAGCTGTCAATAAGAAATACAGATTGTAAAGGATAAAGAAGTTATAGATCCTTGAATAATGATGTACATTTCAAAGAATAAAGAAGGGGTAGATCTGTCAATAAGAAATATATATTAGTAAGACTAAATAGAGCTATCAATAACAAATATGTAATATTTGGAACTAATACAGCTATAAGAAATATATTCTATAAAGAATAAAGAAGTAATAGAGCTATGAATAATCAATATGTATTATAAAGAATAAAGAAATAACAGAGCAGTCAATAATAAATGTATTATAAAAAATAAATAAGTAATAATACTGTCAATAGCAAATATATTTTATGAAGAATAAAGAATAAATAGAGGTGCCTATAACAAGTATGTTTTATGAAAACCCTGAATACCCTGACACCGCCTCCCCAACTCCCTCCTCCTGAGTTCCTATCTGAAAAATACCTGAAATTATAAAATTATTTTCATCTGTTGTATGCTATTGTTTTCCATACTTTGTACCCTGAAACCCAATGCTGTTGCATGAAATATTTACTGTTTATATTTCTACTTTAAAATATCATGATAAAAATTTTAGGCATAACTTAAAGTTGAGAAAATTAGTTTGATGAGATAAGTACACAATAAGAAGCTAAAATGTTGATTTAGTACACAAGCATCTTGTTTTGGAAGTTCTTCCCAACAGAGATGACTTCTTCATTCTTAAAGAATTGATTAAGTTTCACTGTTCCATTGGTAACTGTTAATGGGGGTTGTAGCCTGAATTCATTTGAGCAGCATTGCTCATACTTTAGGTAAAGAATCCCTTTGTGTCTGGTTGGCAAGGGGCACATGTCTTTGCTAGTGGTACTCCTTTCAAGTACAAGTAGTCTTGAAGACTTGCATTGCCTGGAGACCTATCAACCATTATACCCTTTGGGGTGATGCTGCTCTTTTTGAGAACAGTATGGACATAGTTCTTCGTCTTTTTGTTAACTGACAACTCATAGGCAACTTGTTCAACTAATAACTTTATTGATTTAACTAATCAATAAAGGTATTTCTTAAGTAGAAGTCACATTGGAATTAGAATTTTTTCATCAGGTTAAATTTCAGCATTGGTATGAATTTTTTCTAATTATGAACTTTAATTTTACACCAAAGTAAATAAAAAAAAAACCATCCCCCACACCCAGACATATAAAAATGAAAGTCTGAGTCAAAATTAGGTTGAACTTTTTGATTACATCATTTATCAGACAAGTAATTCCTTAAAGCACTCTTATTAGTTCCAGTTTCATGACACTTTACCTCTTTCATATGAAAAAAACCCCTTATACTTTGAATCAAAACAAAAAATTCTTAGAAAACTAGTTCCCTCTTTAAATTGGAAATGATCTATTCATGACAAATTTGGTTATATAAATTCCAAGTACATTAAATCTACCTAAATCTTTATTGTTATTCATTCAAAAAAAATCTTACAGTTCAATTTAGTGTATAGTAAATATAGAATAACTTTTAGTATATCTTAAGTTTTATATTTTACTCTATTATGCTTCACCAATACAGCAGTGGAGATAAAATCTCTTTTTATGTCTCCTGATGCCCAGTTAAACTAAGTACACAATTCTGTAAGAAAAGAAATGTTTATTGTCATAAACTTCTTTGCATAACACTTCTTATCTCCTGTCCAATCATTTATAAACATCTACTCAACATCTGACTTCAAAGACTTGAAACGATTTTGATTTGTTTTTACTCTTTCTTTTCTATTTAAACAATTTTATGTTTTTTATACAACACCCTCATAATAATACACAGATTTTCACACACCCAAAAAGTTGATCCAACATGATTTTTCAAGAAAATTATTTTTAAAAAAGCAAACTATCTGTGATCATAAAAATGTTAAAGATGACAGATTGATAAAAATCAGCTTGTAATAACAATGTACTTGAAGAAGAAATGAACTTTTTAATTTTGTATTTTTTGTTTTTAAAAACCTAAGAAATGAAAATAGTATTTGGTTTAGTTTTTATTCTAAATTTTCTTCTAAATAAATTATTACTGATTTTTTTTAAAGGTAAACAAACTTTTTTTCTTCTTTCCATATAAATAGAAGAAACAGAAAGGCTTTCAGTACACTATGCCCAGCTTGTGTTCATTCAGCAATAAAAGGAAATTAAAATCTAATTCTACTATGAACCAGATGTTGAAGAGCATTCTTCTAAGTGTTTCTTCAAAGCCAAAAAAAAATTTGATAATGCATCTTAATTGATAGACAGTGGAAGTCAGACTTCAAAAGCTGAAATAACTCTATAACAATGCAAAGATAATCTGATTTAGACAGTTAATTATTCTCTATGTATAAATTATTAGGTCCTATACCCATAGTGCTATTATTATTGATATTTACTAAGCTTATTTTAGAATGTACTGGCTAAATGGAGGTTGGAAAATTGTATTACACTAATCTTCCAAGTGTCTGGGGAAGGCTCTCTGCTGGTCTGTCAATATTTAACTACCTTCCCACAGGAGTAATATATAGCACATGGTCAGTTTAACATGAGGGTCCATGTGCACAGATGAACAACACTACTCTATTCCATGACTAATATTACGAAGATGACAGACAGCTTTGAGCTTCCCTTTTGTTGCAGTGGGAAGGTGCTTTCCCAGAATTAGAATAGCTAGGACCAGATAGTTTTCCCCTTTTGTCATGTCCTATTTTAATACAGGAACATAACTGAAGTATTGATACCATACTTTGATCCCGGACTGAGGATTTGATTGTCTCTCAGTCTTGAAGATCTCTTTCTGAAATTTATATATTTTACAAATGCTGGTCATCAGCACATCAAGAAAATATCCAGCTCTCTTAGCCACAAGATATACTCTAATATGCATTATTAGTTTTCAAATTCAGTTCACTTAACCAAAACTGATAATGAACTAGAGTGTGCTTAGCATTTTTGATAGGTGCTTCTATAACTTCTTATAAAACTAGGAAAACTAATTCAGATTTCTGGCTCAATTTCTTTGCTGGTAAGGTTAATACAAAAGTAGGAAATGAGTAATAAATCTAAAATCTGTGTAAGGCTTAGATCTTTTTGAGCGACTCTTTGTGTATATATATATATATATATATATATATATATACACGTACACACAAATGTGTATATATATATATATATATATATATATATATATATATATATATATATATATATATATATATATATGATGAAAATTTGATACTGAGAAGAATTGGTGATAAATTATCACCTGATTTTTTAATCAGAGTTGCCAACCTGAAAAAAAAAATTCCCATTCCTTTTTGGATATACTCATTATGTAAATTTTTGAACGAAAAGAATATTCTTCCCTGTTATGAGTCTTTGTAACTATTTCCTATTCCTAAAAATAAAAATCCACTTTTGTGATTGTCAGTTGAAAACATGCAACAGTTCATGATGAGCCAACTGATGGCAATATCAATTGAAGACTTCCTCTACTATTTCTAAGAGTGGAAACAATGAATTTGGTGGTATGTGGTTAAGCAAAGGAACTCTTTTCAAAGAGATAAAGTTGATTTGTAATTAAGTTGATCATAGAACTTTTACCCGATCAGTTTTCTTAATTGACCAATCTTTCACACTTATACACATAATCTCCGTCTGGTATTAGAAAAAAATTATTTACCAAATTCTGTGATGTCTTAGTTTACTTTAAAGTACTCCTATTCAGGCTTCACAGTCTTTTTTATGATCACCTCCAACTGCCTCATCACATTTTACATAATTTCTGAAATTTTCTCCTTTTGAATAGCAATAGATAGAAATCCGGATATGGACTGTAGAAGCAAAGCTGAAAGACCTGTGAAATGCTTTGCTAAAGAAAATCTGCATAAGATTTCAGTGATCTGTTTGTTGGGTCACTATAATATAAATCCAGTGGTCACACAATATAGAAGTTCATTCAGTTGAATCTTTCGACTGATTGAGTCACCACTCAGAAGTATATCTGATCCTACATATGCAGTAAAATCCCCTTTAATTGCTAAGTTATATCAAGGCCATGCAACCAATTATCAATATATTCAAAATGAGTGTATCCTTTCCAGACAGACCTTTGGTATGATGTTACAGTTCTTTTTAAAAAATACTGGATATAAATCATTGAAATATGAATTACCAAAGTTAAATAGAATGAAAGACAGAAGAAAAAACAATGAGTGAAAATATAGAGAAAAAATTTAGAATTTCTAGACAATTTATTTTTGGTAATTTTACACAAATGCAGAATAAATTTAAAAACAATACCAAAAATATTTTATCTCAAAATTGGATGGATTAAGAAAAAAACAAAAAACAAAAGAAAAAACAACAAAAACCAGCTCTTTTTTTTTGTAACTTCAGAAAACAAAAGAAAACCTTTTAAAAGTTAAACAAATATGCTAAAGATTTATGAATTTTTATTTACTCAATTCTAAGATTTAATTTCTGTTTGTGGTTTAACATAAATCTATACATTTTTATTTAAATAAGGAAATATTATAAACCTTAAAAATGATTAAGGAGATGAATTATAAACTGACTTTTTCAAATTTAAAGTTATATGCACATATACATATGTATATGTGTGTGCATGTGTACATTTTATTGGCTGTCTCCTGATATTTCAAAAATTTCTTTTTACTCACCCTGTCTTTTTAATGATTAAATTTGTAACATTTTATTTTTGTTATTTTCTTGTCTGACTGCCAAGCTCATTTCTCTCTCTGCTTTCATTTTTTCTTTTTCTTAAATAATTTTCACACACACACACACACACACTCTCTCTCTCTCTCTCTCTCTCTCTCTCTCTTGCAGTAAGTCTCTTGATTGGTTACATGATCTTCCTTTATTTCTTTTTCTCTTCACTTCTCTCTTCTAATTGTTTTTTCTCTCCAATTTTTTCCTAATATTTAGATTTGCTTAGAAATTTATTTGCTGCTGCAACCTCTCCTGATTATCTGGGTGGTTATTTTAACCATTTATCTTCTAGTTCTCAAATTATTTAAATTGTAAATTTTGACACCAGACATTTCTTTTTCTCTAAATAATCACAATATTCAAGGAACTGAATGAGTTTGACAAAGTTAAATTTGACTTTTTTCATACTTTATCTTTTGTACATTTTATGCTGATTGCACAAACTGTAATTTTGAACATTTCAAAATCATGTATTTTATTTAAAATTTTTCTACTGACTATTAAGTTCCTTCTTGAGGCGATTAAAGCCTATATTTATATACAGGAATGTATAATATTGCATAACAAGTTCCAAAATGCATTAATAATGATGATAATTATTATCATTGATCAACTTCTTTTTATGTCTGTTTTTGACTAAAACAACTAGTAAGAATTAAATCTGTAATATGAGTAAATATAAGGTCAGTGATATATCAGTTAAAGAATTTTTTTTCATATAAAAATACCAAAGATCTTTCTTGTTTAATTTGATTGTACAGTTTCAAAGATATGAGGAACATTTTTTCTGAGTCAATGACAAAGGAAATATTTAATTCCTAACATTGCTTATTTTTCTTTTTTATATATTGAAATATGGTATATTGCTGAGGAAATGTATGTCTTCGCAAACATGACAACATTATCATTTCACACCAGCTCTAATTGATAACAAGTCTTTTCAGTTTTCAAGAACTCTTTTTCGTATTTTAGCTGATCTTAACATTGCTGTTGTCTAGTAAATCTTAATTTTCTCTCTAACCCAGTGTCTTTTTCATATTCTTGTTGATTGTTCCAGGAGTTCCACTTATGATTGATATCAATATCAACTTCATGTTCAACACCTTTTTTTATTATCTGGCCAAGTCTATGTATTTGTCCAGTTTCTTGCCTTCCTTTACCCTTTTCTGTTTTTTTTATCTTTTAATTAAAATTAGGTCTGATCTGCTGGCCTGATTTGAATGATCCATTTGTACCTCAAAGTCCTAAAGTTCATTTTCAAGAACAGATTTATAATGTTTCTTCAATAATTGCATCTATTACAATATTTTATGATAATAACTACCATAGTTTCTATAAAAAATAATGAAATCATTTATATATAGATTGTTTTTTTGCCTTTGATCAGAATGTTATATGTGTGCTTCTAGAAATTTTAGACTATGCAGTGCAAATTGATCCAAAGTCCACTCATTCTATTTCTACCGCATTGCACTAAAAGGGTAAAGTTATGGTTAATCCTTGATGTTTAAGGTGACTCAGGCATGCACATTCCTCTGGTGACCTATTGTGTACCCCAACATCCATTTTAATGACCTATTCTATACATGCATGTCCCACTGTGGATCTATTCTTTACACATAGCTCTTTATAGTAATATATTCTGTACCTGTGCCTTTCTCTGGTAACCTATTCTGTACACGCAACTCTCTATGGTGACCTATTCGATATACACACCTCTCTATACACCAATTTATTTTAAACTCTTAACTCTTTCTGGTGATCAATACTATGCACCAACATCCATTTGTACATGCACCTTCCTCTTTGTTTTTGAAAGAAGAGTCGGGTGGATGGTATGCCTCCTCAGCAACAGATAGAAAAGAACACGTGGAATCAATTTCTTTGGTAGAAGGTGGGCAGCCGAGTTTCTACACTGAAAATATTCCTTTTTCTTCCTCAACAATCTTCTCCAGCAGTCCTACACCCAAGCTCGTCTCTTGTCGTGTGTTGCCAAGACTCAAAATGCTTTCTGACTCTGGTGCATTCAGGCAGGACTTATATAATCATGCCAAAATGCCACATCCGGGTCTATCGCACAATGTGCTAATTTACATGTGTGCTGACGTCAAACACAATTCACGATTGGGAGGATGTGAGTTCGATCTTCCCAATCACCCATTTCTCTCTCTCCCTGATCTCATTTTACATGCCAGACATATTTGTGCACGCTTTAAGCTTCCGTGTGCATGATTTCTCTCACTACAGTTTTAATGGCATATCAACATTCAAGGGTTATTTAATGCTAAATCCATTCTTGTAGAAGAACAGTAGAGGTGCTATTTAACACATAGCTGGAGGAATAAATTCAGTTCATACCTTTTCCAAGGGTATTAGTCTGAAATTGAACATAATGGCAAGATTGGAATTTGAACTCACTCCCTAAGATGTCAGTCCACCATATTAACCACAAAACCACAGTGACACTTTCTGACCTATTCTGCATTTGCAACTCTCTTTTGTAACATATTCTGTTTTAGCATTCCCTTCTAGTGACCTATTGTATACATACCACCAACCCCTCCTCTGGTAACCCATACTTCAATTTATTGACCAATTTTGAATATGAACATCTATTAGGTAATGTATTCAGTACTTGCACCCCCCTCTGGTTATCTATTTTGTACATGCACAATCCTCTGTATACCTCACTCTGGTGACTTATTCTGTCCACAACTCTCCTAATTATTGATGTATACAATATACACTTTTATGAGTTTTTCTCTATACAGACCTTCCTTTATTAACCTAAGCTATACATGCAACTTTTCTGTACTCACTACTTACACAGGTGAATTATTATGTACATGTTCCCCCCAATGTTAACTTATTCTATACGTACACTCCACTCTGGTGGCTTATTCTGTAGACACTCCTTCCTCTGGTTACCTATTATGTACATGTTTTCCCCCCCCCATGTTAATTTATTCTATACACACACTCCAGTCTGGTGGCTTATTCTGTAGACACTCTTTCCTCTGGTTACCTATTTTGTACATGCTCCCCCCCCAATGTTAACTTATTCATACGTACACTCCACTCTGGTGGCTTATTCTGTAGACACTACTTCCTCTGGTTACCTATTATGTACATGTTCCCCCCCCAATGTTAACTTATTCTATATGTACACTCCACTCTGGTGGCTTATTCTGTAGACACTCCTTCCTCTGGTTACCTATTATGTACATGTTCCCCCCCTAATGTTAACTTATTCTATACACACACTCCAGTCTGGTGGCTTATTCTGTAGACACTCCTTCCTCTGGTTACCTATTCTGTACATGTTCCTCTTTGAACACTGACCAATTCTGTTTATGTATCTCTCGTGAACAATTCCATGCTCATAACTCCCACTGGTGACCTTTTCTGTACACACAACTCATACTGGTGACTTATTCTATACTTGCACATTACTTAATTGACCTCATCTATTCTCAAACATCTCTCTAGAGAAGTTTTTTTACCTATTTTGTACACAAGCATCAATTTTTTGACCTATTCTGTACTCATACTGTTGTATAGCAGAGAAAGACAATAACTCTGATGTTTAAAGATATAATCTGGTTCTTTTTTTTTCCTTTTTAATCCGAAATGTACATAAGGGTAGAATGAAAGAGAGTTAGAGTAGACCAAGATGCACACACACATGGGCGACAGTGCGGTTCTTCTATGAAACCTCTCTACCTTTCTACTTCATTCTGTCTGGGTCAAAATCTTCCTTGGTTGACATAATTTTCCAAATGCCCACATTGACCTATTCTATACTCAAATGTCTCTGGTACACCACTCTCTGTAGACTGATTCTGAACATCTAGATCCATTTAGTGACCAATTCTGTACTCACATTGCATAGTTTGGTTGGTTTGGTGACCTGTCTTTACTTGCACTTCTCTCTAGTGACCTGTTCTTACACTGACCCCTCCCAAAATAGGTACACCAACATGCATTTGGTGACCTATTTTATTATCATTCCACCCTCTAGTAAATTATTCTGCACATTCACCTCATTTTGTATACTAGTATAAATTTGTTGACTGATTCCATATACCAACATCTATTTGGTGACTTGTTCTGTATTTGCATTTCCCTCTGAATATCAACCTATTCAGTTTTAAAAACTCTTTCTGGTGACCTATTCTGTACTGGCACATTTCAGTTCACAGAATAGAATACCCTAACATATTTGACCTATTCTGTACACCATTATCCATTAAGTGACTCAATATGGTGACCTGTACACACACCTCCCTATAGTGACCTATGCATAAAATAGTGGTGACTTATTCTCTTCTGTACACCAGCATCCATTTCCCCTCTGGTGATCAATTCAGTATACTAGTAACAATTTTCTGACATATTCTGTATACCAATATTCATTTGGTGTCATATTTTGTACACTCTCATACTACTAGTGATGTATTCTCTCTACTTTCATGTACCACTGGCGATGTATTCTATACACTCATTCAACATTTATTTGTGGGACCATTTCTGGATGAGACATATGTCTACAGTACATGTGTAGCAGTACACCTGCCCTCATCAAATATGGGGGTGATTCTGCTTCCAATCCACTGACCATTCTGCTGGTTAGTTATGTCTTTAGTGGATTCCCAAATTGTATTTTTTTTTAGATTCAGACAACAGATCAATTGCTAATCAGAGTTGCCAGTAAATGAGTAGATGGATGAGACCACACAATTAAGAAAACAAAGAAAAAAAGTTGACACCAACAAAAAGAGAATAAAACATGACTGTAAAAATAACAACATTTAGTAAAAAAGAATGTCTTTAAAAATGGTACCTGTATTCACCCATCCCAGAGGTGGGAAGTTTTAGTCAGAGATCCAGTTCACAAATTAACATTCAGTCAATTTTTCATAGAATTTTTAGCCTTTTTTTTTTTTTTTTGCTTTCTGCAGTCTGGCGCAAGACAATCTCAAATTGTGGTTATGTGTGCTTTTCTCAGTCCTTAGAATTATTTCCCAAGTGTCATATTACCTGAGGCTTTCTTTGCTTTCTATACCCAGTGTAGTCTGGTATAAGGTGATTTCAAGTAGTGTGTTATGTTAATTTCACCTCGTTTCTTCACTTTCGTAAGTCTGGTACAAGGGCATCTCAAGTATCATTTGTTCACAACATGTTGTATTATCTTAGTTTTTTTTGCTTTCTATAACCAAGGCAGTCTGGTACAAGGCCCTCTCAAAGTATCATATTATCTTGATTTCTTTTTGCTTCCCTATCTCCTTGGGTGTGGCACAAGGCTACTTCAAAGTGTGGCATTATCTCAGGCTTCAGTGAACTGTTTTTACTTTTATGAGTCTGGACCAGGTTATCTCAAGGCATAACATTATCTCAGTCTTTCTTTGATTCTTTATAAGATTGCTTATCTGTAAGACTACATCATGTCCGAACAACATGTAATATGACTTTTCTCTGCCTCTCTACTCTGGCAGTCTGGCAAATGCCAGAGCCCAGAGTGACATGAACTCTAGTAGTCCCTTCTGCTTGTCTCCCGCTGGACTCCCTAAACGTTGTAAATATGCATTTTTCATCATTCAAAAGAGGTGGTCTTTCCCAAATTGGAATTACTATGAATTTTATGTTGACATGTTATTGCATCAGAAAATGTTTTACAGAAAATTTTTCACATTCAAATTTTAAAAAATAAGTTATTTCAAATCCAGGGTTTTTCAGTATTTGGTCACTTTTGATGATTGACAGCCCCTAACATTTGGGTCAAATCTACCTTCAGTTGTGGTTTGTCAGCTATTTCGTAAACACAGTAATCTGTCAAAACTATTCACCTGTTTTTCTGGCTGCTTCCAGCTTGAACAATGATAATATATTTTTCTTCTTTTCCTCATAAAAAAATAACAATACAACCCCAATTTCCATTTCAATTAAAAATCCATTCTGCCAACCTCAACATTTGTAACACATTATTTATTCTTCTAAAATCCAAATTGTTTTTTCCTTCTTGTTAATAAAATTTTCTGACTAGGTCCCTGACTTCATGGGTTTATATATGCCACACCCTTTGATAACCTGTTTGGTACTCCAACATCCATTTGGTTTACTAATTCTATACATGCACCTCCATTTGTTGACCTATTCTCTATACCTGGCATGGGCAACCTTTTCAAAAAGTGGGCTGCACTACTAAAATAAATTCTCTATGTTGAAGGTTCCTCAAGCATTTTTACTACAGAAGACCATGTGCATAAACATCTATATTACTAATAAGGAAGAGATGTTTTTTTTTCCTCCTGGGTAAAAAGATCTGTTTTATAAAAATTTGAAGTCTTTGGTGGGCCATTCAGACTGCTATAAGATATAAAACAAGTCGTTGTTTCAAATAGTATAAAATTGAGTCTTCCTTAAAAACAAGGACATACAAAGATATGAATTATTGTTCTAATTTTTAAATTTTTGTTAAGAAATATATATTTCATCAAATTTTCGTGGCTACATATATCAAACTTTAGGCAGAACACACATATGACAAAAAGAAAAAGAAAAAAGTTAAACAGTTTATTGCACAGATATAAACATGATGGTAATATTAATAATAGTTATGATAATGGTAGAGATAAAGTTGCATGTGATAATAGTAATAATACTGTTATACATACAAGAGAATACATATAGAAACATATAACTTTTGCTAGTATTAGTATTGTTATTTTCAAGGTACAAAATTGTTTTATTGATATCAATGCAATCAGTAAAACCAATTTTCTGAAGTCAATTGATATTGTAGAGAAAGATATATTTCTAGGCTCTTTTATTGTCTGCTTATTGTTTTTGCAATCTTGTAGATGGATAATACACAAACTTATTATCAGGTGTAAAATTTTAAAAGTATAAATTAATGAGTTTTTCTATTATTAAGATATATCTATGTTTTCTTTCAAATTGTCTAGAAGATTTGTTTCTACTCAACTAACTCTAATAATTTAAAATTTGAACATTTTTATTAGTATTAATTAATTGATATAATTTTGATTTTCATTGTATATGTGATTGCTATGTATTCAGATCTTATAGTTTTTAGTACACTATGGTTTTTTTTTATAAAATGTGCATATACATATTATTGCATAAATTAGATGCAAGTGGATCTTTTTAATTATATATGTTTAGATTATTTGCTGGATATGTTCTTAAGAAATCCTGTATCTCTAACATTTAACTTAAGTGTCAGGGATACAGGAAGCACACTTAAAATAATGGCTATTGTAATAAGAAATAGAATCAGCTACCTAAGTTCAAATCCTGGATGAAGCTGTTTGTACTTCACTTTGTGCTAATACTCTTTGGAAAGGCATAAATTTATCTGTCTCCCTCCAATTATGTGCAAATAGTAGGGCAGACTGTTCTTTTATCCTTTTTAAGGCAACCAGTCTAGGAGAAAGAAAACTCTGAATTTAAACTAGCTATACACTGCTTAAAAATTGACCTTGAGCCAAATCTTGCTCCTGGTGGAGCAGATGGGTACATACATAAATATTAGTTGATATAAAAATATTGAGAAATAAACAGAGATATAAAAGTTCTTATGAAACTGGGAAAAAATTTAATTTCATTCCAATCATTTTTTTGACAAAATGTTAAATGATTGGCTATCAAATTAATTGATTTCTCTTGTTATATTTTTGCTGTTGTAATGAAAAAAAATTTTGCTCTGTATTGCACATGTTTACTTAAAAAAATTTTTTTTGAAAAAAGTGTCATAAAGACACTTTATTTGATAGCATAGGAATGTTTCTTTGTGTGAGTTAGCATGTGTGCATACACATAAATTTGAAACATAATATTCAGAAATCTTTAGATAATCTACGAAACAGAATTGTACGCTTTAAAATATTTTATGAACATTATATTTCTATAATATTGTGATATATTTCTAAATCAAATGTGTTCACAATTTTACATGTAATATAACAAACAGAATTATATGCATTTTAATATATGTAGACATACACATACATAGTCTGCTCAGCAGAAATATGTTTATTTATAATTTTGTCATATATATATATATATATATATATATATATATATTTATGTATAGTAACATTTAAACAATAAACAGTATCTTGTTTTTGTGATGATTGGGATAAACATCAAAATAGTAGCACAGATACACTAACCCATAAACATTTATAAATCTTATTTGTGACTTTTTCCAAGTAGTTGACAAAGAGATATTCATGTAGTTGAACTTTAAATTTGCTATATTTTTGTTATAATTTGGATAAATCTAATTTACTGTACAGGATTTGAAAAATTAATTTGAAATTATCTGTAATATTTGATGAACACTGTCAGAGGAATTAATATCCTGACAGGATTTGTATATATTTATTGAAAATATCCTCAAAGATTTTGGTCACTTGAATAAGTCAAAGTACTGTGATCAAATAGCTGTTTGTTGATGTAACCCACTTTTTACTCAGTTTTATGATCATGTATGCAAATTAGTGATAGTCTAAAAAGAATTAGAACCATGCATGAACATTGACTAAATAAAAAATTGTAGGCAGTTGAAACATTGTGATCTCTTCATATCAGATAAGTTTCAGCCTCTTGGTTCCTTTTCACCACACTCCCCACTAATTTAACTGTGTGCAAACAGATGAATTCTGGCTCATTTTAAAATAATGCTACCAACAAATTATTTACTTACAAATCATATATATATATAAACCGGATTTGCCATTAAATAACCTACAGTGGGTGATATGCTATAAAACATAACCAAACCAAACCAATCGACCACCACCAATCTCATGATCACAAAAAGTACAGCTGGGAGCAGATTGCATCTGAAATGTACTTGTAAGGGGAACAGCACTGGACTGGGTATCTAGGTGCTTTCATATCAGCTACGTAACTGCTGGTGGCTTAGAGATGGCTTGCTATCAATGGTTTGTCTGCAAATGATTCCTCATTGGATGGTTCTGGCATAGTTGATTCTACTTGGATTAGCCTTACACCCCAGTGAGTATGGCTCTTTTACATGAGATGAAATGTCATCAACTTCCATGAAGCACTGACTGTTGACTCCAGTTACATGGCCCACTTTGGATCTGATGATGTATCTGCTTTTGGGACTTTGACATCATATGTGTGCATCATGTTGGTCAGAAATAAGGAAATTGAAACACTGTTTTTTGGTGTCACATTGTGCCAGTACACTTCTTCCTGTAATGGTTGTTATGGTTCTGTGACATATTTCCACAATTCTGTTTCTGGCCTAGGCATACAAGATCCACATGCCCCAATTTTTCAGGAGGTTTCTGAAACTCCTGAAAGTGAATGTAGTTTTTTATTCAGTGAACCCCACTTGCAAAAACAGGTTCCAACTGACAAATTCTGACTGAGTTCTAGCATCAGATGGATCAACATATCATAAATCGGGGAAAGTCGACAGTCGAAACAAGTAAAGAAGTGTCTACTGGGTGACATCTGTTATGAACCAGTTTCTCTCTACCCCTCCTTCAGTGCACTGTTATATGATTGATTGACATTCCACACATGATTTTATTACTGATTACAGCTGCTTTGATAGTAAATGGAGAAATTCATTTTACAAAGTAGGCTGTGCACCCTATCCCATGATACTGGTGAATGTCCAATATCTGGCTCTTGCTCAGGGTAGCAGGACAAACCTTTAGTACCATCTCTACCCCCTTCTTCATGGCCTTGAACCGTTTTTGTACCACTCTTGTAAATTTATTGGTTCTATTCTGTTGTCACTAATGTCACATCAACTGATAACCTATATTCCTCAATTGACTGCAAGAATGTTTGAAGCTTCCTCTTCACCAGCATTTGCTTTGCTAGTCAAACTGATCTTGAGTTAATGATACATGCACAAGGAATCAATTTTCAGATGGAACACTTTTGCTTGCTAGTGAAGAGCTAGGATGATGCTTTTTATTACTGCATCAAGCTCAGCTAAATTAATGTGCTGGTAATCATTATCTGTATGCAACCAGCATGTATCTTTAATCACTGCTCCATTTTCTTTCAGTGATGCCCCTGTCACATGAGAGCTCATGTTCATACACAAATCCATTTCCTGGCTGGTAGTGCACCATTCTCCCTTTACAGAATTGTTCTGTTTCACCTTGGCAATTGTTTCCAGTAACATCATCTTCAATGAAGCACCAGTCAGCTACTCATCCCAATCATGGGAAATTGCATTTGCCTGGCATTTGATGAATCCAGTGTCCACTCTGAGCTAGCCTCAGATGGAGAAATGTCCAACAAGTTTTCCATAAGGAAATAATACATTCTGTCACACAATCAGGTTGGAAGTATTGGTAACCTCATTCCCTCGCTTCTGTCACAGAGCATTGTCTTGCTCCCTCAGACTTTCAGGCTCAGTACCTTTGTCCTTTTCTTCAGGTGCTCTGGATTTCTGCTATTATGTCTGAAGCATGACAAGTGCTCCTTGATATGTGTCACCAATACAATACTTTCATTGACAAAGATGTCATTGATGTAAGTGAATGCTGCTTCCTTTACTTTGTTTTCTGGAGATTGTACAGCTTTTGTATTAATAATATCTATGATAAAAAAAGCCCCAACAAAACAGAAGAAATTCAACCTGTTAAAATAGCTGCAAAGGATCTGGTTGTAGTGAAAATTGGGGTGAAAATTACCACTCACCTCAGTGCAAACGTCAGTGCATATATACTCCACATGCAAGATATATTTTTTGACTGGAAAAAACATGGCTGCCTTGAGCAAGCTTCTATTGCAAATTGTTGCATATTATCACACCAGCAATCACGTAAAACCACAGAGAGTGAAGATGCACATGCAAATGAAGGCAGGCAGAAAAGAACATAAGAACAACGAATATTGTCACTCAGGGTCTTTTGCATTTTTGTGTTGGACACGAATTGATTAGAGGAGAAGCGGCAGTCAGTTTAAAGAGATGGAGAGGATAATTGTTGAATTGGAAAGGAGGTTTTTGGTCTGACATTGCAGTTAATTTTGTCGTTGTGAGACGCGACAACAGCTCTACCAGGCACACTGTTCACCTGAACAAGTCAAAGATTTGAAATTACATTGCTGCTCATCAGTGCAGCCCACTTTTTATTCAATCTTACAATGACTCATGTAAATTAGAGATAGTCTTAAAAGAGTTAGAACCAAACAAGTACATTGACTAAATTGCAAAGGCAGCTCCAACCAGGCAGGTAAGATATTGTGATCTCTTTGCATTGGGTAGGTTTGAGCTACCTGGTCCAATTTTACCATAAATATTAAATGTATACAAACAATTTAAGTCAGGCTTGAATAGGTGAATTAGATGATACAGTATTTGCTAACAGTAATTATGTTTTTGTCTCAATTAAAAATTATTTTATTAAATGTAAAGGTTGGTTTTTGAGCCCTATTAATATACTGTTGATAATATTATAAATGCTTGTAATGGGTTAAACATTAATTGCAGCTTTATATCAAAACAAATTAGGTGGAGTGTTTACATTTTTATATTGATATTTTGCCTCATTTGAGCTTCATCTGATTATGATTTTGGAAAATTTTTGGAAACATTACAACTGCTTATAAGGTTGTCATGACAATGTAATTAGGAATGTTAGTAATTGTGAAACTTTAAATTGTGAGGATCAAAAAAAAGTTTAAAATTGTGCTTATGATTTAGTTAGTCTATGACTTTTTTTAATCTAAGTATTTGTTTTAATTTTTAGTAATCAGTGTAACTCCATGGAGGAAAATAGCTTGCAGTTACTGCAGCTTATTCAAAAACAGTCTAAAATTATTCAAGGCAGACACATTAAGCATTTTAAGACATTTCATGAACATGTATTACAAGTTTGTCCTATAAAGATGAGATAGTGAAATCCATTTCAGTTTTTATTGTTCTTGTTTACTAAACTTTCTTTAATCTGGAACACAGGGCTCAGACTGCTTTACCTACTGTTCTTTAGTACTCACTCATCTTAGAACTCAAGAAGCTCATCTCTGCTTAACTTTAGTAATCTGGTGCGAATTTGTGCTTTAAGGATGATTTAACCATAAGTCATTCCAATATTCATTCATCAAGATTGTATCAAAGTAAAATCAACTAAGAAAATTTGAGATATTTTGCAGTTATTTTAATGAAGACAGTAACTTTCCTCATAATTTCATAACATTATAAACGTGTTAGGTTCTTATTCTCCATTTTTTTCTTTTCAGTCATCAGTCAGATCAACCCCACATGTATGTTAATCAGTTCCAAGCAGGATGAAAGGCTCACAAAATACCTCAAAAGCATTGGTAGGTGATATTTATTCAAAACATTTCCATCCTTGTCAGCTGGGACTATAGAATATGCCAATTGCACTTCTGCAGAGGAGTAAAACTCTGCCCCCAATTAGTATCCAAGGTATGACACTAAACTTCATCTGATAGTGAGGCTCCAGTCCTGGAGCTTTGGAGAATGTGGAGTACTCTTTCATTATTATTACTCCCTTGGTCCACTCTGACCCAGAATGGTAGTGCCTCTTAAGGTCCTATGTATGAGTCAAATAGAACTGTTCAATCATTAATTAATTATTATTATTATTAGTTATTTGATACCATTCAGTGATGTGAAACTGAAAGCATTTAACTGTGCTTGAACAAATGATTAATATTAAATAGAATTACGACTTTTCGATAGCAGTACTGGAAACCATTTGACTGTGCAAGTTTATGAGCTTTAATTCATTTAAAAATAGTTACCAACAAACTATTTTGTTACAAATCTCTCTCTCTCTCTCTCTCACACATATATATATATGATTTAGTGTTAAATAACACTCAAATGTTGATATGCCATAAAACACCAATAAACCAACCAAAATCAAGACATTATAGATTTTGGAGTCACCATCAATAGTAACATAACACAAAATTACTTAAGTTTTGCTGTAATCTTTTATGGCAAAGGTAAACTATTATGATTAAAATACCTTTAAGCAATTTCCTAGGCTTCTGTTAGATATGAACATTATGAATTGGCTCCTTTTCTATATTATGCTAATTCTTTGTTTAAAGAAAAATTCAACTCTATTAGTTTATAGCCCAGTTGGCTGGGGCTGAAGAATATGCCAACAGCATCTAAGACCCTCATCTCACTAGTGTCTTGGATATGACACTAAACTGCATCTGATGTTGGTGATCCAGTCCTGGAGCTTTGGGGAGTGTGGAGCACCCCTTCATTGCTATTACTCCCTAGTCTAATCAGATTTAGAGTGGTTATACCTCTTAGGATCTTATCTATGGGTCAACTAGAAAAATTTAATCATTTCCCATACTTCCAACCATTTATCTGTGTACAAATAAATAATCTTGATAGAATGACTAGTGTTAAATAGGAGTACATGAAACCATTTTACTGTTTGTAAATAAAACTATTATTGTTAGATAGCAATACTTGAAATCATTTAACTGTGCGCAAACAAATGAGCTCTGTTTGTTTAAGAATTGTTCCCTACGAACTATTTGTTTATAAATCATATATGTTTAAACAAGATTAGGCATTAAATAAATAACAATGGTTGATATTCCATAAAACACAACCAACCCACCTTGTATTAGCCTAATAACTTATGTAATGACACTAATAAAAAGAAAAAAGGAGTATGAAGAGCTTTTTAGTTACGATGCATTACATAAAGTTTAGTATTGAAAGGTTGCTTATGGTAGCTAGACATTTAAACAGCCAAGGCTTCAGAAATAATGAGAACAATGATTCATTGCAAGACAAATGCAAGATTCAAGGGAAAAGCATAAGGCATGAAATAATGTGGGTTTGTTCGAAAGAAAATGATCCTCAAATAACAAACAAAAAGTCTTCATAGGGTTTTTTTGTTTTTATTTTTATTTAGATTTTAAAAAAAGACCATAACAAAAAAAACACTGTGCATGTTTCATAAACTGAAAAATAGAAACAATTTTATGAAAATAGAGAGGAAAAACAGAGATGAAAATCATTATATTCCATTTCAAACATTTCTGATATTAGATTAACAAATCTTTTTACTTTGTTCACAATTTCAGAGTAAAATTCTTTATAAAAGGAATGTCTGTGACCATTTCTCTCTCTCAATAAATTCTATAAGCATCAAAACTTAAAACTGAAAGCTCAAGAGTAAAATTTTAAATGCATTTTTATATTGTTTCAAGGTTTATATGTAAGTATATATATATATATATATATATAAACCTTAAAACAATATAAAAATGCATTTAAAATTTTACTCTTGAGCTTTTGTTTACACCAGAAACTGAAAAACAGGATGGAAATAAATTTATAATCCTAAATTAACCGGTCTTTGGTTTTTTCTTAAAGAAATATTGCTCTGTAAAAAAATTACATTGAGCTCTCTTCCAGGAAAATTTAAATGTTCAGCTCCTGAATGATTTTCTTGTCCTGAAGGAATTACTCCCAACTCTGGTTTAACTGGACCGAATAATACACTCTCTCTCTCTCTCTCTCTCTCTCATATATATATATATATATATATATATATATAATGATCATAATGGCAATTATGTCTGTCTCTCACCAAAACTTTCATCACAATTCCCATTATTATTTACATCACATTCTCCATGATATTATTATTAAAATCTTTATCATTAATACTGTTGGTTTTATCTAGTAATTTACTAAGCTTTTTGCTTAGATGTGGCACAAGGCCATGTGAATGGAGCACCTAATAAGATTTAAACTCACTCAGGAAGATTTGCTATTACACCACCTGAGGCACCCCCTGTTAGCTTTATCCTACATACTAATAAAATTTGATTGTATATATATATATATATAACCAAATAACAGCTTACAATAATAATAAAATTCATTTTGATAAATATTTGCTTGGTTTTATTGATTTCTAATTGTTTGGTTTTATTTTGATAGATATGAGAAAAAATTCCTTAAGTAAATCTTACAAGAAATCCATTTACAAAAAAGAAATTACTGTAATTTTATTCTTTCTTGTCTAATTTAATTAGATGATGAAAATTTAGTAATGAAAGCTGGGATTGATGGGAAGAGCTAGAATCCAAGCTGCTTTGTTCTTAGATTCTCCTCACTCCATTTCAAATAAGTTTAAAGTAATAATAAATAATTTATAAAGAAATCAATTAGAATAAATAAAAATAAGTAATCTTTTTATATGCATTCTTATTTAGTTTCAATAGTCTCTCAAATTTGATATAATAATTTATTATATTAAGACTTAAATACTTATATCTGGGAGGTGCATATTTTTGCTAGTATATATAAAAAAAAAACTTCTATCTGAGAGTAAGTAGTCATATGGATAACATATATTATGCATATTTGAAAATGGCCTTATTATGAAACAATCATTTTCTTCTGCTTTTTTTTTTCAGCTCTGATAGTCATTAGATAAAATATAAGTTTAAGAAGTTGTAATGCTAATTACATAGATTCAAATAAGTTCTTTTAACATGAAAATCAAATTTATTTATTTTAAATTATTTAGGAATAAGAAAGAATAAATCATATTTTTGTCAAGCATGTTACTTTTTCATTCACTCTCTCCTTTGATTGCTCATCAGGAATATTTGTTACAAATTTAACATTGAATTTTAAAGTCTTCCAATGCTCCCACAAAAAATAAAAACAATAGAACAGAACAAGAAAAGTCTTTTCTGCTTATCCTCAGGGATGTATTGAAAAAATCATATAAAGCTGTCTTTTTAATTTCTTTTTTTAGTTTTTTCCAGAAAAAATATCAAATTATATATATATATTTATATATATATATAATCAAAATTAACCATGATGAGATGATCTCAAAGAAAAAAAATCTCAAGATATTGTACCATTTTGAATTGAGTTTTGTTATAAATATATTTTTTTCTTTCAAATGCTTTTTAATATTTCCCATGTGGAATTATTTCTCCAGAGACTTTCAGTTCAGAATTTGTCCTGGTATCAATTGGCTTTTCCCTTAGCGACAGTCAAATGTGCATCTGCGGATAATTTTCAGAATGCAAGGAAGGGCGAACATTCTTTTTTTCCTTTTTCCAGTCATTATTTTTTTTCCTAAATAGAATCAAATTAAACTGTGAAACACAAAGAGGAGACAAATTCCCAAATTGTTTCAAATCTTGTTTAGTTTCTTTTATTTTGTTATAATTGGATGATCCTTTATTTTAATAGCTATGGTGGTAAGAAGAGAATCAATTCTTTCCCTAATTTTGATGATCAGTTAAGTTAAAGTCATTGCCCAATGAACATAAATGACTTTTTTTTTTCAAAGAAGTCAATGTCTTTCATTAAGTGCCAATAACATAGTGCAGGTGCTATGCCAGATACATATTTTTTTTTTTTTTTTGCTCAAGTTAAAGCACCCAAGATATTCACCAATGGTTATGTCATTTTCAATTTAACTGCCATGCTTATTACTCGCTCTGTTTGTCTTAATTATGGACCTGCCAATTCCTGTTTGTTTAATGTCGGGGCATATGTGAACTTTGAACCCCAAACTTCCTCCCAGTGGTCCTTCATATTCCCAAAAAGATTTATTGTGTGTCTATTTGGTCCTGTGAAAAAAAAAGTAAAGAAAGATAGATTTTGTTTTTACTTAAAATTCAATGAAAATATTCTGGTAACCAATATGAAATAGTTTTTTTGGGGGGAGGAGAGGGTTCTATTTAAAAGAAATATTTTCTTTTACAGTGGTATTTCAAGTGATGTAAAAAATGCTTTTTCCCCCTTGTTAATTGATGGAATATTTGAAAGTTTTTTCAAAAGGCAAATCAAATTTTTGATGCTAAACTCAAATAGGCATAACAAAAAACTAAAAAGTGCAAACAACTTTTTCCTCAATCCATTATATTTTATATTTAACATATATCTAATAAATATTGACATTTTAATTTTTTTTTTCTATGTGAAAACTAGTAATGATGGTGAAATGATTAGGATCAAGGAAAATGGGAATTATGAACTGAGTTCCAACTGAGAACAAGGCTGTTTGAATTTCCCTTCATGCTAATGCCCTTGGGAAAGGTATGAATCAGTTACTTCTCCATTCAGCTATAAGCAAATAGTTCGCCAGACTAAGCTCTCTTGTGTTGATAGAACAACTTGTCTCGAAGAAGAAAAACTCTGAATTCAAATTCTCTACCAACATGTCATGGGCCAGTAGGTCCATTAATCCTTATATCTAACGGACATTGGAGAAAGCCTAAATTCTACATTCTATTGAAGAAAAGGCTGATTGGATAGAATTGATGAATAGGAAAAAATGTATCATCTGATGACAGTCATGTATTTGCACATTATTGAAATCACAAAAGAAAGTTTTTCTCTTCTGATACGAGTCCAGTCCAAAATGTTTTCTGGCTTTAATCTTATTTATTCAAGATTTGCCATACAAGCTATTTACATAGCTAGTAATATCATTAAATAATACCTTTTTTAGTATTATTTAATGATATTGAGTTTTCTCTGGTGATGGAGATAGAAAAAATGTTGTCAAATAAAACAACAAAGAAATAGAATCATAGTTTCATTTAGTGGGGTCTGTATTTGTATCCTGTGTCTTTCGGCAAACCTTTAGCTTTTCTTATGGCTGCCCATTGCCTTTACCAGTATTCCACTATTCCCTTGTTCAGCAACAGTTATTTTCTGTTCAAACAAATTAAATATTTTACAACATATGTTAAGGAAATTTTATGATTAAATACTGTCCAAAATTATTGACCTAAAATCTATTTAGGGAAGTTTAGCAAGAACTTTAAATCATGGGATTATAGAGCAATCAAATGATTGATTGATTGATTTTAATGGCATATCAAGTTGTCTTGGTTTATTTCATCCCTACAGGTTAATGAATTTCCACACATTGTACATTTATATTTACATTTTTTGTGTAGTTTTTTCTTAAGAATTTTTTTCACACAGTAATATATTATCAAATATTCCTATCTAATTCAAATAATTTGCACACAGTTGTATGATTTCAAGTATTCCTATTTAATAATAATATTTATACACAATTACATGGTTCCAATTAACTATTTCAATTTGATAATTATTTGTTTGCACACAGTTATATGATCTCAAGTAACTAATAATAATAATCCTTTGTAAACAATTATAGCTTCTAGTAACTATTCTTGCTAAAAATAATTTACTGTTATATGGTATCAAGTATTCTGTCTAATGCCTGCCATAATGGTTGGCCTGTTGAATATGTTGACTACACCTCTGATTAGAGGTATCCCTCTACAATGAAGCCACCTGTTGGCTATGGTTGATGATCCATTATATTTCAGAACAGAATTCTTGACTCTGCTACTGAACTGGTGTTCAGTGACTGGCAACTCTTCACTTTGGCCATCACGACACTAAATAAATGGTTGGAGAGACCTGATTCAATCAATTGGCTGGTCATGTCAAACCCAAGCACCTATATGATTGTCTTGGTTGTATTTTTCAAATTGTTCTTGGTGCAAATTGTTCTTGGGAAAAACAAATACCCAACCTGATTTTATCTTAAAGGTGCTACAAGGTGATGATTGAGAGTCAATTGTACTGTCATAAGCAATACTTGAAACCATTTACCTGTGTGCAAACATCTGTTCAAACTCATTTCAAAATAATGTTACCGATAGAATATTCACTTACAAATTATATATATATTATATATATATATGTACAAGGATCATTAAATAAGTTTCCAGACTTTTATTGATAGTACACACATGAAACTCTTGTCCCCTTTGAACTTATCTCCTCTAGCTGCAATGCACTTGTTGTACCGTTCCAACAACTTCTGGAAGGCCCCATGGAAGTCCTTCTGTGTGAGCGTGTCAATGACCTTCATCACAGCCTCTTTCATCTCCTCAATTGTCTCATAATGACAGCCTCTGAGCTTAGGGAATAACCAAAAGTCCCAGGGAGCAAGATCTGGACTATAGGGAGGGTGAGGAACTGTCCTGATGCCCATCTTGGTCAAATAGTGTGTGACAAGGATGGAGTTGTGGACTGGTGCATTGTCCTGGTGGAAATGCCACTGACCCGATTTGAAGAGTGCTGGCCTCTTCCGACGGAATCTCTTCCTGAACTCCCTTAAAACCTCAACATAGTAACCCTAACCCTAACACTTTGGCCAATCAACTGACTTCCTTACTCCTCCCACACCTCTCATCATTCCTCACAGACTCCTTCCCTTCCTTGAATCTCTTATGCCACTCAAAGACTGATGCTCGATTCATGCAAGATGCTCCAAAAGCAGTCTGAAGCATTCCATACATTTCAGTGGCATTTTTTCCAAGTTTAAAACAGAATTTATTGCATATTGTTCTTCTAAAGTGTCTTCACGTCCAGATTGGATTTTTGAAATTCACCAGCTGTGATAATCAGGCTTTAGTAGGGTGTATTCCAATTGCTGCTGTAGCTGTTCATTTGAATGTGAAATCATGAAAATTTGTCAGTCATCTCATAAGATGTATAGCAATAACATAGTGAATTTTCAAGAGTCTATGACAATTTTAAATGCCTGTACAAAAAAAATCTAGAAACTTATTGAAGGCACCACACATACACACACACATATATATCTATGTATATATATATATATATATATATATATATAGAGAGAGAGAGAGAGAGAGAGGATTTAGCATTAAATAACCCGCAAGGGTTGATATGCCGTGAAACATTACCAAACCAAACTAATACTAATACTTTCAAAGTTCTATTTGACTTATAGATGGAACCCTAACAGATACTACCACTACAGGTCAGAGTGAACCTGGGAGTAATAGCAATGAAAAAGTACTCTGAATTCTCCAGATCTCTAAAACTAGTGCCTCATCATCAGATGCAATTATGTGTCATACCCTTTTTTGTGTGTGGGGGGTCTTACTCCTCTGCAGGGGATACAATCAGCATCTTCTAACCCTAACCCTTATAGATCAATGTGCAAATCAAGAAGAGGTAGACATAAAGTATTAAAGCACGTTGACTTCAGCTTGTCTCTCTAATAGTTGGTTATGTCATACCACAAGAAACCATAGACATTAGGAATTCTTTGATCATTTTATTAATTTATAACATAGAAGTGCAGTCTTGTAGACAACTCCCTAGCAGATAGGTGAATTACCCTATATTTTCACCTGAGAGCAGGATTTAAAGTTCATGTGGACTAGTATTGACATGATTTAGTTTTTTCAAATGCTTGACTCTTTTTTTTTTTTTTTTGAAGGCTGTACTACTGTTCCTTTACTCAAAGAGATTCCTTTACTTTGTTTTGTACATTCTTGATGTACAACATAGAACAAGTTGACAGTTTAGGATTTTATCAGAACTTTTGATGGATGATGTTAGCTATTATGATGATGGTATGGCTGTGACAATGGAAGTACAAGGGGTGATGACACTTGTGATAAAAGACACTTCCTGGGCACCAAAACTCATCACAAAACTGCACAGAACAATAACAACGATGACAGGAGTGATGACTGATATGGTAATAGAGACTCAGAATGAAAAATGAAAAGAACAGTGATGATTTTGATAAGAATTTTGAAGGATAATTATATATATATATATATATATGTGTGTGTGTGTAAAAACTAAGGTGAAGGAACAAAATGATAACAGTGACATTCTAATTAGATGTTATTTTCTTTATCTTGAATTTTTTATGATGTCCTAAAAGAAGAATCTCTACTGGAGAATTTTGCATAACTGACTGGTTTCTAAAATCATATCTGATAAAACTGAAGAAATTAGTAACCAATGAATATAACTGCCAATCAAGATAGCTGTAATGACACTAAGTGTTTAAAAAAAAAAGAATTAAGATAAATATTTAAAAATGTCAATAACAAAAATATTCTAATTGACTTTCTCAGATTATGATTAAGTTGAAGTGCCAACCCATCTAGTTATAAATGTTTACTAGTATCATTATCCAGTATTATCTCTTAGACCCTTTTTCTATACACGCTTACACACATGGAAATATTTTGAATTCTTTATTTAAAAGAAAAAATATTATATCCCTGCCAAAAACAAAAGAAATATTTCTTAAACAATCAGTTTTCTACTCATAGCCTCCTCTTTCATGCAAGAAAATATTCAAACATGACAGCAGCTTGATGTGTATAGGTTGATACAACTGGATTTTTACCTGAAATTTTCACTTGATTTAGTTTTAATTAATGTAGAAGATTTGGGTTGAGTGCATCAAGGAGAAAAGTGACCATGTTAAAAAATAAATAATTATTGTGTTAAACAAATTTTTTTCGTCATTAGACAGCAGATGTTTTAAAAACCTATGTATAAATGCTCCTGTTGACACATAAATATTTCAGTATGTACATCATTACACATACATGTCCTGGGAATGACAGTAAACTGCATTCAGTTGTGAGGCTCTACTTCCAGAGCCCTGTAAAGTGTGCAGTCATCCATTCAACACTATTAATCTCTGATCCATTTTGGTAGTATTTTTAGGGTTCCATCAATAGGTGAAATAGGTCTGTTAAAAAAAATCCTTGATAATAGATAGGAATATTTGAAATGATATACCATGTGCAATTTATCTATATTAAAGAAGACCATTTGAAACCATATAACTTTGCAAAGAAAGGATTATTGTTAAACAAGAATAGTTATTTGAAGCCATAAAATAAGGTATAGATTATTAGTATTAGATAGGAATACATGAAACCATATAACTGTGTGCAAATTATTTGTTTTATGAAATAGTTACTTGAAATTATAACTGTTTACAAATGCTTATCATTTGTTACTTGAAACTATATTATTGCTTGCAAAAAAAGTCAACTGGTTTTGATATCAGATAACTCAACAATAGCTGACACTCCATAAAACCTGCAACCAACATCATATAAATATATATTTACTTAATCGACATTTAAAGCCCTGTCTGAGCCAAGAGAAGATTATTTGCTTAAATATACTAATAAACTTTGAAAACTTTGTGTGTATGACTTTAAGTGTATCCATGGAAATACATATGCATAGTATGTGTTTAAAAATTTCCAATAAAACGATTTTCAAATGTGTAATCAGCCTTTAGTTTCTAAGAGTGCTGAAAAATTATGCTTGCATACATTTTTTTTTTAAAGTCAAAAATGAAATCCTCCTCCTATTTCTTACAATGAATGTTATATGTAGGGACTGTATGCTCTTCTAAATAATTTAGAAGTCAGCTGTAGATAGATATACAGATCCAAACTTTTTGCTCAACGAGAAAGATGAGATTTTATTATAGCAGTCAAAAGATGGAAAGTATACCAAATCTTAGTATCTATATCTACATACGTACGCATGCACAAATGTATGTTTGTTATAGTGTGAAAAATACAAATGATACTTTTAGAAATCTTTGATGAAACTGAAGTATGAATACTAATCAATTTTTTTTATTAATTCATTTAACACACAAAACAGAATAACAACAAAATGTTATTGTAACTATTTTTAACATTGTTCAATTGAATTCTTCTTGGTTTATGTGCAAAATGATTTATAACTTTGCTGTAAAATTCTGTCGACCATTGTTCAAAACAGACATTTAAAGCTCTTTCTGGGGAAAAAAAAAAACATTTTTATTATGCAGGAAAATGCTAATAATGGTAGATGTGAAACACAAACTCAAGGACTGAGCACGAACACCCATTGCAAATCAAATCCCATTATCCTTTTAAAACTTAAGAAGAAAATATTTCAAAATTTTTTGGTCATATTTGTAATCTCTATTGTTAAATTGAATAATAATCCTAAGAAATTTTTGGAAAAAAGATCTCTAATGAAAAATTAGATGCGATGGGGGTATTTTGAAACTCTCCTGAAAAATGAAAAAGAACTAAAAATAGAAAGTAGCAGTTACAACATACTCCCTTGCCCTACTCCTAATACAAGAATGCTATGCATATCAGACTGTCCAAAATTTGGGCTGGCAGTATAAGCACCATTCTTGGGCTTCCAGACCTCTAGCAAAATTAATTAGTGATAATAATATATTGCTAAGGGAACAATATTACTGCAAATGAAATGTTTCATATTTGTTTGGCAAGTCTCCAGTCTGTATTAGGGCAGGTATAAATTCACAGAGGTCCAAAGTCCTAAATACAATTGAATTAAATATGTTAACTGAATAAAGATATCTTAATTTAGGAAGAAATAATTTGTTACAAAGTAAGCAATGCTTATATTTCTTTTTAGGAATAAATGCCATTGATATATATATATATATATATATATATATATATATATATATACCCTTGGACAAAAATATAAGACCACCCTCAAAAATGAAGAAAAAGATATTGTTTACAATTTTTGAATTATGAAAATCAGATATATGAAAGATAAGGCATAAAGACAATAAAATTAAAAATATGAAGAAATTTCAATTCATTTTTTATATGTATATTAGCATTTATGCTTAATTTTAAAATTTTGTTTTGACATAAGTATAAGACCAATAAGTAGAACTATAGAATATAAAAGCAAATTTTTTATTTAATATTTTGTAGATCTGCCATTAGCTTTGATAACCTCAAAAATTTGGTGAGGTATACTATCAACTAGTTTCTGAAGTTGAACTGAAGGTATTTTTCCCATGCATCTAAGATTGCATTTTTGAGTTCAGAAATTGCTGAGTACAGTCAACCTCTTTCATAAAATTTTGCAACAATCAATCCCCACAAATTTTCTATAGGATTGAAGTCTGGAGAGCATGCTGGGTGGTCAAAAAGTCTTATTTTTTGTTCAAGCAAGAATTTTTTTTTTTTTGATGCCTTGTGGATAGCCGTATTATCTTGCTGAAAAATCCATTCTTCTCCACATAGTTGACACTCTTCTTGTGTGAGAGATAAATCATTTAGCATCTTCACAAAATCTGCTGCTTTTTTTTGACCGCTGATAAATTATAGTTTAAGCTTTCCTGAAGATGAGAAGGTCAACCCCTGAGGTAATAAGAGACCCTCCTCCACTATGCCTTGAGTAATTCTTTTCTGGAAAATTTTTTGCATGCTAGTACTTCTGAAAGCCATCTGGACCGTCTAAATTGAATTTCTTTTTGTCTAAGGAAACAACTTTTTGCCATTCTCTTGTATTCATGGTTTGATATTGACGAACATATTCCGGTCGTTTTTCTTTGTGCTTCATAGTTAACCTTGAACGATGAATTCTTTTCTTATGCTTAATTTTTTCATTGTTTAAATGCTTTCTGATTGTTCTAGTACTGCAAGGGACATCCACTTGAGATTTCAATATTTTTGATGTTGACAAAGTTTTCTTTTTTACTTTGCAAACAATTCTTTTCTTGAATTGTGGTGATACTTTTTCTGGCCTGCTTGTCGGTTTTCTTATTCAATACTTATTTGGACTTTTTAAGTAATTGCAGATAATGGTTTTACTGCATTCTAAGGCCTTTGGAATTTCTCTCTGAAATTTTCTCTTTTCAGAGCTGTAATCTTGCCTTTCTCAAATTTAGATAATTTAGTTCCTTTAGCCATTTATGTTTTTAGGATTTTAAGTATTACAGTTTTAAGAGCTTTTATATTACATAGACGATATATAATAATTTTTTCAATTAAATTAAGTTCTTTTTTCTTTAGTTTTTATTGGAAGTCTTATATATATGTCAAAAAAAATTTTTTTTAATTGAGCATAAATGCTAATATACGTATAAAAAATGAATTGAAATTTCTTCTTATTTTGAATTTAAATGTCTTTTAACCTTATCTTTCATATATCTGATTTTCATAATTTAAAAGTTGTAAACAATATCTTTTTCTTCATTGTTGTGAGTGCTCTTATATTTTTGTCCAGGTGTATATATATATATATATATATATATATATATATATATATATATATATATATATATATATGTGTGTGTGTGTGTGTGTGTAAAAGGAATAAAATCACCTTACTCACAAATCTAAGTTCAGCTCAAAAGGGTTTTTTGAGACTTGGTCCTACATGACTGCCTACATTATACCTGAGTGAATTTTAGTGTGTATAACCCATTTTTTTTATTATTAATGCTAATTAAATAAGTATATTTTTGGTATTCATTCATAAAATCTTGAAAAGTCATCACAAATGCTTTCACATTGGCTTCATCACTAATTTGGATATTGAGCATTTCCTTTAGTTCTCTCAACCTCACCTCCAGATGTGTTTGTGGGAGTGGAGAGTTGAAATCGGAAGTCTGTACATTAATTAAATTTGTAATCAATTAGATATGCTTTTCTATAATACCAGTCATTGTTCATTTCTTTTTAATCATGTATGTGTTATTCAGATGAGAGGGCTTGAATTCTGGCATTATAAAATACTGTCAAGCACTTAACTGTGTTTATATTAGCTATGTACAAAAATTCTCAATGAAAACTTTTTGAAACTGGAGACTGAAAACACAGGAAATGTTTTCTGTTTTCAAAAAACAAAAGCAAAAACTGGAAACTCCTGGATAGATGTATTCAACAATAAAAGTATGTTAGGTCTTTAAAATGAAATGTATTGAATGATTATATAGTAAATTAAGATTGTCTGGAACAGTCCAAAAGATTAGTTTATTAGTCATCATGCTATCGTATATATGTATGTATTTACCTAACCCCTCTGGCATGAGTAAAATGTAACAATTGCTAAATTTTGGAAGCAGAGTAAAGCTGGTTTGAATTCAAAGTTGTTGTTTTTTTTTATCTCAGACTGTTTGCTTAACCAAAACAAAAGAATCCAGTCTGCTCTATAGCTTGGAGGAGGGAGATAGACGGATTTATGTTTTTCCCAAGTGCATTAGGACAAAGGGAAATGCAAACAGTCTCTTTCAGGATTGAACTTGGGTTACCAATTCCATTTCTTATGATGATAACCATTATGCTTAGTGCACCTCATGTTACAGTTTGTACCCAAAGTAATATCAATATTAGTTTAGTTTGGTTATAGCACAAAGCTAAATGAAAGTAAATAAAAGAAGGTAGATTTTACTGCTCCAATTTACCTAATAGTGAGAGCATTCTTGACTTCAAAATTAAGTACTTGATCCAGATCTCAAACAGCATGAGAAAATATAGTAATATCTCAGTCATAAAGCAGACTTAAACCATTTATCACATGATAGAAGCATAAATAGTTTTCATAGCTTGTTTTTTTATTAGATATTAATTACAATAGTTTTAAGAATTGATATCATTCTTTGTATGTGTATATATATATATCATCATCATCATCATATCGTGCTGGCAGCACGGATATCCCTGACCCTCTCTCGCCACTCCTCCCTATCGTTCATCGCCCTAGGCAGGTCTTCAGGACAACAACCTGTATCCTCACATAGCTGCTGAATGTACGTTCGTGCTGGTCGTCCTGCTTTTGCGCGGCCGTGTGTGGGGATCCATAAGAGTACATCTCTTATGAGTTCATCTCTGCTTCTCCAGCAATGTCCTGCATGTCTGGTTCGCCTAACTTGAATAGTTTTCGTGATAGGGGGCAGGTGGCCGTACAGTTGGTGTCTTGTGGGGTGTTGCTGCCAGGACTTGTTGAGGATTGCACGCAGCATTCTTGTGTAATTGCCATCTAGTTTCTTCTCCAGCCGTTTTGTTAGCGTCCATGTAGTGCATCCATATAGCAGTATCGATGTGACCGCTGCCTGGAAGAAACTGCGTTTCATTTTATCGGTTAGGTCTGATTTCCATATAGTCGATAGCCTATTGATAGCTGTCCATGCTTTCGTTAACCTCGTTTTGATGTCCTTTTCGGTTGATTCGACGCTGCTTCCTAGGTACGTGAATTTGTCTACTAGTTTAAGAGGGGTTCCTTCTAGAGTGGAGATGTCCCCCGTTTGGTTATAGCACATATATTCCGTTTTGTGTGCATTAACATGGAGGCCTATGCTTGCTGCTGCTCGTTCCAAACTATGCAGAAGTGTTTCGGCTTGGTCAGGTGTATTTGCCAGTATCGCTATGTCATCGGCGTAGTCGGCGTCGGTAATTGTTGTTGCGGGGTATCTTCTGCTTCTTTTCTTCGTCAGTTCGAAGCCATTCTCTTTGATTTTGTCAATCGATGTTCTAAGTACGTAGTCTAGACAAATGATAAAGAGATACGGAGCCAGCGTGTCTCCTTGTAGTACTCCTGCTACTATGTCGAAGTATTCTGTGTCTCCATCTGGTGATCGTACTTTTACTTTAGTGTTTCTATAGAGAATCGTTATTGCCGCTACGGTTTCTTTAGGTATGCCGTACGCTAGTAGGATTTGTTCCATCTTTCCTCTGTGAATGGAGTCGAAAGCCTTGGTAAAGTCGACAAATATTAATGTCGCTTGTAGGTTCTTTGCCCGTACACCTTCAAGGATTCTGCGGATGGTTAATATTTGTGAGGTCGTGGATCTATTTCTTCGGAAGCCATTTTGGTTTTTTCTAAGTATGTTGTCGATTTTGGGTTCTATTCGGTTTCGTAGTAGGGCATTGTAGATTTTGGCAGCTATGGATGTAAGTGTTATGCCTCGGTAGTTTTTGGCTAATCCGAGGTCCCCCTTTTTAGGGAAGGGGAGTATGCATCCCTTCGTCCATCTATCTATCGGATTTTGATTGTATACTGCGTTGCAGTGTCGGAGCAGTATGTCGTCGAATTGTCTGGTCTTCCATACTTCCGGGGGAATTTCGTCCAGTCCTGCAGCTTTCCTATTTTTAATTTTTCTGAGAACCGAGTCGAGTTCTTCTTGTGTGAACGGTCCAAGTTTAATGTCTAATTGTTTGCTAATTATTCTGGTGATTGGTTCAGGCGTTATTTTTGGTGGGTTTCCAAGTAAGTTTTCGAAGTGCTGTTTCCACAGTTTTATTCTTTCTTGTTGGTTTGCTGCTTTAAGTTTTGCTTTGGCTGTGTTCTTTCTTCTGCTCACTTCGTTTATTGTTTGCCAGGCAATTCTAGATTGTCTATCTTCCACCGAGTCTCTAATCTTATCTATCTGATTTTGAATGTATTCTGTCTGTTCCTTTATATATATGCCTGCTAATTGATATTGTGCCGTTTTTAGTTTTAAGGCATTTGTGTTTGTTGGGTTTTTTCGATAGTTTTTGGAGGCTGTTTTCACTAGTGCACGTTTTTCTCTCACCGCTAAAGTTTCCCAGGGGACTCTATATTTAGTTTTAATTTTTGTTGGAATGTATTTTGCTGCTGCCTCAAGGTGTGCATTGACGAAATTTTCGTATTCGTCGTTTGGTGTACTTTTTTCCGTCTTTTCTTGTAGTGTTTCGAATCTGTTTCTTAATTCTAATACGTATTTATCTCTTACATCTTTGTTGTTTAATAGGGCCCAGTCATATTGTTTGGTGGTCGCTGTTCGTTTGTCGTTTTTTCGTAGGCTTAACCGTATTTTTGCCGTGACTATTCGGTGATCGGTGGACATACCCTCAAAAGAGGAGTATGCCTCGCAATTCAATGCACTATTCTTCCATTTCTTGTTTATAAGGACGTAGTCTATCTGAGCTTTAGTATTGTTTGCGTACGTGTATGTCCATAGTTTGCCCTCTCTTTTTTGGTAGTTTGTATTGAGGCATGCTAATCTATTTTCTATCATGAAATCTGTTAGATGTTGCCCATTCCTATTTGACGTGTTGTGGAGGCTGTATTTGTTGTTTCCGTTTTTCCCGATTTGTGCATTCATGTCTCCGCCAATGACTGACATGTTGTGTTTCGGGATGCTACGCACTAATGAGGATAACTCATCGTAGAAGGTGACTATTTCATTTTCTTCACTAACATTGGTCGGGCTGTAGCATGAGACGATTGTTGCTCTGGGGTTTCCGTTAAATGTAGGTACCATCATTCTAGGTTGTATTTTCTCTATGCTATTAAGCGTTTTTAGTGCTCTAGGTCCTATAAGCAATCCTACCCCTCCTACTGCGGCGTTGACAGAGTTTTTCCATGCGGATATAGTGGCGAGCGACCATCCATTGCCAGTTTCGTGATATTTGATATCTTCTGTGTGCGTGTATCTGTGTTCTTGTATGCATATTATTTCTATATTATGTTCTTCGGCCGATGCGATTAGCTCTGGGAGTTGTCCTATTCTATTTAAGGTTCTTACGTTAAATGTGGCTATTTGTAGTGTTTGCTTGCATTTTAGTAGTTTTGATTGTTTGAGCTCTGTAGCTGATTTTTCGAACACCGAGGCCAGGGCTCCAACCTCAGCAGGACGCGCCCCTTTTTTACCCGCGCGAAGAGCGATGCGGTTTGTGTAAGTGGTTTGAGTGTGGGTCATGGTTATCTTTCGATGGCTGTTTTATTCTCTTCTATAGAAGCCACTCTTATAGAGGAGCAGCAGTAGTTCCCCGATCGAACTGTCGATCCTGAGTGAAAAGTCGTCAGACTCACGTCCAGGACCCATTTGGGTATTGAGTTTGGTCGTCCATTGGTTTATTCAAATACCTTTACGTACATCATGCTGCTTCCCATGTGTACATAAAAAAAAAAAAAAAGGGTGGGGGAATTTGTTTTAAGTTTTAACTTAGTTAAAGTCCAACATTAAGGTACTTTCTTAAGACTTTCACTAGTATTGACTTATACTTTTTTTGCTGTATAGGGACTTTTCCTGGGTTTTTCATTTTTTTTTTTTTTTTTTTTCCTACAGTTGGGGACCTAGCAGGCTTCAGGAATTATAGAGCTTTTTTTTTTTTTTTTCCCTGGGGGGGGGGGGCCT
The DNA here is from genome assembly GCA_963585895.1 of Sepioteuthis lessoniana. Lineage (NCBI taxonomy): Eukaryota > Metazoa > Mollusca > Cephalopoda > Myopsida > Loliginidae > Sepioteuthis > Sepioteuthis lessoniana. Next base: position 99,633,428 of record OY757917.1, on the reverse strand, counting down.
GTGGTAGCATTAGGCGTTCTGGGCTTTTTCTTCTAAACTACTGTTAGGGCTTTCTTTACGAATTTTTAAATTATTCGATAGAAGATATTCAAAAACATTCTGCCTTGTTCGCTGACATGTGGATAGGCTTAATATCAAATTGGCTTTATAGTAGAGTAAGCGTGCCTTTACATTTAAAACGCATAGTTTAAGCATTATTTCACAAACAAAATACAGCATAACATTTTGTAAAATTCAGCATTTTAAATTGGAATTAAAGACATACTGACCAATATTGACATATTTCTTCCACTTGGCTCCTGAGTTCAAATCCTTCTTCTTCGTTTGGACTTTTATTTACTACTGATATTTTAGGTAGCTTTGGGGGCGATGGTACAGTCTGTGATCCTGGGTTTTATGCATTTTGAAATCATTGGATAAGGTGAAGATTTTAAAAAAAAAGTTTAATATGGGTAATTTTTTATTCGAAAAGTGGGGGTTATTTATGTGTATGTGTACCTAAGTTTGTTATATATATATACATATAAACATTTAATAACACACAAACTTAGGCACACATATACACGAATAACCCCCAACTTTTCAAACAAAAATTTATCATATTAATCGGGTTTTTTTAATCTTCACTCTGTTTGACAATTGCAAAATGCAGGAAACCCAGGGTCACAGACTGTACCATGTTATATATATATATATATATATATATATATATATATATATATATATATATAAATGCTCTATCATTGATATTTAGCACTATTTAACAAGACTGCAACATTTTGTCCTCCATTAACTCACCAAAGGAGTTAGTAAGAACAATAAACCTCTTTTATATATATATACACATAACATGTGTCTCTATAAGTCTGTATGATGAAAAACATATTTAGTGTACCCAACAATTTTTCAACATAATCTTCTTTCATGTCAATGCATTTAACCAAAAGTTCCACCATTAATTAACCATTAATCACATAGATTGAACATTATACAAGGAAAATTTTGGATCAAAATTTAATTAATAACTTTATCAGGCTACAGTCTTTGATACACACACAAATATATATATATATATATATATATATATATATAAATTTTACTGACTCATCATGTCACAGAAAATATATATATATATGTTTGTGTGTGTGCATGTGTGTGTTGGTTGGTTGGTTGGGTTTTATGGCATATCAACCTTTGCAGGTTATTTAATGCCAAATCCATTTCAAATAGTTCTATTTCAAACAATTCAGTTTAGCATAAGCATGCAGTTTAAATGTAAGTATGGTTTGATTGTGAAAAACATTTCTATTTCAAGCTATTCAGTTTAGTCAAATAATTCAGTTTAGCATAAGAATACCGTTCGTTCTTTTTAATCCATAGATAAGGCCCTATCAGGTGCTACCATGCCAGGGCAGAGTGGATCTGGGAGCAACAGGAATGAAGAGGTGCTTCACATTCCCCAAAGCCCCAGCATCACTGGAACCTCACTATCAGATTGTCATATCCTGGACACTCGTGAGGTGGGGGGGGTCTTACCCCTTTGCAGAATTGCAGTCGGTATATTCTACAGCCCCAGCCAACTGGGCAATATATATTATATATATATATGTGTGTGTGTGTGTGTGTGATATATAAGTATATTTTTATATGAGATAGGATAATACGAAAAACAGAAGAAAAACTCATGACTCTAAGTTTCACATTGTTATAAAAAACTAAAAAGAAAAAGGGGAAAATTAATATTAAATAAACAGCAAAGAATCAAGAATGAAAACTGATAACTCATTTTACAGTGTAAACATAGGCTACCTATTCATTTTGATTCTATTTATATTGATCTAATTTATATGTACTAAATGCGATCATATTCTATTGAGACTCATAAAAAACATGTTGACTAAGTAAAAAGTAATTTCAGGTCATTGTCAACAGTGATATGTAGAGATACCATTACTCTAGAACAATATAATATATTCAGATGATGGGAATAAATCTTAAAGCTAATTTCTGCAAATCAAGCTATTTATTCTGAGTTATATATTCATGTCATCAATCACAGAAACTGTGGGGAAAATACCAGAATGTGTGCTCGCATTTGGATGTACAGGTTGACCCGATTTGAGACACTAACCATCACACATGCACACACATTTAAGTGTATACATAGTTCTTTATATGTACACATACAGCTTTTTCCAGATAAACTTGTACATTTTCTTGATTTTGCTTATAAATATCATGTTTACAAATATATGAAGAATGAACACATATAACATTTTATTAAAATGTATTTTTACCTCTCATACACATGATTTAAAAACTGCTGTATATGCAACATACAAATTTGTCTCTCATATACAAGCATTTTGAAATTGTTGCTTTATATATATATATATATATATATATATATATATAATTATTTAATACAATTAATGTATTACAGATGTGTGTGTGTGTGTGTAAGATATATATATATTTATGTTAATATTTTTAAACCAATAGGATATATATAAACTCTGACACATTGTTATGGTGTATATATTTTTGTTCAGTATGTATTTCAGTGCATGAGTATATTGTTATATCAAGGTATGCATGTGTGCAATTTAGAAATATCAATAAACATAAAGAAGTAACCATTTTTTCCATCTATTCTCCAACATATGTTCAAACATACATACTAAAAGCTACCATTATATATATATATATATATATATATATATATATATATATATATATATATATATATTCCTAAATGTATGCATATATCAAAGTCATATATTCATAGGCACAATGCTATACAAACACACTCATACATATTCAAACAGTTCCATGACATATTTTCTGTATACAGACATTTATGCAAATGTATATATATATATATGTATATATATATGATTTTTGTTTACACATTGTACATATTGATATTCATTTACACACACTTGGGATTACACATTCATACATCCACCTTCCACAAAGTTGTATGAATATATGAAAGTTTCTTGTATTATAATCATATACTATATATGTATCCAAAATCTCCTATATAAATGCATTCATATATTTACACTGATACATATGAGTACACATATAAGGGCATTATATTCATCTGTATATATAAATGACATATATTCACACCAATGTGAGCATATATTGGTCTAACTTCATGGATTGGCAGTGTCTTGTCAACAAATTATTTTCAACTGTCAGAATCGCCCAACTTGCCCCTTGACATCTATTTTACTTCACTTCCCAAACTCTTTTCATGAATATTTAAGAAAGATGCATGAAAGTGACAACAGACTGGGACAGAAATTATGTATATTGGTAGTCAGGGGAGAGGGAATGGGATACAAATCAACACACTCCCCTACATCTGATCAGGAAGAATTTGGTTCTCTAAAATCATGATCAATGTCATTGATTTGCTTAAGGAACCAAAAGGTAGGTGGGGTGAAGGTCAGAGTATTTTGTTCATATGAAATATTTCATGAGGAAATTTCACCATTTCCAGAATAACATAGAATAATAAGAAATTATGCACTGGAATGTCCTGTCCTGTGTTAACAAAAGACCCTAATCTAAAGCTATTAATCATTCTACATTCAACAAACTTGCTTCTAAAAATGATGAGAAGTGTTTGAAAATGCTAATATTTTTTAATAAAAAATAAGTTGAAACCTGTCACAAAAAAACCCCAAAACAAATCATGCAATTAAAAAGGGAGTTATTGTTATGAAAAAAAGAAAAAAGAAGAAGCCTTAAAAAGGAAAAAAATCTTTTTTAATATGAAATTTCCTAGATTTTTCTTCCTTTTACTTTCCATCATATTTTATTTATGCTTAAAAAACTTGATAATATTCAAATTCAGTAGAATAGGAAGATAGTCTACAATATATAATAATAATAATAATATAAATGGAGTTTACTTTCTTTGAAATATAATATAGATATCAAAAGATGATTGTTTTATCTGCACTTATTACAAAATGTTGTAAACACATAGACCAAGTGTTTCATTGAGTGTGGGAAATTTAATTTAAATAATTCCAAGTTAGTGTGTTTGATAATTGTCTGAATGTTTACAATTCTTTTTGTCTGTGAGTTGAAATTAGGTGCAAATTATTTTGGACAAATAAAAAAATATTTTCATTTTTTTTTATAAACTAAGTCTATGCAATGTTTAACTGATGGTGAGTTTCAATAATCCTAGCCGTTTTAAATGTTTTGTGTGCTGATGATCATCTTCTTGTCTAGCTTATATTTCCAAGCTTCATACTTAACAACTTATTGGTATCTACTCATGAGCTTTATTTCCAGGGATGGTTCATTACCCTTCAACTGGTTTTGATCTATACAATCTAATTTTGTTTCATCTACTTACACTTCCCAAATTCTTTAAGGCCTAATTTAAAACAATACTTGAAAATTGCTAGAATCTCAACATTTGTATCGGCCATTATAGCTTCTAAAACAAAATGTACAGGTAAATAATAAATATATATATATATATATATACCTAATAATATCATTACTTTATACATTTTCTTTAGATGTGTACCAGAAAGGAACTGTGAAAAAAAACTTTCAATACAACTTAATTTATGATATTGGTAAGATAGTGGGGTCATAGCTCGTTTTTTGATGAATACATGAAATAAACTTTGAAGTAGATTGGTTGGTTGTTTGGGTTTTATGGCATATCAACCTTTATGAGTTAGTTAATGCCAAATTCACTTTTATACAAATAATCAGTTCTATTTCAAACAACTTTGAAGTGGAGTTCTTTAAAAATGAAAGAACTTTTGACATGCACCTGACCATTTCCTCAGTTACTGGTCTTATAAATAGAACCTATCTATGAAGAGCACAAAGATTTTTATACAAAGTTTTTGAATCATAGAGTTTAATTAATTGCTTTCAAATTTTTTCAGTTTGAAAACCTTGTAAATTGCAAACCCTGTGCTCTTTAAGAAAATATAATCACTTTAAAATGACAAAATTGTCTTTTGGTGGTGAGAGGAACATTATGATTTTAAAGTTTAGGTTAGAAAAAAGTATATCCTTTATCTTTAGTTTAAAGGTTTCTTTGTGTGATATATACTGTATGTGTCTGCAGGTACATGTTGTGGCACAAATTAATTAGATATTTTGTGTGTTGGCACTAGTAATTAATTTACAATATGTGTTTAATAGGTTGGAACAGACATAGATAGCTAGAGGGAGGTACATTGGAACAGGTAGAGATAGATATATAGATGTGAACAGTTTCAGATAAGTAGAGAGAGACAGAAAATTTAATCTTAAAATAATATTTCTTTGAATTATTAAGCTTATCTTTTGTTTATTTCATTTTTTGCAAATGTATTTTTAAACTTATTCTTTTAGAAATGTTGCACTAAAATTCTGCAAATACATATTCATTAGAAGTCAGTTTAAAATAAAATAGTTTAAAGAATTTATTTACTAAAAGCACAATTTCCATAAAGATATCAGATGGACGCTAATAATGATATTATGCAGTGTGTCCATATGCAATCAGAGACTAAATCATATGAGTTTATAGACCTTATTTCAAGTTGTTTCCTTAAATAATAATCCACTATGTATCATATACATATATGTAGGTGTGAACAACTTTCACAGAGTGTACACTTTGATCCTAGGTAGTGCATACAGATACTCTAATTCTAAGTAAATAATCACTCATTTTATATATATGTATATATGATACTCAGATCATTTATTTTTATCTATTAATTTATTTCCTTGAGACAAATATTTTCACACCTTTTGGGATAATCAATGAGTGAAAGAAAGATATATAGTTAAGGTTTAAATTATACATACTCCTATAAAATTTGTGATTTTTAAGATAATTTCATTAAAGTAATGACTGTACTGATTCAAGAAACAACATCAACACCGTCATAAACTGAGACCAGGTACATTTTACCTTGTTTAATATGGATACATAATCAAAACATTATAGATGACTTAAATATAAAAATGTCTTAGCTTGTGAGAGAGAGTATGGCTGTGTTGGATTCAGCCTGTTTTCGGACTGTTGCCGGAAAACTATGGTTTGATATTTTCCTGTTAAATGATTGAGATAAAGGTTAGCAAAAAGTGATAAGTCTAACAGGACATTTTGATTTGGTGATAGAGTGGAAGTAAAGACCATTAATTCAGTTAAATTCTAGTAACTATAGGGGGTGTAAAAGGTGTTAGAGCATATATTGAGGCTGATATAGTAAAAAATGATTTATCTTTATTATTGAGGCAAAAATCTATGAAAACTGCTGGAATGCTGTTAGATTTCAAAAATGATAAATGTAGAATTTTAGGTAGATATATAAGATTACAAAGTATGATGTCTGGACATTATAGTCTTCCATTGACTAATATGCTTTTGGAGGCTGAAAGACGAGTGAATGTTGTGCTACCCTTCAAGGCCTTAAAAATGTTTAAGACTGGAGAAAAGAAGGAAGGCTGAGAAATTACATTGGCAATTTGCTCATGCATGAAAAAAGAAATTAATATCCTTGTTTAGAGACAGTAAGGCCTTTAATGATAAGGAGTTCCTGGATCTGATCAAGGATGTTTGTGATTCTTGTTTTGTTTGCCTGAGGTTTAGAAAACATTCTCTACGACCTTTAGTTGGATTGACTCTTGGGAACAGGTTTAATGACACTGTATGTCTAGATTTATAAGAACATGGACATAACCAATACTGGATTCTACACTTAATTGACATCCACTAGGTACTTTGCTGGTAGGCTGATTGTGTACTTTTTTGCTAAAAGAAGTGAAGAAATTATCTGCAAAATATCTTTAATGTGGATATCATATTTTGAACCTCCTAAGTGTTTTTTGATGGAAAATAAGAGAGAATTTAACAATAAAGGATACCGACAGATGAATGAAAAACTGAATATTGAAACATGCACTACAGCTATGGAAAGTCCATTCAGTAGTAGTAATGTGGAATACCACCATCAGTAGCTGAATCAATGGAAAAGACATTAGGGGATGAGAAATGTGGAACAGAAATAGCACCATCTTGGGAATTTAGTGCTAAAAATGCTCTTCAAAATCATTTGGGGCATAGTCCAAATGAGCTTGTGTTTGGCTTTAATATAAACACACCCTAAGTTTTGACTGATCAGTAACCTGCATTGGAAGCTGCATCAACCAGATAGTAAGAACAAATTTGAATCCTTTATATACAGTGAGTAGAAGCGGAATCAAGTGAAAAAATTCAGAGAGCATTGAGATCTAATGTAAGGACTTATGTGGATGAAGAATTTGTGACAGGTGACACTGTCTATTATAGAAGACAAAACTGCAAGGGATGGCATGGCCCTTCAAAAGTATCGAGTTAGGAAGGTCAGTGTGTGCTGATCAGAAATAGTGGAGCATTTTACAGGATGCATCCATGTCATTTAATAAAGGCAAACAAAGAATTTGGAAGTCCAAGGAATTGAGGAAATAAAACTGCCAAAAATGAGATAAATGAAGTATTGGGGGAAGATGATGTGGGACAGCATAATAAAAGTCTTCCTATCAACAGGGAGGAATTGAAAGACAAGAGTAAAAAAAAGCAAGTAGAAGCAAAGTTGTGGAAAGGAATAAAATGAAAGGAAGTGATGAGTGGAAAACAGGAAAGATTATAAGTGCACAGCCTAAATCAAATGGAAAATATAGTCATTGGCTGAATATAGAACCAGAAGGGAAAAATGGAAATCCAGTCTGTATCAATTGGAATCATGTTGATCAGTGGAGAGAACTACCTCAAGTAACAGAGTAAGTGGTCAAGAATATGTACTTTTGCTCATGTCAGAACAAGAACAAACAAAAGAGGTGATTGATGCAAAGAAAAGAGAGATAGAAAATATGGAAATTCATGGAGTATATGAATATGTGATTGACATCGGTCAGAAATGCATATCAACAAATTGGGTTATAACAGAGAAATTCAAAGATAAAAGGAAGATAATGAAAGCCTGCTCTGTTGCATGTGTTTATGAAGAGGATTCACATAACTTGAAAACTGATTCTCCTACATGCAACCATTGACACTATGTATATCATAATGTTAACAACCTCAGTTATGAAGTAGCAGATATAGAGTCTGGATTTAACCTGAGCATTTCTGCTGGGTGATAAGTTGGAGAGAGAGATATTTCTTATACTACCATCTGACATATGTCTAGAGTCACAGGTATGGAAGTTAAAAAGATGCATTTATGGAGTAAATGATACACTATGCTCATGGTACAAAAGAGGTTATCATAAATTAACCAACCTAAAATGAATAGAGAGTGCACATGACAATACACTATTTCTTTGGCATGATGCAACTGGTAACTTGATTGGTATTCTGGCAATGCACATAGATGACTTTGTCTTCTGGGAAATGATTTGTTTCAGAAATATGTGATTGCAATATTGAAAAAAATATTCAATGTTGGAATGTATGGAAGTAGAATGTTTCAACTTTTGGGATTGGGTGTTAGGCAAACAAAAGATGGGATTATTATCAACCAAAATCTATATGTTTCATCTATATCATCAATAGATATAAAGAAAGGAAGCTCTTTGAGAAAAAATAAGGAGAAGACAGAATTAAGAAGACTGACTGGTCAAATGATATGGTTATCCACTCAGACACAACCTGATGTAGCATTTGATGTGTGTCAGATGAGTAATACTGGAAAGTTTCCAAAAGTGAAATTTTTCTTCAAGGTTAACAAAACACTCAAAAATTGAAATCAAGGACAGGTTCCATAACCTTTCCTCAGCTGGGAAGACCTTCAGATTTGAATATTGTTTTAGCAACCAATGCTAGCTTGGAAGATAAATCTTCGCAGGGTGGTTTTATCATTTTTGCTTGTGGCACGACAAACAGAATGATTTCTATATGCTGGTCATCAAAAAAACTTGACCAAGTGACAAAAAGTCCATTAGCCTCAGAGACTTTTGTACTCAGTGAAGCAGCTGAAGCTGGAGTATTAATAGTTGCCATGCTGCAAGAGACACTGAGACTATTCAGGCTGCCTGAAGTCCTTTGTAAAACAGACAATGCATCTCTGGTGGAGACCTTAAACTCATCAAATATGGTAAGTGACTAATGTCTGAGAACTGATGCAACTAGAGAGAAGGAAATGATGGCAAAGAAGGAGGTCCAAACTGAATGGATAAAAGGGAAAGAACAGGTTACAAATTGACTGACAAAGGTGGGAGCCTCTTCTGAAAGTTTAAGAGACTTGTTGTATGAATGAATTTTTTAAAGATCTTTTATTTTAAATAGAAATGCTGATTTCACAAGAAGAGACCAGCAATGATAAAATCTGAGTTATCTAACCTGCTAACTGTAAATACATACTTATATCTCTTGTCTTGTAGTAGTGTAATAGATGTGGTGTTAACCAGTCCCTCATGTTCTGTTATGTTGGTATGAAGTTGTTAGGAAAAGAAAATAGATTTAAAAATTATTAATATTTGATAGGAATATTTGAAATCATATTTCTATAAAAATTGTCAGTATATATGATAACATATAACTGTGTACAAATTATTTATCTAAAGAATATTTACTTTGAAGAGCTATAATTGTTTACAAATGATTATTATAAGTTACTTGGAATCATATGATTTTTTGATTGACTTCAGCACTGAATAATTCAATAAGAGTTGACTTTTCATAAAACCAACTAAATAACCAATATTATTGGGGAAATTACAATTTTTAACTTGAAGTCTTCCTTTTATTTTTTAATCTTACTCACTTCTGGTTAAAAATAAAGTTGATTGCAAATACCACCCTCTATTTAACTCCAGTCCTGGAGCGCATAATATTGCACGACAACACTTTATTTACATTCATTTATATACTTGAATTTGTTTTTTCATGTATTGTTTCTTTTATTCTTCCTCTTTCTATCAGGTATTCCTTTATTGAAAATATTTTTAAAATCATAAATGTAGCATATATGTATGAGTGTATATATATATATATATATATATATATAAAAACTAGACCAATGATTGCATTAGTGAGAAACTGGGAGTTACTAAGCACCATTGATTCTGTGTCTATGCTGTCCTAACTTTGATATGTATGCTCTGTCATAAATACTGAGCATTATTTAATATATATATATATATATATATATATATATATTTATATATATATATATACGAGCATTGTTCAAAAATTTCTAAGCCTTGCCTTAATTTTAAATTTGTCACACACCTCTCACTTCTGTATGGGCCTCATTTGCACAGAAATTAAGACACCACTTTATATGAAGTGGTTATGTGTTCCTACTACAGAAATGTTTGGGTATGGCTCTTCTTTGTGTGTGTGGCTTAGAACTCTTTAAACAATGCTTTTATATACATATTTATATACTTACACACACACAAATATATATATATATATATATATATATATATATATGTATATATAATAAACCTTGGCACCTAAAACAAAGGTAAGTAATATTAAAATAATAACTGTTGGGGTGTTTTCTTTTAATCTTTGTTTGAATTAATTTCAGTTTTGAAAGTAATAATAGCTATAAACCTCAATATCTTAATCTATGACAGTTTTTGTTTTAATAGTTATTCTAACTTTACTTTGTTACAATCACATACATTCATCATATATATATATATTTATATATATATATATATATATATAAATGCTAATAAACAAGAATTTATGAATGTATATGTGCATGTAAACTACTTGTACATTTGCACATTTTCATACTTACATAAATATCAACTTTAGTCGATGGAAATTTTTACATGTCCATCCATAAACATTAAATGGTGTTCTTTCTGATTCATGCATTATATGCCCATGCATAAAGTTCTATGTATATTAACGAATTATTTTGTAATTGTGGTTTTAAAAAAGTGAAATGCTTAATTGTTGGTTTGGTATTTTGATAAATTCTAATGACAGATTAAAATATAAATCAGCAAAAGCCAAAAAAAGAAAAAAAGATATATATAAATAATAAAAATCTCAGTTGCAAAAATACTTCATCTTTCAAACAATATAAAGTATTTGATTGTCTAATTAAAAACTCCAATTAATTGATTCGGAAAAGAATTATTACAGCTGTAATATCTGTGAACATATTGATCTATTTACCAAATATAATTAATTAATGTTGCTTGAAATTATTCTAATAAGAGATGACAGGTTTGGAATGCAGTGGGTGAGGAGAGAATAGGTATGATAGTGGATAGCATATAAAACCCACCCACCTGCATTTATATTTGTGTACTAGTATTATGGAGGTAGGCACTAGGTCTTAGCAGTCTACTGTATCTGGGTAGACAGCCTATTAGATACTTTAACTTTGTATATAATACTTCTTCTATTTATCTTTAATATTACAATATTATGGAATGAGGCTTGGTATAAGTACAGGTAATTGACAATCTGGTTAAATGCTACCCTACCAGATACTTTGAATATAAAACTTTGAATAACATTTTTTGGCAGTGGTGGGTTTTATATGCACTATGACTTGAATTTTCATTTTAACATATTTGCTAGATTATTTGAGTGAAGAAAATTTCCTTGAATACTTTTATATTATAAAGTAACTTCCTACTGATGTTAAAAATCAAACAATTTTTTAACATATAAATACAGATACAACAGAAAGATCTCCAGGGTTGGGGATGTAAATAAAAAAAGACAAAATAGATCCAAATCAAAATTAATTTTACTATTTAAGAAAACAACACTTAATTTTTTATTGTTGCCATTATTTTGTTTTAAAGATTATATCATCGAAATAGTTTCTATCTCAACTTGTACACTACTGAAACCTCACCCAAAAGTTCTGCAGCACTTGCTTTGTCATTGACTCTGGTATTACTACTTTTTGATGATGAGTAAAATATTTCAGCTCATCAACTGTCTGCAATCTTGAACGTTCAGGTATCCCCAGGAGTAATCACAAGGGGATGAGATCATTTTTTTTTCACAGGAAATATGTTGTATATCATAAATAAGTTTTGACTAAGTTTCATTTTTTTATGTAATGTGTATAAATTTATTAACTGATAAGCTTTATTATCAATTGTTTGTTGTGCCTTATTGGGCATCTCAGCTTTTTCACTATCTTCTCACATCAACCTTAAAATCAAGCTTTAATGTTGACATATATCAAGTATGGCTTTGATATATCTAGCAAACAGCCACATGAGAGTAGGTTGATTGTGTTGCATCAATATTTTAATGGAAAAACATATCTGCTTCAAAAATCAGCATTTATATTTTTGACTCTTAGTTAGGCTTGAATATTGATTATTGGAGAAAATCATCAGGAAAGCTTTCACTAAGCTATGATTGAAATATAACAAATATTTCCATTTTCACTGTATTAGTAAAATACAATAAATTTTGATTGTAATGGTAAACATTCTAATTGCATTATTTAATGACACATCCTAACAGTTTGTTTTAAAGTGTTGCAAAAACATTATCTGAGACTTGTTTGCAGTAACAGCACATGAAGATTAAATGCATTATTTCAAAACTTAATATTTGTAAATCTTAGAATAATGCCACTTAAAGAAACACAGAGATTTGTAAAGAATTTAAAAAAAGGTCTTATCAATTATTAACCTTGAAATCATTATTATAACTGTGTATAAAATATACTTGTTATAATTACAAATTCATTAGAACTAGCAAATATACAATAAATTGTTACAGTAACAACACCTTTTGTTACAACACAATTTAAGGATATATGTATTTACAAACCCCTCTACATGAGCAAGATGTGACACAAGGTCAGTTTTTAAGCAGAGTTTAACAAGTTTGAATTCATGGTTGTCCTTCTCATAGACGAGTTACTTTATCAAGGCTAAAGAACCCAGTCTGCCCTACTATTTATACATAGTTGGAGGGAGAATAATTGGATTCATATCTTTCCCAAGGGTATTAGTGTTATGGGAAATGCAATCAGCCTCATCCAGGATTTGAACTCATGTTGCTGTGTCCATTTCCTATGACGATAACCATTACACCATAGGCACCTCATAATCTACAATTTACAGATATATACATTCTAAAAGCATTTTTAATTTTTTAATCTTCAAAAACTATTGTCATAAATTATTAGCAGTAAGATCATATGAAGATTCTGGTGCATTTTTTTAAAAACTAAAATTAACAAAATTCTAAAATAATTCTGTTTGAAGTAACAGAAAAATTCGACAAGAAATTAAAAAGAAAATCTTATCAGTAAATAATTTTGAAATAACAGGTGTATTTTATACAATGTATCAATATAATACACTGCATAAAATACACCTGTTATAATTGTATTGTTTATAATGGCGCTGTTAAATTTCTGTGGATGCTGTAATTATGCAAATTTATTGTAATACCTGCCATGCCAGCAAGAAAACTCTATTACATTTTTACAAAGATGCACTTTTTTTTTTCTTGCTAATGATTAATAACAGGAAATATATTATAAATTTTCTTTTATTGATTATTAGTTGATGTGTCTCCCCCTCATAGACTGGGATGTTAAGAAACTTAATGTATGATTTACATTTTCTTAGATTAAATAAGTTTCTGTTTAGCTTAACATCAGTGGGTTTAATATCCATTTTAATCAGAGAAAACTTTGCAGGCTGCAAAAGTTATACATTATTTCAAATTATGTTGAAATGCTCTAAGCACAACCATCAAGGGACTTACTTTTTAGAATTTTTTTAAAGTTAAAGAAACTTGAAAAATAATGAGCGGACTATTTGAATTGGAAGATGTGAATATATAGAATATGATGTAGATTCCATGGCACTTGATCTTTCCCCTTTTAGTTGGGCTAAGAACTTTTCATCCTCTCATACATATATTTTCTACAGATTTTGAGTTAATCATTTTTACTTTCAAGAAAATAATAAATTAATTATTTATGCTTAATTCCTAAATCTGAACCAAAAGAAACAGGTTGGATCAACAAACAGAAAATATCACTCTCCCCCAGCTCCTCTTCATGCCTGACCAGTGGTCTATGGTTGAAAAAAAGTATATAATGGACTGATCACCTGATTGTGCCTAGTAGTGGTGTCAAATGCCCAAGTTAAGAAATCAAAGGTGATATTAAAAAATTGATGCAAAGATCTCGTTATTCATGTTGGAGGAGCCATGAATAAATCTGTTGTCTTTTACCTTTTTTTTCTTTCTTTCTTTTGCTTTTCTGAATAGAGTGCACTGCAGTACATCATAAACTCAAAGTAGATTTACACATCAAAGCCCAAACTACAGTACTAAGCTACAAAATGACATTTTTTACTTCTAACCTTTTGATTTTTCTCTCTCAGCTGCAATTTGATACATTTTGCCTGAGAATCAAATAAAGCAACAACACTTTGATATTGTACATTGTGTGACTGATCGAGTCATTTAATGGTCTTCAACTAATTTTTGCTTTCAGTCAAATTGATCTGAAGCATTTATTGCTTCTCTGTCAAGGAGCTTCTGACAACTTTGATCTGTAAGTAGAGATAATATTTCATCAACATAGGGTTGGCGATCTGGGTGGAAATACTCCCAGATGTAACACCTGGTTTATTAGACAGTTTTAAAGTCAAAGCCAGGCACAGATTAACTCCTTGGTGTCTTAAATATTTTAAACAGAACATTACTATTTATATGATATTTAAGTATATATATATATATATATATATATATATATATATATATATACACACACACACACATACACACACAAGCTTATGATTTACAAATTAACCCTGACGGATCATAAACCCTTTAGATTCTTAACTCCTTGGTTTTCTCATACCCTTTCTCTGTGCACACAAAATTTTATGCACAAAAAAGCAAATAATAAATAAACAAACTTTGCTTCAAGGTGTCCATATCTTTGTTTTGGTATCCTGTCATTTGATTTTGAAAAAAAGGCAAAGAATAGTCACTATATTAAATCTTTTATTATTAGTATGAGCAAAAATATGAACCTTCCAAGCACAAGTATTCAAGTTTTAATGTCAGAAAATATTGTATTAGAAAGATTAATGAAACAAAATAAGAACACATGTAAAAAGATTAATCTTATTTTTATCTTTATTTATTTCTATATAAAATTATACATTGGATTGCTTTTTATACATTTGCAAATAATGCAATAATATTAGGAATCAATAATACCCAGTAGTTACTAATTAAACTCTGGTTTTTTAAAATCTCATATGCAAATCATCTGGTACTAAGTAAACCTTTATTTCTTAGCAATATATGACATATTGCAGGATTTTGAGCATATAAATATTATTGGATGTGGATGCCTCAGGTGGTGTAATGTTTAGCAAACTAGACTAGTAAACCTTCACAAGAGAGTTCACGTCTCATTGGGAGCCACATTTATACAGCCTTGTCCCACGTCTAAGTAAAAGGTCTTGTAAATTAATAAATAACTTTGGATGTTTTAAGGCAAATCTAACTCCGCTAGATTTTAATAGAGACATTGTTAATAGATAAGATGCTAATTAGGATTAAATAATGTTTATTTAATAATCATTGAGAATATAATGTAAACAACTTTGAAAATTGTGACATCAGTGGAAACATTTCAGTGACAGGCATATAATCTACATTATAATAAAATTGGACATGATCTCCCAGAGCCTGGAATATCAGTGGACTTATGATATATCGAAAAATAGTGGTTTGCTTGAAATAATAGTATTATTAGTTCAAAGGTTTATTGTTTTGTCTATCAAACTTACCAGACTCTGTTGAGATATTGCATGCATTTAAATTTCATTGTGTGATTAAACAATATTTTTCTAGTTAGCATATATATAATTCAGTTGTTTAATACAAACTTATCAAGTTTGATACTCTGAGTTTCATACTTTTTGGTAATCATATTTACCAACCCCTCCGCTCGGGCAGGATATGACACAAGGTCAATTTTTAAGTGGAGTTTTACAGGTTTGAATTCAGAGTTTTTCTTCTCCTAGACTAGTTGCCTCATCAAGGCTGAAGAACCCAGTCTGCTCTACTATTTACCCATAGCTGGAGGGAGAATAATTGGATTCATACCTTTCTCAAGGGTATTAGTGCTATGTGAAATGCAATCAGTCTCGTCCAGGATTTGAACTCGTGCTGCCATGTCCATTTCCTACGATGATAACCATTACACCACGGGCATCTCATGCTTTTTGTTAATAACTAAAAATGACCAAAGGGCATGAAAACCAGATTAGTAAAATAAGTAACTTTGTTTCAAACAAGTGAATTTTGTATCTATGAAGTTTATTTCAAACAAGTCATTTTTTTTTATTTTGAGCACTTGTAGTTTTGAACTGTGTTTGATTGATTTTACTTTTTGATTGACAGTCTCTTGATTGACTGTTCTATATAATATATGAAGTATGATGTATATGTAATATATAAAAACGTTTCTTTCAAAAGTTTTAAAGTAACTTGAAAAATATGAATCAAAATCACCAAAACCTATCCATTCTTTAATGAAATATTGAATTCCAATAACTTAGTTTATTAGATAGACTGTCAATCATAAACAAATCTAAAAAGTGTCACCTTTCTTAAACAAACATACACACAGACAGAGACACAAACACATATATAATAACTTGTTTATACTACAGTCTGATATAAATATCACAAGGGAATCAGTATAAGAATCATATGTCTGTGTGTATGTTTTTCTAATTTTTTTGAATTATTGGTGAGTTTATCTGTTAAGAATACTCATATCATAGAACTCAAATATCATTTTTCTTTCCTGCAATGTCTTGTTTGTTGTCTTTGAAATCCTCTTTTCTAAAGGGACCAAAAAATTTGTAATCTCAAAGTTAGTTTTTTATCAGTTTTCTGAGATGTAACTTTCAGAAATATATAAATATTTTCAATGTAAATTTGTCATGACAATGTATTTGCAAATACAGAATTGGAAGACCCATTTATTATTAGCATTATATGTAAACATATGTACACATATACATACCTGTGTTTGTAAATACATACACATAAACACACACACATGCACTCATATTTCTTTTTACTGATGTTTGGGTATATGAGTAGAGGTGGAGTGTATTTCATATAAATACTGCAAAAAATTGCTGTACTATTAACAAAGACTTCATCAGTCGATGACTCTAGGGTTTTGCATGGTTTTGGGCGAAATTATCATTACCATTAGCCCAGAACACTTTAGCAGTAACTTATGATGCCACCAAGTTTTGCTGGCTTTTCTGTCACATTGTAGAAATGCTAGATGAAAATGCAGTCTTTTTATGTAATCCATATTGTATTCATAACTTGCCAGATAATGTAAATGAGCCTAGTAATGAAGTTTTAATTCAGTGATGTAAAATTTGAATTAACAGATGAGCGAATACCCTCAAGACCATGAATATATATATATATATATATATATATATATATATATATGAATGTAGAAAAACTGATAACAACAATCCAAGTGAAAGGAATGATTTATTAACAGGTCGACACTATAGCGTTTCGGTTCTACTGAACCATCATCAGGACCATGAGGGGTGATATTAATAATTTTAAGTTAACGATGGATTATTAGAAATGTGAAATACAAAAACCTAGGGGAAAATATGTATAGTAAGAAAAAGTTAGCCATTTAACTGGTAAATCAGCGTTTGATGTTTAAATTACGTCATTTGACTTATTAGGAATATTGTATAGAATTTATGTACGTTGTTTA
The DNA here is from genome assembly GCA_963585895.1 of Sepioteuthis lessoniana. Lineage (NCBI taxonomy): Eukaryota > Metazoa > Mollusca > Cephalopoda > Myopsida > Loliginidae > Sepioteuthis > Sepioteuthis lessoniana. The sequence continues at coordinate 99,615,645 of OY757917.1, read as the reverse complement.
ACGAGAAAGATTTCGAGACAAAAGGAAGAAAAGAAAGAAAGAACAAAAGGAGAATAAAAAGCATGGAAATTATGAGATATACGGAAAATATGACTAAGGATGGAATATATTGTAGCTATTTAAAATGTGTTTGCTTAAGTAAGGAGAAATATTATAAAAGCCAGGACGAGTATTTAGGGAACTAAGGAATGAGATAGCTGCGGCTTCGAAAATTTGTCTAAGATTTTTATTATGGATGTAAGTGAGCATCTTAGCAGAGTTGAAGTCAATGTTATGATTATGTTGAGAAATGTGTAGGAATAATGCGTTGTTTGAGTTGCCAATTCTTATGTCTCTTTTGTGCTCTTTCAAACGAATATGAAGGTTTCGGGATGTTTCACCGATGTATTTTAGTTTACAATCCTTACAAGGGATGCAATAAACACCGGCGTCAGAAAATATGTAACGGTGAAGGCTGGAGTGTACTAATTCGCGGATTGTTTTAGAAGGTAGAGAAGTAGTTTTGATATTGAGTTAATTTAAGTTGTTTGTTATGCTGTGAGGAGAAGAATTGTTTGGCAAAGTTATGTATCTATGGGGGGAACTAGTTCTATCAGATATTGAGTAGACATTAGTTTGAGATTGATTCTTGTTGTGGATTTTGAGGGCTTTAGATTTAGCATAATGTATAAAGGTTTTGGGGTACTGTTAGTTGAGGAAGGAGTTTTCTATGTGGATGAATTCATTGTTTAAATATTTCGAGGAACAAATGCATAGAGCTCTGAGGTAAAAGCCTATGATGATACCTCTTTTAGTATTGTTGTTGTGGTGTGAATAAAAGTGAATGTGGTCGTTTTTACAGGTGGTTTTACGATAAACCTTAAATTCTAGTTTGTTGATATTCCTAATAAGTAAAATGTCCAGAAAAGGTAGGGTGCAGTTATATTCAAGTTCATATGTGAACTTTAAGGAAGGTTCGACATTGTTCAGTTTATCAGTGATGCTATGTAAATCAAGATCTTGAGGATAGATAAATAGTATGTCATCAATATATCTGAAGTAATGTGCAGTGTTGGGTATAATATGTTTAAAGGGACCAGATTCTAAGAATTCTAGATAAATGCAAGCAAGAACTCTGCTAAGAGGAGATCCCATTGGTAAACCAAATTTTTGTTTATAAAATGTGTTGTTGTGTTTGAAGTAGCAATGTGAGGTACATAAGGTACAAATTTTAATCAATTTAGAGATAGGTAGAGGAAATGTGGTGTTAGATTTTCGAAGGTAGTTATGCAGGCGTTCAATGCATTTATCAACAGGTATATTGGTGTATAAGGATTTGATGTCTAAACTAGCTAAATATTTGTTGTGCATATCAACGTCAGTTAGTTTATTGAGCAGTGATCCGGAATTTTTTAGGTGTGCGTTACTAATGGTACCTAATAGAGGGGTTAATAATTTGGCTAGAAGTTTAGCGATATTATGGGGGGCAGATCCTATACCAGAAATAATGGGTCTTAGAGGAATGTCTGGTTTATGGGTTTTGGGAAGGCCGTAAATTTTAGGGATTATAGGGTGGTAATTGATTAATGAGGACCAAGATTGATCTTCATTGGAGATTAGTTTTTTGTAGGATTTGTTAAAGTCGTTAATATTATTTGTAATTGTTTGTAGGGATATCTGTTCATAAGTGTTGTTATCATCTAGTAGATCCATAAGTTTTTGGTTATAGACCGTGGAATCCATAATAACAACACCTTCACCTTTGTCAGAAGGTGAAATAACAATGTTGTGGTTAGAAGAGAGAGATTTTATGGCAGTTATGTATCTTTTGGGTAGGGTCAGTTCATCAGAATTGCAATTAGTGGAAGCGGCGATAATACCTTGTAAAAATCCCTTGTGGAAGTCAGAATCATGGTGCTTGTAGTTAGTGTTGATTATTTTTCCCATATCATAGTTTTTAATGCCTGTGGCAAATTTTAGTCCGAAACTAAGGGCTTCGGTTTCAGTAGGGCTGAGATTGATGCTGGAGATGTTGTTGACGGCTAACTTTTTCTTACTATACATATTTTCCCCTAGGTTTTTGTATTTCACATTTCTAATCATCCATCGTTAACTTAAAATTATTAATATCACCCCTCATGGTCCTGATGATGGTTCAGTAGAACTGAAACGCTATAGTGTCGACCCGTTAATAAATCATTCCTTCCACTTGGATTGTTGTTATCAGTTTTTCTACATATTGTCGGATTACAATCCTTTATTTACCCTTCATATATATGAATGTGTGTGTGTGTGTGTGCATATATATATATATATATATATATACTTTTTGATACACACTGAGGTTTTATAATCTTATTTATTCACTTCTGTATCTATGTGTAGAATAATAATCTACCACTGTTCTATTATTGTATTTATTTGTCTCTTTCTTACCCATTCTTCTATTCTCTTCAGAAATTCAACTTTATCATTCTCTCTTGAAATACACACATACATACATATATATCTAATATATATATATGCTTGTGTGAGAAAGTGGGAATATGCTAATTTTATTAGAGAGATCTGAAGTTATATATTTAATCTAACATTCATTTACACAAATTTCCACTTGAAATTTACTGCCATAAAACTATTGTCTGCAAGTATAAGAAAATCCGACACTTGTTTTGACCAAGGTTTCACCAGTTGACAAAGGTTCCTTAAGCTTGACTTGTCTTTCCTTGGAATCATCTGTAATTTGTATTATTAATGAAGAAATGCTTTACACACCCTCCCATTGTATAATTAAAATCTCTGGCATATTCAGCTAATATGGAGCAATGCATATTACAATGTACAAACATTATAATATCACTGGTGACTAATTAAATTACTGCAAAATAATTAACTGTGGTGTACTTACATGATACTATTGTGAGGAAAACCTATGATGATAACTAGCATATATATTCAATTGACAAGCTCCCTTTGTATATGTACTTTATCTCCCTGCTCAACTAGCTTCACATTCATTAATTTAGTAAAAATTCTTTAATGACTTTGCAATCAATAATCTCCAATGAAATGATTTTCCCAACATCTTTTCCACAATTTTTCATTTTTGTTGCTTTCTTCTTCATAACCCAATCTTTTCTCTTTCTTTCTTTAATTCCCAAGCCTCTTTTTATCTGCTTTTAATTCTACTTTTTCTTACCTATTTCTTTTTTTTTGTTTGTTTTTTTGGTGTGGGGTGGGTTGAAACAGATGGTAGATTTTTTTCATTCTCTTCTAGACAAAGAATAATTTGTTGTCTTTTGTAGCCAAGGATTCAGATTAAATCTTGAAGCTGGATTGATTAACATTAAAGGGGAGGACAAAGTAGATTTACAGATTAACCCTTTAAAGGGTTAATCTTTATTGCAAGAATGAGAAAGATTAACCAAAATAAAGTCAGGCTAATTAATCTTTTCTTTTCTGTCCCAAGTTAATTTTATTAATCCTTTGTCAGGTGAGGCTAGTAAGCTAGAAAATATAATTCTCTTGTAACAACAGATTTTTTTTCAATTTATAAGGCCTCTGAATGAATCCTGTTGAAAACATCAAAAAAAAACAAAATAATGTGCAGTTGTTTGTATCATATTGAAAAAAAAATTGTCCATTAACTCTCTTTAAAATAGTCAATAGATAGAATAAATACACAAACATCTAAATGGAGTAAAACTGAAAAACAAAGTAATCAAAAGTGAAGAATTTATTGTGAAGGTAAGTCAACGTTAAACGCTTCAGTTTTAATGAACCTTCATCAGGATCATTAAAACCGAAACGTTTAACGTCAATTTTCCTTCACAATAAATTCTTCACTTTTGATTACTTTGTTTTTCAATTTTTCTCCTTACTGTCAGATTACTTTCCATTATTTACTTCCAAACAGCTAAATATATACACTGTTTATTTTGTAAAAGATGTTAACGTTTTAGAAAACCCTTTGAAAATCAAACTCTCAAACAATAGATAACAAGATAAGCATGTAAGCACACATTGTCATGAACTCATGGTTGCAATATTAATCTATTGTCTGTTTGTTTTACCTATCATCTGATTAAGTTGCTTTAGCATATACATTAATTAAGGGACACTAACATTAAAATAACATCTTGTAGGTAGGGTTTAGAATATACTGACTGTCCCTCCTACCGAGGGGTAACTCCACTCCATAAAGATACAAAATTACATCCATTGATGAGGCTCCAGTTTTGAAACTTTGGAGAGTGTGGTGTCACTCCTTCATTGTCATAACTCCCAGATCCTCTCTGATCCAGAGTAGCAATAACTGTAGAGATCTGTTCAAAAAGTATTATTGAATAGAAATACTGCAAACTATATAACTGGGAAAATTATTTGTATTGTATAATAATACTTGAAAACATATAACCATGCAAACAAATGATTATTATCAAATAGGACAAGTCACTTGAAATCATATAATTGTGTGTTAAATTATTTCTATTCATATTAATTACTTGAAGCTATATCATTATTATCTTTAGTTAACTGAAACAATATAATCGTTTACAAAAAAAAAAAATGAGTTCAGCATAAAATAATCCAACATGTATTAACATGCCATAAAACCAACTAATCAACTTTGAAATAATTATTTTCTTCTCTGTAATTCTTAGACTGCAACATGAAGATTAAAAAAAATATGTTATGCCCTTTAAATAATCATTTGTTTTGGGAAGAATGATTAAGATATAATATTAAAATTATGTCAATAATATTCTGTTATATCAATTTTGAATAGTTTAAAAGTATCACTGGAATGAACTTTTTCCATTCGAAGTAAGATAATCATCATGGGAAAACATGGTTTTTCACTAAAAACTAACAGGAAGATTATGTATCTATATAAGTAGTTCAAGTGGTTTTATTGAGTAATGGCTTCTGAGGTTGGATGTCTTAAAAGTGCTGTTTATGATGCCATGAATATTTATAACAAAACTGTTTACTATAGAATGAGAATTGAACAACCAAGAAAAACCATCACATAAACAGAATGCTACATTTATCAACTTTTAATAAGTGATTAGAAATTCATCATCAAGTTGTGCTGCTAGCATAGATTTCCCCAAATCTTTCTCTCCATCTGTCCCTCCCAGCAGGTATTCTAGATTATATCCTGTGTGGTAAGTTCTTGTATATGGCTAACAATGGGACATCTATGTGTAGGGGTCCATTTAAGAACATCACTTAGGAGTTCATCCTAGCTTTTCCAGTAGTGTTGTGCATGTCTTTTTCATCTTATTTGAATGGTTTTAGTGATGGAAGGCTAGTTTATTATAAGGCTAGATATATAGGGCACCTAGTGAGAATCAAACTTACTAGGAAAGGCTCATGAACTTTGTTAGGTAATCATTAGACTATGCAGGGTGCCACTCAACAGTTCAAGATAAAACTTTCTTATTTACCAAGCTATGTATACCTCAGTAATCTCTCTCTCTCTCTCTCTCCTCTTAACTTGTCTTCTGTCTGTTTGTCTCTTTTCTGTATATACATATATACAGGGTGGGACAGAAATACCACCCATATTTCAAACTTTTACCAGTGTGGTGCAAATTTACTTTGACAAATGTCAATGGTAGCTCCACTTAGCTAATATCTGCCCACTTTTTTTCAGATGCACTGATCCAAGCTTAATCATAACTGATTAGAAAATAATTGCTTTAAAAAATCCAAAAAGACAGATTAGTTATGTAAAGTAAAAAATATGGCTTCAAAGGTGCGATTGTCATCTTAACTTCATGGGACATATTGTCCCCACACCCCTAAAAAAGGATATAAAGCCAAGATGTTCTTAAGTCTGATGCAAACACTGAAACTTTTTTAAGTATGGCATAAATATTGTAAAAATAACTATGTCCAAGATTCCTCAGATGGAAATTTTATTGTAATTTTTATTGATGTGTGATTGGTGACTCAAAAATGATTACTGATTGATATAGAAGAAAAGCAAAAAAGGCCTTATATATTTTTTTTTTTGTTGATGGCATTGTATTTCAACTAGAGTAAAGAAATAAACTTTCCTTATAGATTAGGTGGAAATCAGACCTAACCGATAAAATGAAACACAGTTTCTTCCAGGCAGCGGTCACATCGATACTGCTATATGGAGATATATATGGATGCACTACATGGACGCTAACAAAACGACTGGAGAAAAAGCTAGATGGCAATTACACAAGAATGCTGCGTGCAATCCTGAACAAGTCCTGGCAGCAACACCCCACAAGACACCAACTGTACGGCCACCTGCCCCCTATCACGAAAACTATTCAAGTTAGACGAACCAGACATGCAGGACACTGCTGGAGAAGCAGAGATGAACTCATAAGAGATGTACTCTTATGGATCCCCACACATGGCTGCGCAAAAGCAGGACGACCAGCTCGAACGTACATTCAGCAGCTATGTGAGGATACAGGATGTTGTCCTGAAGACCTACCTGGGGCGATGAACGATAGGGAGGAGTGGCAAGAGAGGGTCAGGGATATCTGTGCTACCAGCGCGATATGATGATGATGATGATGATAGATTAGGTAAATGAAATATACAATTCCCTTGAGTCCCTAAAAAGTTCCTTAAAGTAATGATCTAATGGGATACATATTGAGTGATCAAAATTTAACAGATTTTGGATTGATGGTTATGATTACATTAGAAGAAAGATAACTGAAAAATATCACTTAATCCATATTATAGCAACAGTTACACAGACAAGAAGTTTCATTATTTGGGGTTTTAAGTCTGAAAAAGTGCTGGTCCATTGTATTGAATAAAATGATTTATGTACTGTAAGTCTTAACTAAAAATATCTAATAAGCTCAGACTACCATATACCCCAAATCATACACCTTGTCAGTAGAGCTTAGAATATGTTGGCTGCACATCTCCTCTCCTTCTAGAAAAAGCTATCTTGAGTATGATATTAAGCTGAATCTTGTGATAAAGTTCCAGTTCTAGATCTCTGGAAAATGTAGATTACCTCTACACTACTATTACTTTCAGGTCCATTCTGAGCTGAAGTAGTAGTACCTTTTAGGGTCCCATATATAGATGTTAGTTCCTTTTGAAAACTATTAGTGGTGGATAGGAATATGCAAAAACATAAGTGTGTGCAAACAAATGTTTATTATTAAATAGGAATATTTACGTGAAGTCATCTCTCTCTCTCTCTCTCTCTCTCTCTCAAATGACATTTACCTGATGTAGCTTAAGCTGGCTCCTGACACTAATTCACATGTAGAGTTTGTTGGGGTTTGGTGTCCGAATGTGGTCCCCAGCCACATTTGTGTTTGAATTCAAAGTTTTCATTCTCCTTGACTGGTTGTTATACCAAGGTTAAAGAGCCTGGTCTACTCTACTATTTACCCTTAGCTTGTAGGAGTAGATGGATCCATACCTTTCACAAAAGCAGTAGTATGAAAGTAAAATACAGTTTCATCAAGGATTTGTAGTCATCATCATATCCATTTCCTTTAGATAGGAATACCTGATATTGTATAACTGTGCAAAAAATGATTATTATAGACAAATAAAAAAGTGTGATTTAATATAACATTGAAAATATAAATAGTTATGGTAATAATCAAACATTTACAAACGAATCAAATTTTGGTATTAAATAATCCATAAAAAGTTGGTTGAATTAATTAAATAAAGCCAAATCCAAAATCATAAAATCGATCATGGTGTTTTTTGTATAATCACCTAAAAAATTGATAACTAGTCAAGTAATTATAAATACAACATTATATCTATTGATCACTAATACAATTATATATTGCTGACAATTACCTTCCTTCTAATCAGATAATACATAGAAGACTATAATATTGAGTGGCAGCGGTGACTGGCCAATCACAGTATCTCAATTCCATTGAGAAATTATGGCAAGAAGATCAAATAAGTCCACAAATGTGAATGATTTCTACAATATGGTAAAATGTTAATGAAAGAGTTTCTGTTGGAAGAAGTAAGAAATTTTAATGTATCAGTTCCTTGTAAATGTGATGGTGTATTACAACATTTTGGTCACCTTACTTGTTATTAGTGTTTGTTCTTTCATTCATTAATGCATATTTGTTATTGGATAAAAATAGCAGATAATTGGAATGTTTTTAAAAGGTTTGATTTGATAAGTTGATATTGTATCAATTCATCAAAATCATTTCTTAAAATGCATATGAAAGAATAAAAATATGCTCTAATCTCTTTGGTTAAGAGCACCACTACTCAAAGAGCTGATATACAAGTCATTGATTGTTGGTACATAGAGTTTCCAATTTCAATATAACATGTAATGTAAAGGTTTCAGTTACAGTTTCTGCAATGTAAAAATGAAAATCTTTCTGTATTTAATATTCTTTTTCCCTGCTGTGATACAATACAACAGACAGAAATTCTTAGAACTTGATCATAAATCAAATTTTATAGCACAAATATGGTACCATTCTGTAGCACATAAAAAAAATATCCTCTCAGTAGGTCACATTAAGCAGTTTGAGAAACACTGGTTAAGAAGATATATAAAATGGTATGGATTTTTAAGCCAATGTGGTTTTTGTTCTTAAAATAAGTAATGTCACTGTGATTGTGAGCGTATGTGTACACACACAGACAAATGTGTATATATATATATATATATATATATATATATATATATATATGAGGGTAAGTTTAAAAGTCCTTCATCCAACCAAGAAAGGTTATATATATATATATATATATATATATATATATATATATTTTTTTTTTTTTCTTAAAATTGTCATTGAAATTTTTAGGAAACTTGAAAAACAATATGCTGAATTTTGAGATGAATAAGTGAAATACCATGTAAATTTTATTATTCTAGATTATTCTCCTCTTGTATGTGCTGATAAATTTTAAGCATTTTCTTGTATATATATATATATATATATGTGTGTGTGTGTGTATGGGTGTGTGTGTGTATGTGTGAGTTTGTGTGGGTTATCATTGTAGAAAATAGAGATGGTGAACTAAGTTCAAATCCTGGATGAGGCTGTTGGCATTTCATATAATCGCAAATCTATTTTTATACATATAAACAGTTCTATTTCAAACAATTCAGTTGAGCATAAGTACACAGTTTAAAATGTCAAAAACAGTGCTATTTTAAATAATTCAGTTTAGTACACAGGGAAAGGTATAAATCCAACTATTCTCCTTCCAGCTATCAGTAAATAGTAAGAAAAACTGGGCTTTTTAATCTTGATATGGCAGCCTTTCTTGGAAAAAGAAAACTTTGAATTCAAAAATTGACTTTGTGTTTCATCCTATTTATGTCTGACCCAGTTGGCTGGGGCTGCAGAATACACTGACTGCATCTTTGCAGAGGGATATGACTCCCCAAACGAGTATCCTAGATATGACGCTAAACAATCTGATGGTAAGGCTCCAGTAATGCCGGAGCTTTGGAGAATGCAGAGTACTTCTTTATTACCATCACTCTCAGCTCCACTCTGGCCCGGAGTGGTAGCACTTGATTGGGTCCTATCTATGAGTCAAACAGAACTAAACTGTGTATTAAACTGAATTGTTTAAAATAGCACTGTTTTTGACATTTTAAACTGTGTATTTATGCTCAACTGAATTGTTTGAAATAGAACTGTTTATATGTATAAAAATAGATTTGCCATTAAATAACCTACAATGGTTGATATGCCATAAAACCAAACCAAAATCTATTTATATCAAGAGGTTTGGTAAATACATATGTGTGTGTGTGTGTGTGTAATTCACTAAAAATATTAAACAAATCCTGATTAACAATGGATTCTCTTACCTTATGGTTGATTAATAAATTCAACTAAAGACAATTGGAAAAAATAATAATTGCTACATGGCTCATCAAAATAGTAAATGTTTCAGTTTTACCATCACCATATTCATCCTGACTTCTAAAAAAAAAAACCTACAAAGCTGACAAGATCATTTTTGTCAATATCAATCTCTCGCTGATTTCAGTAAACACCAAATATTCATTGTTTACAATCAAATTTTTAAAAATCTCCAACCTTACTAGAAATAATTCTTTCCAACTCTAGTCTACAAAAAGATACATGTTGTTTACTAGTTTACTTGTCCTGTTCGAGAGTGTATCACTGACTATAAAGAAAACAAAAAAAAACAAACTCTATGTACCAGAATGACAAGCACTGTAATTTCCTGCCTGTTAAATAAACTGTATATGTGATTGCCTGTTTCCAGCAAAATATTTATAGATAGTATGATGTACAGATTATGTTAAATATTCACTGCTACTTTCTAGAAAATGTATTTGGCTGTAAAAATGGACTGAATGTATAGACACAGGCCAATTTTTGTTGTGAATAGCAACTACTCTTGAGAGCTGCTGCAGATAATATTATTGTTATTATTTCTGCAACTATACTCTGTTGACAAAATTTGCAGAAATGTTTATTTTTACGTAAAATCATTACTTTGTCTACCATCATGTCACAAACCTTAACAGGTTATGGGCCAGGATTGTACTTATTATTCAGTAGTGACAAAAACAATTACAAATAATAAATGAAATTCTTTAGATATATGAGACGTGAAAACTGAATTTATTTTAAATTGTAATATTGATGAAAATTATACAGAGAAAAATGCAGAAACCGTCATTTATCTTGCTCAGTGTCTGGATAACAAAGGCTTTTTCTTAAAGTCACTGGCAACATAAAAAATCTTGGTAGAATGGTATTAGAAATCCTGAGAGAAGATAATGTATCAAAAGGAAAACCAAAATTATTTCTATTTATATGGAATTAATTTTACTGATGACATCATAAGAATTAAGAAAGCTATCACCTCTTTAAAATGATTGGAATAAAATAGAAATTATAGCTTGTTAATAGAAATGCTCTTGAAGGGGCTCTTATTTGAATGTAAGTCATTTACCACTGTTATCACTCAAAAAGAAGTGAACCTAATAATTTAAGTTAGCGCTCAAAATTTTTGAAGAAGCTATAAAAATGAGTATTCTTTTTTTCTTTCATGGTTGGAACTAATACTCTTTGTTGATGGTACATTGGTTGATTCCATTTAACTATATATTGCGATAGACAAATCCAAATTTATTATATTCAAGTATAAATCTAACCTCCAAAACACTTAATTAAGTTGGTAGATGTTAACATAATAAATAACATCACCTTGAAGAGGGTTTAATACTTGTATTTCTTTGACAGAATTAGAAGGAAATAGATAAATTTGTATCCTAAAAGATACTCTCTATATTCCATCATTTAAACAAGTTATCTTATTTGTGCAAGCAACCACGCAGACAAAAAGTGTTTCTATCACAACTGAGTCAATTTTTTTCCTGATTGAGCTGTCCTGATGATACCAAATTAATACTGAGAGAAAAAACCACATTTACTTTCTCAATAATACAATTTCATCACAGAAAATATCTCATAATTTTTTAAAAGGGGTGAAATTTTTGTCTGTTATAGCGTAAAAAACGTGATTAAACTTGAGAATGTACTTGAATACATGAAGATTACTATAAAACAGGAATTTCTAAACAAAGAAAAATGATGCATTGTAGAAATAGATAACAAGATAAAAGGGTGAATTAAATATTAGAACTAGTGCATGGTGACCCAATTGCAAAAGATGACTTAAGATTCACTCCTACTCTTGTTGACAATTATTGTGGTTTAATTACGATTTATATCCTGAAATAAAAGAGTGATGTTCTACAAACTACCACAAATATTTGACTGAGATTGTATTGTATTCGAACAGATCCTACTTCAGAATTCAGGAGTAACAAATTTGAATCATTCTTTATAGATAACCATATTAAACATGAAAAATCTGTTTCTTATTCCCCATACCAATATAGCAAAGTTGAAATGGTCAGATGTTTATTACTCTGATCTGAATGATGAAAAATATTGTAGATATATGCTATTATGGCTGCCACATATATTAGAAATAGGTGTTATATTCCCAGAACTAGGGAGAAAGTATTGCAAACATTCACTGGTATTAAACCAAATATTGATGACATGTATATTTTTGAGATAATTCATCTGGTTAATATATATCTAACTCTTCTGCGCAAGCAGGGTGTGACATAAAGTCAATTTTTAAGCAGAAATTAATAGGTTTTAATTTAGATTTTGCCTTCTCTTCGACCTGTTGTCTTACTTAGGTTAAAGAGCAAATCTATCCTACTATGTACCCATAGCTGGAGGGAGAATAGTTTGATACATACTTTTCCCAAGGGTCTTAGTTCAATTTGAAAGGCAAAAATCTCAGCCAGGATTTGGACTTGGTTCACCATGTCCATTACCTATGGCTATAACCATTACACCATGAGTGCCTCCTTTTATCAAGCTTATATACAGAATAAATAGAAGCTTGACTCCAGAAGTGAAGAAAGTATTTTTATATGCTCTGATGAGATTTGACTAGCATAACTTGTTTATTTTGCAGACAGAAAATGATATAAAAAGATGTTTGCACTTCACTGATAACTTTGAAATTGTGAATGGTATCAGTGAAACTAGTAATTCAGTTGATAAAAAAAAAATCATTATTAGAAATACTGAGCATATTAGAACTGAACCTTTTGAGAAAGTAAATAGAGAGGAGGTGTAATTGTTGTTTAGATTGCCAGATATGTATATTGTGAGAATAGTCTTGAGAAGTTGGGAGGGCAATATAGATTGATATCCAAATTGGATACATAATAGGCCTAGATACCATGATGATTATACTGTTAGTAATGACATAGATGATGATGTAAAATACATTTTATATTATTATTGTTCTTTACTAGACCTAACTAAAAGATATCAGATAGCTATTACTTTGACTGATTCAAACCAATGACAGGAAGTCATAGTGAATGCCTTGAAGGAGAAAGATACTTAGGTGCTGGTTTGTTTACCAGGAAACAGAAGAGCTGTTGGAGGTTGTTTGAGTTTATTCAATTAAACTAAGTAAAACTGATAAGGATCAATACTGAGTAAATGTTGCTGCAAAGGGATATTCTCAAATATTTGGTGTTGATTACCATGAAATGTTTTTCTATAAAGCATGTTTAGCTTCTATCTGTAAAATAATACAGATAGCTGTCAATATAGTTTATTTGTGCATCAAGTAGATGTCAAAACTTAATTTTTGTCAATTATATGTGAAACAGCTGGAAGGGTTTTTTAATTCATTGCAAAAATGGAGAAAAATTGGTCTGATCACTAAAATAGTCATTATATAAGTTGAAAGAAAGAGGATGAAACTATAAGATCATCCTCTATTGCTACTTTATTGACAAGGATTTGTTCAGCCACTTGCAGATCTCAATATT
>OY757917.1:99554773-99599773 GCA_963585895.1 Sepioteuthis lessoniana | reverse complement strand
AAACTATAAAACTATAATATAACAAATAACAAACACATATGATAAGTCTTTGAATTCTTTACTTTTTAATATAAGTAAAGTAAAGTTGGCGACCATAGTCGAGGGTGACCCGAAGGCTCCCTTTTCGATAGCTACTACACCAAGATGTAGGGGAGGGCGCTACTCCTTCCCTGGATGGCTCTACTTTACCCTTGATCCGAACGTTATAATGCTGAGTGTTAAGCAAGGAGGCATCAAGTACCATTTTGTGAGTCTTTGGTATGACTCGACCTGGGATTGAACCCAGGTCTCCCGGGCCATTGGCGAACACTCTAACCGCTAGGCCAATATATATCTTTGAGTGTGTGATTACAATTACATTTATAACAATATATGTATATGTTTGTATGTGTGTATAGATATGTTTGTACATGCATGTATGTGTGTGTGTGTATATATATATATATATATATATATACACAATCAAAAGTTTGCGACCAACTAAAATAGTTTCTCTAACTTCATTTAAAAAAAAAGCAAATGTTTTAGATTTGGATGAATAAATTCATTTATTTTGTACATGCACATCTTTATATAAAAACCAAACAACTCTTTCTATGAGGGTTATAATTTTATTTGAGTAAGCTTTGGAAATTCTATTACATCCTGATACCTTTTCTTTACCGTAAAATCTAAATCTAAAAAGTTTTCCACTCTACTACTTGGAAGAGGAAGAAATCAATCTAGATGTATGGGTGATAAAAATTAATTTTCAGAAAGCATTAAAATACAGAAAAGTAAACTGCTTATTATTGAAAATTGTATTCAAGTGAAAATTCTTTCTCTAGAAGAGTATTCTGAGCAGCTAGAATATTACGGATATCAAAAATGGGGTGCATTATTACCTTCAGCAACAGGCAAAAACTGGTGCAAATGTTGACAGAAAATGATCTGGGAGGCTCAGAGTAGCATTTGTTGTAGGGGATAGAAGCTTGATCAGCAAAAAGAACAAGAAAAGCAACTTCCAAACTGCTGAATTTAGTTCTCCATATTAACACCCAATATCTGAAATGAGTAGACTACTTTCTGTTGGGCTTAAATTATCTTTGTTAGTTAAAAAAGAAAAATTAGTTAAAAGGATTACAATGGGCATGAAAGTACAAAGATTGGACTTTTAGAAGATTATAAGAAAGACTATGAACTGATGAGTCCAAATTTGCTCTTTTTGTAAATAAACAAAGATTGTTTGTCAAATGAACTCCTGAACAAATGAATGGAAATTGTATTAGGCCAGCTGTTAATCCAAGTGGTGATGCTGTAATAGTTTGGAGATGTTTTGGAGATGAGATTGCTGGAGACTGTGTTTAAATTAAAGGTATTACACAAAAGGGAAAGTATCATTCAGTACTAGAGAGGCATGCAATTCCTTCTAGCTTCCACATTATAAGACACAATTTTATTTTGTAACAAGATAATGATAAAAAACACAACTTAAAAACCATGTACAAATGATCTGAAATCAAAAGGAAGATGAATGAATTTTACAAATCCTGATTTGGTCCTCTCTCTCTTTTTTTCTCTCTCTCTCCTCTCCAGATCTTTCAACAGTTCAACTAGTTTAGGATGAAATTGATTGTAAAGTTTGAAGTGAACTGTCAAAGAATAAACTAGAGTTGTATTACGCATTTACACACTGTTACTTGGGAATCACTTCCACCAAAATACTTGTACAAGTTACTTCAGAAAATATCAAGAATTAGCTCTGCATTAATTTATTCTCATGGTGGATTCTTTGATGAAAAGAAAATATGAATTTGTTTTAATTGAAATTATTATTACTTTATGTTCATATTGATTTAAATCATTGCATAATTTCATGCAAAAACTGAAAAATAAATTTATTTCTTTAAGGACATGAAACTTGGGTCAATTTGCAAGTTTAGAGGAAAAAAACAATGTTGTCTTAAACGTTTGATCAGTAGAATATATGTATGGGTGTGTGCGTGTGTGTGTGTATATATACATATATAACCAACAATATGTATATGTGTGTATATATATATATATGTGTGTGTGTGCATGGCGTGTGTTCATGTTTGTATATACACGTGTGTGTGTATATATATATATATATATATATATATATATATGTATAAATGTGTGTTTACCTATGTATGTATGCATATATATATATGCACAAATATGTGTTTACCTATGTATGTATATATATATATATATATATATATATATATCTGTGCATGTGTGTGTGTCTCTCTTTCTCTCTCTCTCTCTCTCTATATATATATATATATATATATATATATATACATGGATTTGTGTATATTTACACATCTATGTGTGCATATATATGTGTGTGTTGGGTTTGGTTTTGTGGCATATCAACTATTGTTGGTTATTTAATGCCAAATCCTTTTTTTGCACAGATATTAGATATTATTTCTAAACATTTTGTAGATACAGTTAAATGATCAAATAGTTCTATTTCTAACAATTCAATTTAGCATAAGTCAATAAATTTAAATAGTTCCAAGTATTGTTATGTATCATTAACAAATCAGTTGAACATCAGTAATTTGTTTACACACAGTTAAATGATCAAACAATTCTATTAGGCAAGGTCATTTCTTTACACACAATTTAAATGTCAAACAGTTCTATTTGACCCATACATAGGATTCTATCAGGTGCTACCACTACAGGCCAGAGTTGACCTGGGAACAATAGCAATGAAGGGGTCCTCCACATTCTAGGAGCTTCACCATCAGACTATTTAATGTCATATCTAGGACACATATGGTGGGGTGGGGGAGGAATTTAATCCTCTGCAGAAATGCAGTCATTGTATTCAACAGCCCCAGCCAACTGAGCTGATATAGGTTGGTGCGTGTGTTTGTATGTGTGTGTATATATATATATATATATATATATGTGTGTGTGTATATATATATATATATATATATATATATATATATATATATATCCTTATATTATCCAGCGCCAAGTCAGACGATGTGGGATTTTCTTTCTACAATATCCATATAATTCAAAATCCAAAAGAAAGCTCAATATAAAATGATGATAAATAAAGCACAGAGCAAATAATTTCATATAAAAGAAAAACACATAAAAATTAATCATATTTTTTGTAATAATATTTATTTCAGCACACCCTATATTTTAAAAAAAGTTAGATCTGCATCCTCAGACAAAGAAGATGAAGATCTATCATTTCAAGAAATATAGTGTGTGCTGAAATAAATATTTTTACAAAAAATTTGAGTAATTTTTAAAGGTTTTTCTTTCATATGGTGTCTGTGTGTATATATATATATATATATATAGAGAGAGAGAGAGAGAGAGAGAGAGTATTCTTCAATCCAATGAATCCGGAGTAGGGAACAATTCCGTCTGGACAAATAAATTATTCAAATTTTGAATATATAAATATTCCTGGTAAAGAGCTCAATGTAAATAAATTCACAGAGCAAATAATATTATTTCAAGAAAAAAACAATATTCAGATCCTCTGATGAAGTCCTATTAAAAATTATTTTAGTGTCCTTGATTCATATCAATGCCCTTAACAGGATGGAAATGAATTTATTATCCTAATGTGGTCAAATATTCTTTTTTTCTTGAAATAATATATATATATATATATATATATATATATATATATATATATATAATAAGTGTGTGCATATATATATATAAACCCATTTGCACAAGCAGGGTGGGACAAAGTTAATTTGTTGAGCAGAGTTTAACAGGTTTGAATCCAGGGTTTTATTTTACCTGAACCAGTAGCCATACTATGGTGAAGCAGTCCAGTCTGCCCTACTATTTACCTCCATCTATAAGGAGAATTGTTAGATTCATACATTTCTTGAGAGTATTAGCACTATTTGAAATGCATACAGCCATGTCTAGGATTTGAATTCCAATCACCATTTCCTATGATGGTAAATGTAATATGTATATATATATATATATATATATATATATATATATATATGTGTGTGTGTGTGTGTGTGTGCATATGTGCAAATATATATATACATATATATGTGTGTGTGTTTGTGTATATATGTGTGTGTGTGTGTGTGAAGATATGGACATATATGTGTGATTATATATTTATGTGTATAAACTGTAGAAATTAATATGCATATAGATGTATATATAAATTCAAAAATATCATTTGTGTAAATATACATATATTTCCTAATAATAATACCCTATAACAAGATACCTGTTCACTAAACATGCATATATATATATATAAATCCTCATATATATATAGTACATGTAAATTGCCATATTTTATATATATATATATATATATATATATATATATATATATATATATATATAACAATACATATTCAGGTATTGAGAGCAGGAGTAAAAGAATGTAATAACTTTGATATAAATCTGCTGTTCTTAATCCTGATCAAATCCTTTGTATCCTGTCACTTGTCAAGCAGAGACAAATATCACATCCAGAACAGTTAGGAATGCCAGCTGAACCTTTTCCTTACAAAACCAATGTTAACATCAGAACATTTCTGAATCAGTCTGTACGCTCTACATAAACTGTTTTACATACAAACATCTGAAGATAACCGACACAGATGAGTTGGCCTTAGTTTCCTCATAGTTAACTGGCATATCTTTTCCCAAGCTCAACCAGGCATATTATTATTATGGCATCTACTTCTGCTCTAAGAAGCAGCACAGGATTACTCTCTTCTTTCAGCAGTTCCTTAGAGATGTCTATCTCAGTGGGGTTTTTGGGGGTTTGTTGGGGTTGTTCATCTGCATAAGCTCTCTGGGCTGTGCCATCTTCTCAGAAGTCATCCTTGCAGGATCAGATAAGTGCTTTGGCAGATGCAAGATGGCTGATCTGATATACAGGAACTGATTCTGTCAGCTGATGAAGGCCGTCTCACAAGGCTGGGTAAAGCTAGCTTATAGACATTTGTAAATCGGTATAACTGGTCCTCATGATATTTTAGCAAGACAACGCCAAGCATTTACACAGATTGCAGTGAGCATGACGATACATAACACATTCATTCATATGTAAGGAAAGTAAAGTCTTGATTCTATCTGTTGTTCTATTTTTTTATTTTATCTATGGATGGAATCTAAGGCGAAGGTTCTTCCTGGAATAGAGAAAAGAACCCTGAATTTTGAGCATTTGTTTTATTTTCTAAATATGGTATGAGTTTATTATTTACAGGATTTTGATTATCTTTTGATTCCATATGAATACAAACTTCATTTTCATTACTCAGAACAATTTTACTAAGGGAATTCTTAATGATTTTTTATTCTTTGAATGCCTGTTTCATATTACTTTTTGCTTACGGAATTTGGAATTTTAAGCTATGATCTGTACTCAGTTGGTGAGACTTAAACTACACTGACTCTATCCCCAACAGAAAAAAATGTTGCCCTCAGTTTGACACTAAACTGTATCCATTGGTGAGGTTCGAGTTCTAAATGTTGATATGCCTTTAAACAAAACTCAAACTCCAGTTCTTAAGATCTGAGAAGTGTGGAGTAGCCCTTCATTGCCATTACTCCCAAGTCCACTTTGAGCTAGAGTGGTAGTACCTGTTAGGGTCTTGTCTATAGGTCAAATAGATCTGTTTAAAATTTATTCATATTCTATTGGAATGTTTGATATATATAACAATAAATTATTTGTATTTTTATGATTCAGGGTTTTCAGACTATTGTCTTCATCTTTATTGCTATATTCACAATGTTTCTGTCGATATGTCCTCCAGCCTTCTTCAGGTGTTTGTCAAACTCGGGAGCCAACACAGAACTTCAAACAACGTCCTTTATTTAATTCATAGGGATCACTTGTTCTGATTCCGTTAACCATAACTGAGTATAAGTACTAAGTATTCCTGTATTGTTACTCACCTGCAGTCAGTATTGAACCTGCAACCTCCAAGTGATTGTCTCTTAAGAACTTTAGAATGCACCTGCACCCCAATAGATAATCTAATGGAAATGTTGACCTTTTGTGTAGAGACAACCTACTTCAGGATGGGATCTGATATATACCAACAAGAAGAAGGACTGGCTATGGGTTTGCCATTGTCACCAGTATTGGCCAACAGATACATGGAATACTTCGAAGAAATGGCATTAGGATCTAGATGACTAAAGCCATCAATGTGGCTTAGATACTTAGATGACACATTTGTTCTCTGGCCTTATCAGGAAGATGTCCAAAAATTCTTGATCACGTGAATTCAGTCTGACCATCTATACAGTTCACTATGGAGAAAGAACAAGATAATAAATTACTCTTCCTCAATGTATTAGTAATGCACACAGAGCAAGGATTCAGGTCATCTGTGTATCGTAAGCCCACCTTCACTGGACAGTACCTCAATTTCCAAAAAATGTGAAGAAGAGAATAGTCTGTTGCTAACAACATTGAACAAAAACCATTCCTAGTGATATGGATACATATCAAGAAGAAATGATTAATTTAAGACATAACCTCCATCATAACAACTACCCAGAGTGCATAACATTAGTTCAAAGAAACCTGGATAGGAAGATAGAAGACAAAACCTGAAAACTCACCACAGTATGTCTGACCTATGTCAAAGGCTTAGCCGAAAGGATCCAAAGGATATGTAGTCCATATGACATCAGGACAATATTCACAAGTGGCTCAACTCTCAGGAGGTATCTCTTCTGTTTCAAGCCATCAACAGAGTTCAACATTATCAAGAACTGTGTGTACTCCATCCCTTGCAGTTGTGATAAAGTATATAAAGGTGAGACATGCTACCCACTAAAAATAAAGCTAGAAAAACATCGGAAAGCAGTAGTACGATACGAGGGGAAATTGAAAAGTCGGGTATAGCAGACCGTATATGGAAAGAAAAGAGAAACCATCTGCCCTTATGGGATAAAGTTAAAATAATTGGTAGAGATGAACACTGGAGAATTAGATGCCTTAAGGAATCTGCACATATGTTGGGCAACAGTGACCTGTTAAATAGACTAAGTATAGAGATGAATGCAATATGGGAACCAATAATCAAAAGGATTAGATAAAAAAAAAAATTAGAATACAAGTTCAGGTAAAACATCATACATAGTAGTAGTAATCATAGTGATGTGAGAACATTAAGTTTATAAATCCCAAAAATTCACTCTGAACTGTCCAGCGGGACACATAGTTATAGGTGTTGGTTCCCTAAGCTTCTAAAGAGACAATCATCTGGAGGTTGCAAGTTCATTCCTGACTGCAAGAATATTTAGCCCTTAACAGAACTAGAACAAGTGACCCCAGTGGATTAAATAAAGGATGTGGTTCCAAGTTCTGTGTTGGCTCCTGAGTTCAACAAACACCTGAAGAAGGCTGGAGGACATATCAGCTGAAACATTGTGAATATAACAATAGAGATGAAGACAATAGTCCGAAAACCCTGAAAAAATCATTAAGCTTCATCTCAAAAATTCAGACAACCAAATTATTTGTAGTAAGAATAGTTCATTGAAGTTATAATTGCTTAATTAGGATTATTATTTGTAACTTGAAACTATATATCTGTGTGTGGACAAATGATTATTAGTAAGTAAGAATAGTCACTTTAAACCATATAATATAAGTATTAGATAGTAATACTTGAAATCATACAACTGTGTGCAAACTATTTGTATAATACTTGTTATATAACTGTGTGCAAAAAAAAACTCTTCAACGACATAAAAACATGTAAATATGAATGGATAATGAATTCGATTCTTTCACCTCTAAGCATAAGATAACCTTAAACAGGTTGACATGCTATTAAAATCAATCAAGCAGCTGTCTGTGAAAAACATTGCCAACTATTAACTATATGACATATTTTTCTATGTTTGTACCATAAATAATGAATTATCTAAAATGAGTTTTCTTTCTGTTGTACTCTTTTTTAAGTTTCTCATTCTAAATGTTTAAGGATTTCCTTTGTGAAAGAAATTCAAAAAAATGAGCAACTTTAATTGTTTTGTTGATAACATTAAAATGCTGCTTTACTTTGATCTTTGGTTAAACAATTAATCTCTGTTCATTTACTGTAATTTTTAATAAAATTATATTTCTAATATGAAATCAAATATTAGGAGACATGAAATGTAGAAAGTTAACATTTATAATGATACTAGAAAGAAAAAAAATCAGAAGTTATTTGGAATAAACATTTTGAGTATGAAATTTTGGAAAAATTCCTTTGAACCATCCCAAAATGATAAAGGAATTGTTGATCAATCAAACCTGGAGAGGGACTCACAAGGATGGCAGTCAGTAACTCAATCATCTATGACTCAAAAAAAAAAAAAAAGAACCACAGAGGATGGCTGAGATAGTTTTGTAAATTATGGTAATAAGAATTTCTGTGAAATATCAAAAATAAATAGATAAAAAATAACAGAATCCTCAAGTGTTTACCTTGATAATGTAATAAATGTAATGACATTATGAAAAACAAAAATTAATTGAAAAATGTGTTATTTTCTTATGGAGTTTTATTCAAACTGAAACAAGATACATCTCTAGAGAAATAATATTATTCTCAGTGGCTTGTGAAATAAGTTTACTGAACTGTTATTGGCAATACTTTCTCATAAATGTTATCTATTTATATTTAAAATAAATATGATTTTATCAGTCTCATAAGCTGGTCTCACTAGAAGTAATGAAAAATTTTATTATTGTAATGAAGTATTACTCAACATTCAGTAAATATATATAAAAATTATTTAGTTTCTTTTCTGAAAGAAAAAGCTTTTTAAAAATTCAAATACATCCACGATTTTCTAGGGCTAGTAATCCTGTAGACTAATATTTAATATCTCTTTCTCATTTTTTACTTTTATACTTCAGTTTTTTTCCTTGTTTCTGTTTTTTTTTTATTTTTACCTTTAAACGTATCCTGTCTTTGCTTTCTTCTTCCTGTTTACTTGAGCGATTTGAAAAGATTTCATTCAACCAATGTTCTAGCATTTCAAACTCATGAATGATCATTTAAATATATCAATCAGCTAAACTAAGACTAAAATTGAAGTTATATCCTCATAACATCCTTGCTTCTGATCTTAACGTCTGATTTTAAAGTAGAAAGTTGCTGGGAATCTTTATACACTGTTTTGAATATTGACAATTTAATCTGGAAAAAAGTAATAAGAGTTTCTTAAGAAATTTTGACTGTTTTTACTGCTATGTCAAAGTTTGTGCATTTGTGTATGTCTTTATGAAGATGAGAACCAAGTGGAAAGTCCTCAAAACTGATTTTTATTTTTTGCATGACTATTAACTTGATCTTGGTCTCGAATATAGATTATGTAAGATTGATCTTGTTGGCCATTTGAAGATATTGGAAGTCAGTAGATGGCAAAATATGCCTCTTTTGGCCTAATCCAGTAATAGGAAATACAATTTTTTTCCATTCATAAATGATAGATAATGGGACGCTCCATGTTTTTCATATGTTTAGATGTTAATGAGTGAGTTGTTAAAAATGACTCAATGAATTTTAAAAAGCGAGAAAAGCAAGAAATGTTCAATATAAAAGAAATCTCAGAAATGGATAAAAAAATTTTTGTTAAAAACCCTTTTGCTGAGTACTAATGTCACATTCATATCTTTGTATCTAAAGAAACTTACTAAAATATATAGCAAAATTATTTCTTCCGAACATTTTTTCTCTTATCTTCCTCACTTCAAAATACTGGATATCTGTATTTTATCATCAACTATTTCTAGTCATCTCTAACTTTATTCTTATTGATCACAAATTTTAACAGCATGGGTAGACACAAGTCAATATTTTATGTTTAATGTTTTATTCTTTTCAGGTATATAAATGCCATTCACAAAAGAAAGAAAAGTCATATAAGCATTAAACATACAAATTGAAGTTGTTTCCATACATACTGTTAAAATCTTAGATCATTTGAACAAGAATTGTACAAGAACAAGTTTTCAGGGGGGGGTCTGAAAGATGCTATGCATCTCAAATTATATTAATTTTTCTGAAAGTACCTGTATATCAAAATTATTTCTTCCTAACATTTTGTTTCTTATCTTCCCCTCTCAAAAATACTAGATACTTCTGCTTAGTAATCAACTATTTCTGGTCATTTATAACTTTATTCAAATTTAGACCAAAGATACTGAAATTTTAAAGAGAGTTTGATTACAGTAACCATGGCTACATTATAATGGAATGCAGAATGAACTGAAAATTATTTGGTATCCAATGTTTTCCTTCACTTTATCATCTCTTCTGACTGCCTTGCTAGATTACATTTGGTTTCCATCAATATCTTAGTTTACTGGCTGATACTGTGTCATAATCTTTATTGTGGTTGGTCTCTAACCCCAAGAAATTCACCTAGAGAAGACATTATCCTAATATTCTCATCTTCCCCTCAAATATCCCTTAAAAACCATTTTCTGGAATCTGTTCATCCTCTTCAAAGTCCTCCTATCAAAATGATGTCAATGCCCAGAGCAAAGAAGATCAAATATCTTACTAATTAATGAAACATTTAAAGATGGCCTGAGTGAATTTCTTTTCATTGGTCCATCCCACTGCCTGGCACCTGCTAATCTGACAGTTTGATGATGTATAAATGAAAGCAGACTATGACCACTTTGTGGTCTAGGCTCCCTGTGGTCTCTTAAAGTGACTTTTTAGCTTAAACATTGCAGGATGCTAACAACAATTATATTTAGGTAAGGATAAATAAAGAAAACTATTTAAATCATTAATATCATATATTGCTGAGAAAAACAAGATTATTATTCTTTTATCAGTCAAATCTCCTGATTTCATTACAGAACAATGAGAAATTCTGTTTTAGCTATCAGGTATTCTAGAAATTAAAATATATGTTGTTGTTTTTTTTGTTTTTTTTTTTGTGTGTTTTTTTCCATTGGTAATGAAGATTTGGTAGACTACAAGATAATCTTATTTTTTCTCTCTCCTTGCCCAGTCTGCTGCGGCTGTTGAATACATCTACTGCACCTCTGCAAAAAAGTAAGACCTCCCTCCATTGAGTATCCTGGATATGACACTAAACAATCTGATGGTGAGGTTCCAGTGGTGCTGGGGCGTTGGGGAATGCAGAGCACCTCTTCATTGTCATTGCTCTAGGTCCACTCTGGCCTGTAATGATAGCACCTGATAGGATTCTATCTATGGGTTAAATAGAACTAAAAAAACTGCATTGTTTGAATTAGAACTGTTTAACTAAACTGAATTACTTGAAATAGAATTTTTTTTGACAATTAAACTGCGTGTTTAGGCTAAACTGAATTGTTTGAAATGGAACTGTTTTTGACATTGAAACTGTACTTATGCTAAACTGAATTGTTTAATATAGAACTGTTTTGACACTTAACTGTGTAAACAAAATCTATACTTATACTAAACTGAATTGGCTGAATTAGAACTGTTTGACTAAACTGAATAGCTTGAAATAGAAATGTTTTTGACAATTAAACTATGTACTCATGCTAAACTGAATTGTTTAAAATGTAACTGATTATTTGTATAAAAACATTTGGCATTAAATAACCAACAAAAGGTGATATGCCATAAGACCCAACCAACTATCTCTCTCCTTTTCTTCTTTCTTCTCTTATTTATACCTTTTTTAACTTCAGTTTTCTCCCTTCTCTACATTACTTTATGTTCTATTTTCCTTTATTTTTACTTTTAAAAAAAATTTCTTTTTTTTTTCAAAACTATTCTCTTTTCTCTTTCTTAGCTCCATGCCTATTTTCTTACTTCTATTTACCTAGGTAATTTGAAAAGATTTCTCTTGACTGATAGTTTTGCCTTCTCAACTTTTCATGATGCCACCATCTCAAAACTATTGACAAACAAAAATGTCAATACAAATATAAATGATACCATTGCTTAAGATGGGTACTATTCTAGTAAATTTATAAATTGAAAGGGCAAATGCAAAAAAACTTTTGTATAGTTTTATTTTGTCAAATTTTCCTATCTCTTCTCATTTTTCTCTTTTTCAGTAAGAAAATAAAAATATGAAATGCGCATTTATATAATATAAATAAATCTTTCTCCCTATCTCAGTTTATTTGTGTACGTTTATGAATTCATGATTATCAAAGATTGAGTGTATCTTTCTTGCTAAATTGTCAGAACATTTTCAAGACATTGCTTTCTATTAATGTCTTTGAGAAGATCTTTGAGTATGTCAGGTTTTTTTTTCCTTCATTTTTATTCAAATTTTTACTTTAGACATATTGTTGAATCAGCATAAAGATACTTTCAATTTTTTGAAAAGGCTTGATATGAACCTGATTTTAATGGCTTGGTTAGCTGGGGCTGTAGAATAAACCAACTGCAACTTCCTAAGAGTATCCTATGATATTAAACAATCTGATGGTGAGGCTTCAGCACAGAGTATCCCTTCATTGCCATTGCTCCCAGGTCTCCTCTGGGGTGGAATGGTAGCACCTGATAGAGTCCTATCTGTGGGTCAAATAGAACTGTTTGACATTTAAACTGAGAGCCAGCAAATGACTTATATTAAATTGAATCATTTGAAATAGAACTGTTTAATCATTTAACTGTGTGTAAACAAATAACTGATGTTTAATTAAATTGTTGGTGATATATAGCAATACTTGGAACCATTTAACAGTATGTTAAAGAATGATCTTAGGCTTGTTTAAAAACCTTATCCACAAAATGTGTTTACAAATCATATATAGTTAATATATATGTATAAAGAGGATTTGGCATTAAATAACCTACAATGGTTGATATGCCATAAAACCAAACCAAACCAAACTAAATCATGTATATTTAATATATATGTATAAAGAGGATTTGGCATTAAATAACCTACAATAGTTGATATGCCATAAAACCAAATCAAACCTGATTTTTAAGATTTCCTTCAACCAATTTACCAAGCACATTTTGTACATTGTTCTCAAAGCTGATTCTTTATTTTTTAAAAATATTTCTTTACTTCTATTTCTAAAGATTCACAGAAAATAAAAATAAAATGATATCCAATATTTTCCTAAAAGAATGTGCATTCTTGATAACCAATTAAGTTTCCTTTTTTCTTTTTTTCATACAATTCTAAAATTTTTAAAAAGCAAGACAAAATTTCATTAGTTGCTTTAAAAAAATCTCATCACAGCTAAAATTTTATTATTACTAGTCTGTAAGGTAATGAAAAAATTCTGCACTATAATCTATTTATACACATTTATTCGGAATTACTAAAATAAAAAAAAAACAATAACAAGATAGATTAAAAGGAAACTTTCTTGGATATGTTTAAAATGAGCATAATTTTGGTTTTGATATCAGTTACAGCTTTCAAAAATATTAATAAATTAAAACATTATGAAACATATTCTTAATCCTTGGTTGGTAAGCACTTTAAGAAAAAATTTCAATACTTGAAATAAAGCATCATGAAATGCCTTTGAAAGAGACATAAATCCCCTCCTTCTACCTGGTATACATAAATAACAAATGTGTGTGTGTGTGTGTGTGTAAGATATATGACTGAAAAAGCAAAAAGTGGATTATTGAAAGTAGCAATATTTATTCAGATAATATTTTGCTATTTGGCTTTATCAGTTACTATGAAATTGTCTATAAAATTAAAATAAAATCATTTTAAAATAATTGTGATACACCTGATGAAGTCTTACTGGCAAAACATAATTTGAAAAAATATTTTTAATTTCAGCAACTGATTTTTTATTTTTCTGTCATACTTCCTAACCATGCTAACAGATTATTATCCAAATTATATATATATATATATATATATATAAAATATAGATCACTTAATTCACTTCATTAAGTTTCACAATCTCTTGATTATCAAGTAAGTGTTGATTAGTTGAGTGATTTCCATGTTTCTTTTTATTGATATTCAGTCTATGATATTTTTGTATTAAGCATTGTTTTATTTGCTAATACTAGTACTGCCATTTTACTTTTTAAACAGCTGTTATAGTTTTTGTTTTTAATCAAACAGTAATTGTACTAATCTAAAGTGTGGATGTGTGTATATATATATATATATATATATATATATAAAAGAGAAAGATGGAATAAATACATCAATATATAAATATATATAAAGGATACATCATTTGAATATTTCATATATATATATATATATATATACCAGGCATTGGTCTAATGGTTAGAGTGTTTGCCCATGGCCCGGGAGACCTGCATTCGATTCCAGGTCGAGTCATACTAAAGACTAAAAAAAATGGTACTTGATGCCTCCTTGCTTAACACTCAGCATTATAAGGTAAGGATCAAGGGTAAAGTGGAGCAATCCAGGGAAAGGAGTAGCGCCCTCCCCTACACCTCGGTGTAGTAGCTATCAAAAAGGGAGACTTGGAGGTCACCCTCGACTATGGTCGCCAACTTTACTATATATATATATATACATATACACACACACACACACACACACAGAGGTGATACAACAAATGATTACATTATGATTTATTTATTTTGTAGTATTTGAATTAAAATACTAAAATAAGAATATTAATTAACAAAATTAGAAATTATATTTTTGGGAAATGTTTAAATAAACCCTATTTTGATCTTGACATCATTCTCATGGTTCAACAACTAATAAGTGGTATGAAAGTTTGTGAGCGCATTTTCCTGTGTTATCTTGTATTATATAATTTTCATGTAATGTCTTCTTACACCTTTAAAAAATTGGAACCAATCAAATTTTTCATATACTTTTGACTTATAACTACTAATGAAGGTGCAGATGATCTAAGGGTTATCAGCATCGAAAAATGGAATCAGTGTTCTGGGTTCAAATTCAAGATTAGACATTTTATATTTATTTTGCATCAATCCCCTTGGGAAAGGCAATTCCTCCCACTCCCAGGTATGGGGAAAATAGCATTACTCTTGACCTTTAGTTGGCAACCAATCTAAGAGAAAGATACCTCTTAATTCAGAACCAGGAATGGAATCCCTTGAAATGTCTTTTGCACCAAAAGGAATTTACCAGAATAAACAAGTCAACAACTCCTGCTGAGGATTTTATTGAATTTAGTTTGTATATCCTGCAATATTTTCTCTCAAAATATATTGCTAAAATTCAAATTTGGAGACTGAGGAGGTCATTCTATTGAACTTCTACCAATTCATCGTCTTGAAAGTTTATCATCAAAAACTTGATAAACTTTGTGATAATAATGTGCACATGTTCTATTTTGCTGAAAATATCAGGTTTTAAATTTTTTTAAATTAAGGATTATTTTTTTTCTAAAATAGTTGTTGAATACTTTTCTTGGTATCAAAAGTACAAATAGAATTTTTTGTTGTAAAAAGAATATTAAGGATTATTTTTGTTTGTATGATCCTATATCAAACTAAACTATTTTTCAATTAATATTCAGTATTTTCTGTACTTCTTTACCTAAACATAAACAATGTTAGTGTTAGTTTTGTATTTTTAACAGTACAAGGTTTATAAACTCAGTGTCCAGTTGTCTTCTCTATGACAAGTTACTAGTACTGGTTTCTGATTTGAAGTTCTCTCAACATATTTTACTGTCTGCTTAAATGGAAGAAGGTGGATTTTGAAGAATCATATGTTTTCAAATGCTGTTTACAGATAGTTATATTAGATAGCATTTTTAATAGCTAAAAGGCAGAATTGAAACTGCACTTCTTGTTCTAAACTGTGACTTTTGATGTCTCTATCAGCATATCTCTGCTATGAATTTAGTAGTCATAATGGAAATATGAATTTATTTTTCTTATATATTAAAAAAATAAAATTTTCTTTTAAGAAAACAGAATTCAATTTTTTCTCTTGAGAAAAAAAATTAAAAATTACAATCAGGTTAGTAATACACTGAGTTGTCCAATAGTTCCCAACTAAGTTCAAGTGGGGTTTTTTGTTGTTGAAAATTGGAAGTTCAGTTAGCTGGTTTAAATGACATTGGTGTGACAATGTTGCATCATAGAAAGCTCTGAAAATATTCCTATTCCAACCAATCGATTGTTGATCTTCACGGTAATATTCCCATCACTTCATCTTGTAGATTGGAAGTTATTTGAGGCTAACGATGGTTTTTGAGTGCTGTTCAGCCATCCAGCATTTTCAGAGGTATTTAGTCCTTCTCCATCTTTTTTTTTTTTCATGCCCCTTTTCACTGCACAACAGGGAGCATCAAATTATTAACAAGTGAACATTAAATTTTGCAGCCAGTGGATACAACTTGAGTTCCTTGTTCATGCATGACAGCAATCAGTTCAGAAATGAGCTTTGGTCAGCCATGGTTGTCGGTCACCAACAGCCATTGGGCCGAAAGCAGAGGTTCATTTGCAGATCAACTCATCACTGGCTATTGTCTGCTGGAGCACAATTTTTAACCTGTAAAATCAGGTAGCTCATTGTTACGCACATGTTCAGCTTTTGCACATGTCAAGTAGATGCACTTTGCGTGCATTAATGTAGTTGATTGATAGGTTCAGGATCAAAAGTCAGCACTGATCATTGTCTGTTACAAGTTCTTAAAGGATACCTTGCTTATAAATGCAGACATCTTATAGATATGTTTATATGTGCATGACCTTCATACACACAAAGACAAAATACACAGAAATACATATCTAATTGAGTTTGCATGTGTTTTATTATCAGATGTCATAGATATGCACAAACAGGGAGATTAAATATATATGAACTTATATGCATACATAAAACGGTGTACTGGACAAAAATGCCTACTTTCTGCTTTTGATCAAGAAGTATTTGATCAAAAAGAAAAAAAAAGCTGTAGATATACTGTCAATAACTATTAGGAGAGTCATTAGCATTACAAATTTTGTATGGACAATTGAACACTTCATGCTCTTGATATTGTTAATGTTAGGCTAATCCTTCATCAGGTGTATAAACTGTAAAAAGAGGAAAAACATTTCTTCAGAAATTGGCGTCACTTTTTTGAAGGAATAGTAAAAAGCTGCAAATTTTGATGTTACAATTTTTTTTTTTTACATGTAAACTTTGTGATTATAAAAGTTATCATTAATGGGAAATGGACTTGGCAATCCAAGTTCAATTCCTGGATGAGGATGTTTGCATTTCACTTCACATTATGCCCTTGAGAAAGGCATGAATCAGTCTCTTCTCTCCTCAGCTTTGAGTAAATAGTACTGTAGACTGGGCACTTTAACCTTGGTATGACACTTCCTTTAAGAGAAATAAAACTCCATATTCAAACCAGTTGTACTCTATTTAAAGATTGGCCTTGTCTCACAAGCTATCCATAATGGAGAGGTTGGGTAAATACAAAAATATATATATTGATTTATACATATATTGTCATCCACAGACAGATCTGTTTCATTCTATCAGGACTCATCAGTGTGGCTAGACAGGTGCACACACACACACATATATATATATATATATATATATATATATATATATATATATATATATATATAAATAAACAGGTAATGTCTTCATTAGATCACTATCAAAATTAACTTGTCTGGCTGATGATGGAGTATTGTTGAACAAAAATCTAGAAGAAGGAAAACTCTGAATTCAAACCAGCTGTACTCTGCTTAAAAGTTATCCTTGTGTCATGTCCTGAGAAGTTTGGGTTAATACATATATATAGTCTTTAGATATGAATTATTAAATATTGACCTTTTACTAATAAGTTAAAAGTAAATGGATTATAATACATAATGCAGGGAACAATAAAAAAGAGAATTTCATACCAATTTATTTAAAGTTTTTATCATCCAGTCTTCTGTATTTATTGTTCATATTTGATGCATTAACATTTCAACGGATTCTCAGGTAATTTTGAGTCTTATTTATAATTTAATCTTTTCACTGTCTAAAAACACTTGTCCAGTAGACTGTTTTTAAGATATTAAAGATAAAAGTAACTCTAACAAACACCAAGCTTGTATATAAACACTGTTTGATTAATATATAGGGTTCATTGGCTGTTTTGGTAAGATTTTGGTGTTTATTCACATTATCATCATTATGAATAGAAGTGATATTTTTTGATTCTTTATCTGAATATTTATAAAGGTACTTGTAACATAAGAATTACTATAGGAAATGACCTCAATGAGCTAAATTCAAATCCTGGATGAGATTGTTTCCCTTTGGGAAAGGCATGAATACTTCTCTTCATCCACCATCTACAGTTAATTGTAAGGTAGACTAGACTCTTTATGTTTTATAAGGCAAGAAGGAAATACTTCAAATTAAAAATCCAAGGATTATTCTTTGGAAAATTTGTGGCACTCTAGTATCCCATTCTTCTGTGATTAGCTCATCCAAAAAGTATTGATGGCCTTATGCAAACCTTCATCACTATAAACAAATCACCTGTGCGCCCAGCCCACCCCAGCGGTTCATATCTTTAACCAAACTATTGGATACTCAAATGGGATCTTTATCAATGAAGCACTGCCTTGATATGGATATAGACGGAAGCAAATAGAATAAATCAAAAATTATTGAATGAAGAGTCAATTGATTAATTTTCACTCTGTGATCAGATGTGGAAGATTATTTTCTGATTCTTTCCAATTTTTTTATGTTTATTCTTATTTATATTTATCTATATAAAAGTCAGTCAGGGAAAATTTTGTCTATTTAAGTGTACTTTAATTTTGTGGTATGAATGATTCTAAAAACTTGGTTTCAGTGATGTATTCTGTGACATCTCAACCCTGTTGGTAGGACTTAGAATATGATGACTGTATCTTTACTGAAGGGCAATACACCTTCAAAAAGGGATGTCATGAGTATAACATTAAACTGCATCTGGTGATGAGCCTCTGGTTTTGGAGTACTCCTTTATTGTCATTACACTCAGGCCCACTCTGATCCAGAAGGGGAGAACCTATTGGTGTTTTATCTATAGATCAAATAGATAGGAAAATTATTAGTATTGGATAGAAATACTTGATACCATATAGGTGAGTTCCCATGGAGTTTAGGCTAAAGTGCTGGACTGCAACATCATAGTAAGTAAGTTTAAACTTCACTTGCACTGATACATTCAGTTTCAAACTAATCCCCTTGAGAAAGGTATGTACCACCTCATCTTTCCCCTCTCCTGTAATGGGTTGATTACTATTATTATTGTCCTTCAAAAAGGATGGCTTTGGCACTAAATAAGTTTGACATGCTATTTAGAAAAGAAACCAAACCAAACCAAACCAAGCCTTGATACAATATGACAGTGTGCAAAAAAATTATCATCATTAGAATAATTAATGTGAGATAGGAATACTTGAAATCATTTAACTGTAAGCAAATTATTTGTATTAAGTGTCTTGAACTTATAATTGTTTACTAAGGATTGTTATTAGTTACTTGAAACTATATAATTGAAGTTGATATGCCATTAAACAAAGAAATAAAACTAAAACCATATAATTGCTTGCAAATTATTGGTGTTGTATAAGAATAATTGAAACCATATAAGGTGTAAAAACACATGATATCATTAAATAGGAAGAGTTACTTTAAAACATATAATTGTTTATAAATTATTAGCATAAGATCAGAATACTCAATACCATACATAATTGTATATGAATTAGTATCAGATAGGACTACTTGAAATAATGCAAATGTGGGCAAATAAATGATTATTGACTAATAAAAAAGTGCTGTAAAAAATCTATATTGGATCATTAAAAATATAATTATTGCAATTAAACATTGAGAAATAAATCCAATTTTAGAATTAAAAACCTTTAAGGAATTGATATAGCATTAAGCAAATAAACCAACCCAAACCATTCGGTTGCATCTGTTAGTTCTGCAAAATCAAGAACCTGTGCCTGGAAAGCCTTTCTTCCTTTCTTTGATGCAGATCTGGGCAAGGTTATAGGAAATATAAGCATTTTCCCATGGAGCTAGTTTCCTAATATTGTCAAAGGGAAGAGTAAGGGCCAATACAAATTGCTAGCTGTTGCTGGAGTTGCCAGAACAAATGAATGTATGCATACTGATAGCTAATTTTGCATACATATAAACACATACACACACACACGCTCACATAACCTATTTATGTCCACACATGTATATATAGATACATGCAAAGATCCCTTATTCATGTGTACACAGAAAATTGATAAAGAGTATAACTTATATATATAAGTATGTGTATACAACTATATATATTTCAGATCTTTTGTTCATGAATGCAGCATACAGTTATATGATCTTGCATGCTGTCTGAGAGATTTTTTTGTACATCTAATTAATGAAGACAAGTTATTTTTCATTTCATATTTCATTTTTCTCTCCATAAAAATATAACTTCATTCCTTTGAAATGAAGCACAAAAATTATCCAGAATTTTGTACTGTAATCTAGCACTTTTCTCTGGCCTGCCATTCATAACCAGACCTTATGGAATAATACCGATTTTAATTAATGTTTACTCTTATTCATAATTTTTCATGGTAATAGATTTTGTTTGCCAACTGCTTGTCATATACTTAACAAAGTATGGAAGCACCTAAGAATCAATGTCAATTGTCCAAAATAATCAGAATGCTTTGATATTAGTTGTAGATTTTCTTCTGCAGGGTGTCCTTTAATTTGATCAGCTAATTTGAAGGACATCTACACACTCTGATGACAGTTGTAAGCTCTGTGAAAACAATAAAATAGCTATATGTAAACTAATGAAATCACCAAGGACGAGGACATTAGTCTAAAGAAGTTTAGAAATGAGGAGTCATCTCAAAACTTCAGAAAATATAACTCTGTGTTCATATATCAGTAAATACTCATAAATCATCTGCTTTTATTTACGTACAAACCTCTCTCTCTCTCTCTCTCTCTCTCTCTCTATATATATATATATATATATATATATATATATATATGTATACTTTTGCAGCCATAAGTTAAGGAACAGAACCACAACAAATATCTAAATGAATTTTACATGAAAGAATTTGCATGTATGTTTACTAAATTTACTTTTACAGTAACTTAATAGTCAACTGAAAAAAAACAAAAGTATACATTTTTGAATGGTCAAAAGTTAAGGAATGCATCATAAATCCTTGTTAGATCAATATATAAACTAAAAAAAAAATTCAATATTTAGTGAGTTTTCCTTTGCATTAGATTACCTTATTGCATCTAATTGAGCCAATTAACTTCTTATAAAAGGTGGTAGTGATACTTTACCCATCTTTCAGAATACCCCATAAATCATCAATATTTTGAGGTTTTCTGTTCTGAGCTTTCTCTCCTATGATTTTCAATACATTCTCTATAGGATTCATATCTGGGCTTTGTGGTGGCCACTTCATAACAGCTATTCCTTCCTCTTCCAGAAAACTGTTGTATCATGGTAAGGAAAAGATACACAGTGAAATAGAGTTAATTAATTAATAACTCAAGTGGTACAGTACGACTAGAATTATAAGTCTCACGGTGTTGGTGTTACATCTGAAGTTGGTCTTACTACTGACCGACATCCTTTCAGAGCTGTCTCTCTTTCTGTTTCTGCTTTTGCTCTCCCGTGCTTAAGAGACACAGCGTCTTTTATACTTCCGCGATACTGGAAGTCATGTGGCTAGGCATTTTGTCTTGTATAAATATTGAAGTTTCAGCTGTCCTTTTGCATAAGTGAGGAAGATCATGCTGGTGAAGAAGTTCTTTATAAACTGAGGCATTAATATTACTGAGAAAATGAACAATGGGTCCTACTCCCGCTGAAGAAATCATCCCACACACTATTACGCTCGCTGCTCCAAATTTCACAGTTTTCTTAACACATAGAGGGGATAAGAATTCACCCTTTTTATGTCTTACTAACCTCTTACAATCAGATCCAAACAAATTGAATTTAGATTCATCACTAAAGTGAACCATATTCCATTGTTCCTCTGTCCACAGGATATGCTCTGGGGCGAAGTCAAGATGAACCTTTTGATTTTTCTTTGAAATCAAAGGTTTGCAACCTGGAATCCAGGCCACTAATTTTTCCTTATTTAACCTATGAGAAACAGTTTTTCTAGAGATTGGCTTTCCTGTTTGCTCACAAAATGCATGAGAAATAGATGTTGCTGTATCGAAACAGTCTTTTAAAGACATTTTAACAATCATCCAATCTTCCCATTTGGTTTACATAGGAAGCCTGCCAGCTCTCAGTTTTAGTTTAAGTGTCTTGACAGCCTTAAATCAACTGATTACACTATAAACAATGCTTTTTGACCTTCATACAATGCTAGAAATTTCAGAATACAATTTGCCTTCTTCATTAATTGCTAAAATGAGCTTTTTCTCTTCTCAAGTTAAACAATTATGTGCTTTTGCCTCCATCATGCTTAAAAATAGTTTCAACATTGTATGACAGTTGACTATAAATCAAAATTAGCAATCAAGTTGTTTAAAAATTACCTAAATTACTATGATTCAACAGTGTTCCTTAATTTTTGCCCATGGCAAAATGTATAATTTTTTTTTTAGCTCACTATTAATTTACTATCAAAAAATTTTGAAAACTTTATAAGTAATAAATACATATATGTTCCAATTTTATTTTGTGAAAATTTCTTGAATGTATGTGCAAATTTTTTCAAGTAAAAATCATTTAAATATTTGTTGTTGTTCCGTTCCTTAACCTATGTCTGCTACTGTGTGTGTGTGTATATATATATATATATATATATATATAAACACATGTACTTATTTGTGTATAAATACATCAGTGTGACCCTTAAAAATATCAATCTAATATATATATATATATATATATATATATATATATATATATATATATGTGTGTGTGTGTGTTAGATTTATGTTGGTGGAAGGCACTCATGGTGTAATGGTTCTTGTAGGAAATGGATATGGCAATACAAGTTAAAAATCCTAGATGAGGCTAGTTTGCATTTTACATTGTACTAATACCCTTGGGAAAGGTATTCATGCAACTATTGTCCCTCCAGATATTGGCACATTGTAGGGCTGGCTGGGATTTTAACCTTGATATGACAACTGGTCTAGGAGAAAGAAAACTCTGAATTCAAACCTGTTAAACTCCATTTCAAAATTGACCTTGTGTTATATTCTATTTTTGTGGAGGACTTGGGTAAATACATATGTCTATATTCATTTTTTCAATATAAAAATTAAATACAAATCTCCTTATCAACTGGGGCTATTGAATACAGTGTCTGCACCTTTACAGAGCAGTAAGATGCTCTTAATGAATCCTGGGTATCACAATAAATTATATCGGTGATGAGGCTCCAATCTTGGAGCTTTGGGAAATGTATGGTTCCTTTCATTGCCATTACTCTCAGGTCCACTCTAACCCATATAGGTAGTACCTGTTAGGGTCCATCTATGGGTCAAATAGGACTGTTCAACCATTTACTATGGATTAGTAAATTTGAAACCATACAGCTGTGTGCAAATTATTTATATTACATAGGAATACTTGATAAATAGAAACACTTGAAACCATTTAACTGTGTACGAACAAATGATTGATATTAAACAGAATTTAGGTGTTTGATAGGAATACTTGAAGTTATTTAACAGTGTGCAAACAAATGATCTCTAAAAATAAAGTTACCAACTAACTATTAACACACAAATTATATATATATATATATATATATATATATAATTTGGGTTTAAATAACCCACAGTAGTTGATATGCTATAAAATACCAATAAACAAGTTGTTCTTTCTACAATACCCAATATCTGAAACAGAGCCACGATAAAATCAAGTGGCAAAAAGAAAACATTTTTACAATGGTATAATCCATCAGATGTTTGTGATATGACATGTCTTCTTGAATATATATAAGTACACTAACATATATCACTGGATATCTATTTATATATCAGTTTTGTGAAGTTACCATATTTTTCAATGCATTAGGCATAAAGATTGATTGCATTAGCTATTAGATTTTGCTGCACAAAATACAAGATACATTTGTGATCTTTTATAAATAAAAACAAAATAATTTTGATCTCCTTTTCTTTAGACATCTTGAATACTAAAAATATGCTTTCTGCGCAATCTTTTTAAAAACAAAAATTGTTTTCTTTTTACAAGAAAATCTGCTACTTTACTTTTTATAAGTATTTGAAGAAACAGACAATTTGCTTCTAATTGCTATTTGGAAGTTGTCTAACTTGGATATTAATTTGAAGACCCTCTTCTCAAAATCATTGGTGGCCCCTACAATCTTGAGCTATAAAAAACAGATTTTGTGCTTACTTATGAATAGTATTTTCTGTAGCTCTTATATAGCTTCTTTATTGCAAGTACTTCTCATAAGTATTTTAACTAGTGTAAAATCTGTTTTTTTATTGCCTGAGCTTATAGGGACCATCAAGGATTTTTAATAGAGAGAACCCAAATTAACTTATTTGAATGGCAACTCTTCTAAATAGATATGTAAGTTCATCTTTTCAATCTCCTTGATTAATTCCAGAAAGAAGACAAAAAATTTCACTTATCAATTTAATTCTATGAAAAATAGTGAGATTTCCTGTGGTATAAGAATTCAATGGCAGCCTCAAAGTAAGCAAGTTGTAATTTAAGTCACACTATGATATTCACTTTTGGTCTGATCCCCCCTAGCTATGGGTTAAATCGTATCACTGTTGTTCTTCTACAAAGATGGATTTGGCACTAAATAACCCACAAAGTGTGATATGCCATTAGACAAAGAAACCTAAGTAAACCAAACCAAACCTATCAAAAATATAATTTTCTAGAAATTTAGCATTTAGAACCAAAAAAATATGACTAAATGTATCACTTGTTATGCTGATTGCAACAAAATTTTGTACTTGTATAATTTTCCTGTATTTAATTCTCATGACAAAGTAATTAAAAGAAAATAATCTGTGTGTACAAATACTTTTAAACAGCATTTTGAATGTTAGACTCAAAAAGCTAATAATTGTATATAAAAAAACTTGAAAACATTCAATTGACATTTTAAAGGTAATATGATACTTTTAATTTAAATGTGTTATCTTGAATTTCCCCGTCAAGATCATAACAGTGAGATTTGCTTACTGCAGAATATTTTCCAAGACACTCAGCTGATATATATATATATATATATATATATATATCCTCAGAACTAAATTGAATGATGAACTGAGGCTGTAGAATATACTAACTGTATCTCCACACACACACACCAATGAGTGTCCTGTATATGACACTAAATTATCTGATAGTGAGATTCCAGTTCTGGAGTTTGGGGAAATGTGGAGTACTCCTTCATTGTCATTACTCTCAGGTCCGCTCTGACTTGGAGTAGTAATACCTGTTAGGGTCTCATCTTTGGGTCAAATAGAACTATCTAATCATTTACTATACTTGAAACTATTTAATTGTGTACAAACAAATGAACTCTAGCTTGTTTAAAAATAATATTACCTACAAACTATTCATTTACAAATTACATGTATAAACCAGATTTGGCATTAAATAACCTACAAGGGTTGATATGCTATACAACACAACCAAACCAATGTTAAATAAAAAATAAAAAATTTGCATCTAATCAGTTTGTTTTGAGAGTTATAGAGTAATTCTTATAAAGGATGTAGAAAGTGCCGATCATCATTATTTGAAAAAGCACATGATCTGTTTTTATTTCTTAAAATTGCAGGATCCATGCTGCATTTTGAGCAATGAGAAATTCAAATTGCAAGTAATGCAACTTTTCTGAATAGCATATGCATTTGCCTATTCAATGTTTTTGGATTCTTAACAAGATTTTTGAAGGATAAAAAAGCATGTTCTTTTTGGTGTATATTTTCTTTCATTTAAAGATTTAATTTCATTAAAAGAATATTTTCCAGATATTTAGCATTCAATACTACAGAACGTGACTGCAATAAAATTTGGTTCTTCTTGCATAATGTCCCCTTTTTTTAGCTCTCAAAACCAAATGAAAACCAGAAAATTGTCTCTTTGTTCGAATACTTAGGATCTGTACTGTGCATATCTACATCAATTCATTAATTGTTCAGACTTATCTTTTCATCTTTCTTGATTCAGACAAAATGTTCTGCTAAAACCAATAAAGATGAGAATATTACTCTGAACACCTCATGAAATAATGATGCTAAGTTATCTCAGAATTTCAGAGGATACATATGTATAAATTCAAATGCTGATCAACACATAAGCATCATATGTATATATCTGTGTATAGATCTACATTTAGGCACACAGATATAGACACTCATGTATATAATTGAAAATAGATACAGACTTATGCATATACTTGTATACTTGTTTCACAAAAGATACAAATCATATAGTATTGCTCATAAATAAGTACACTTTAAATGATTTTGGATTAAAAAAATTAATCTTCCCTCAAACTAAAGATACCAGAATTTTATTATTTTTCATCATCATCATATCATGCTAACAGCACAAATTTGTCTGACTCCGTCTGTCTCTATCATCCATTCTCTGCCAGCAGGTCCTCTGAACTACATCCAGTGTCTGCACAAAACTGATATAAGTAAGTTCTTTCTAGTCAGCCAACATTGACGTGTCCTCCTGTATCATTTATTAAACTCTACTGCTCTGAAATTCTTTAACAAAAAATAAAATTGCAAAAAAAAATATGAGGTATTTATTATGTTTACTTCATATTTTAGAAATAACACTAGAAATAATGAAAGCCTGGCATCTTTTGTTCAAAAGAAAATTTAGTTTTTTATAAAAAATTGTTCAGCATGTATTTATTTATCAGTGAGACTGACATATGTACATGCATGCACAGACACACACCCTTATGTAAATATATATATACACACACATGCATACATATATATATATATATATAGAGAGAGAGAGAGAGAGAGAAAGACGGAGAGATTTATTTATGTATAGACAGGGCCAGTGTGTATTGTCCCTAAACAACAGGGGAGTCTTCTTGGAGATCCCGGTTGGGCTGGTTTCATATATTTTCTATGAATACCACTTTATGAAAATTGACGTGTAGTAGAGTTATGGTTCATATATTTCATATGAATACTACCTTGTGAAAATAAACATTTAGTAAAGTGGGGGCCCTGTATCATAGATTTAGGGTGGTAGGTATTAGACCCTACAACCAGTCCTCTGTGTGTGTGTGTGTGTGTGTGTGTGTGTGTGTGTGTGTGTGTGTGTGATATCCATTTACCAAACCTAGCTAAGTTTGGCACAAGTCCCGACCTATGTGGCACCCAGCAGGAATTGAACTAACAATGGTCTGCTTGCTTAACCCTTACACATGTGACATACATTCTCACATATACACAGGTATGCTGATATTTATCAGTGGATACATACTCCTGTTTATAGCCTTTCACTTAGGCAACCTGTTACCCAAAAATACCCAAACAGAACTCCTAAGTTTACCCTCCAACCCTGTTACAACAGTTTGATCCAACAAATTCTATTACATTCTCTTTTAATTCTTCTAGTTTTGTACCTTTTTATTTATTATCTCTAACCCTCT
Source organism: Sepioteuthis lessoniana (assembly GCA_963585895.1). NCBI lineage: Eukaryota > Metazoa > Mollusca > Cephalopoda > Myopsida > Loliginidae > Sepioteuthis > Sepioteuthis lessoniana. The sequence goes on along the minus strand of OY757917.1, from coordinate 99,572,159 downwards.
TTCTCTCTCTCTCTCTCTCTTTGCTAAACCAGTTCAATGCTTGAATGAATATGAAATAAGAGAAATGTGGGAAATTTTACCTTTATTTCTTCCCATGACTAATATCTTTGTGCTTTAATAGAAGAGGAATATTTTTTTTCATAGCAAATAAATAATCCCTAGTCATGAGAGATTTTTTGCTTTAAAAATATTTTTCGAAATGTTCCCAAAGAAAAATAAGAAAATAATATGCTATTTGTTTACTTGTTCTGTATTTTCTTAAACTTTTTGTTTATTCTTTATGATTAAGTTTGTTGATTTGAAATTTAAACTCATTGGATCTCCCACCAAACTGGCTCAATTAGTTAAGAATAATAAGACTTTTGTAGATTTCTTGTATTTTGTTAATTTCTTTTTTTCATGCCAAGAAAGTTAACCTATCTTGGTAATACTATAAAGAAACTTGAAATATTAAATTCTTTTATTAATAATCTCCTCTAAAAAGGAATAGAAATTTAGTATTTCTTATAATAATTGGCCACCACAAGAAGAAGAATTCATTTTTATAAGGTGAGATCTGTTTGCTCCACTAATAATGAGAAAATTGGTATTATAAATTATAGAAAGAAACCTAACAATACATTTATCATTCCTAAAAAGGAACAAATTTTAAGTTAATCTAAGTTACAATTATATGTTTTGCAATGAGATACTACACATGCTTAGTCTGGACCAAATTTCTATTGCATCATGTTTTGCAATGAGATGACATTAATGCTGACTGTGGAAGAAATTCTAATTGCATTATGTTTTGCAAGAAGATATGACTTGTGCCAAGTCTTGACCAAATTGTAATGGCATCATGGTTTGCAATGAGATACTACACATGCTTAGTCTGGACCAAATTTCTATTGCATCATGTTTTGCAATGAGATGACATTAATGCTGACTGTGGAAGAAATTCTAATTGCATTATGTTTTGCAAGAAGATATGACTTGTGCCAAGTCTTGACCAAATTGTAATGGCATCATGGTTTGCAATGAGATACTACACATGCTTAGTCTGGACCAAATTTCTATTGCATCATGTTTTGCAATGAGATGACATTAATGCTGACTGTGGAAGAAATTCTAATTGCATTATGTTTTGCAAGAAGATATGACTTGTGCCAAGTCTTGACCAAATTGTAATGGCATCATGGTTTGCAATGAGATACTACACATGCTTAGTCTGGACCAAATTTCTATTGCATCATGTTTTGCAATGAGATGACATTAATGCTGACTGTGGAAGAAATTCTAATTGCATTATGTTTTGCAAGAAGATATGACTTGTGCCAAGTCTTGACCAAATTGTAATGGCATCATGGTTTGCAATGAGATACTACACATGCTTAGTCTGGACCAAATTTCTATTGCATCATGTTTTGCAATGAGATGACATTAATGCTGAGTGTGAAAGAAATTCTAATTGCATTATGTTTTGCAAGAAGATATGACTTGTGCCAAGTCTTGACCAAATTGTAATGGCATCATGGTTTGCAATGAGATACTACACATGCTTAGTCTGGACCAAATTTCTATTGCATCATGTTTTGCAATGAGATGACATTAATGCTGACTGTGGAAGAAATTCTAATTGCATTATGTTTTGCAAGAAGATATGACTTGTGCCAAGTCTTGACCAAATTGTAATGGCATCATGGTTTGCAATGAGATACTACACATGCTTAGTCTGGACCAAATTTCTATTGCATCATGTTTTGCAATGAGATGACATTAATGCTGACTGTGGAAGAAATTCTAATTGCATTATGTTTTGCAAGAAGATATGACTTGTGCCAAGTCTTGACCAAATTGTAATGGCATCATGGTTTGCAATGAGATACTACACATGCTTAGTCTGGACCAAATTTCTATTGCATCATGTTTTGCAATGAGATGACATTAATGCTGACTGTGGAAGAAATTCTAATTGCATTATGTTTTGCAAGAAGATATGACTTGTGCCAAGTCTTGACCAAATTGTAATGGCATCATGGTTTGCAATGAGATACTGTTAATGTCGAAAAATTTAAGAAAGCAATATTGTAATTCTATTGTATAACTAAGGAAGTCTAAGATCTGAGACCCTGACAAAATGTTGGAATTGTATAATGTAAAAAACACTCTTTACTGCTTTACTATTTTACAGTACAGAAAACCTTATTTTATATTCCCTTCAAAATTTTCATTGAACAGAAAATATTTACTGAAATGGAAATTGTATCATTATAATACATTGCTGATAATTTTAAGTTGATGCAATGCAATTTGACTTTAGTTTGGGGAGAAGTATTATATATTCAAGTGAATTTCCCTATGATGGCCAGGAATGGTACAAGGCAATTGTTCATTAGCTCAAACTCTTCAGCTAAGTATTATTAATTATGAAGGGCTTAATGTAAAACACTCAGAGAACATTTGTTATTGAGCGAATTCTTTAATGACATGATTCTCCAAATTGTTGTTGCAACTGCTTAAAGACTATTTCCTTCTTATGGCAGATCAGGAAAGTTTTAATATCAAGCCAGGCATTTAGTAAACAAATTACTAAGGTGCATAAAGTGACAAATATTTTTTTAAATATCAGGCTTGATAAAGTTGATATTGGTAAAATGAAAACTTCCTAAACCTTCTGAAAAAAATGTTTGCACCATTGCAACTACTTATAGAATGAGTTATGGTAAAGCCACACTTTCTATCTATAGTGTGTAGATCACTTTCAGAATTCTCATGGTGCCTTTGTTGCAGTAAAGATTTCTTTATACTTCTAAAGACATTGACACTACTATTAAAAGCTATCTTTCTAAACACAAATCTACAAATTCATTTATTTCAACTTAGTAAAAATAAAGACTTGGTGTTAATGTTATGAAAAAAATTAAGAAGGCTTTTTGGGGAACTATTGATTTTAATCCTTTACAGAATTTGATCTGTATAGAGATATTGTATTAATATTCTATATGATTTCTGCAAAGATTTTTTTTAAGGTTGATGTAAGAAGATATTAAAAAAGGGAGATCACCAAGGAGGCATGACAAACAAATAAATATAAAGTCCCACACTTAACAAGGCTGGAAAATACTTGCTATAACTAGTATTTAACTAAGAATATTTTAATGCTTTTCTATGAATATAAATAATGGTTTTGGTGGTGGCTGTCATGACATTGCTGTATTGATATTGTTTATCACTCTCTTTGCACATCATAAATGAATAATTGAAACAACTCTGAAACTTATTCAGGTTTACAGACAAATTTTTATTTAGTTACTGAAAATCAGACCGACAGGTGGGATTTTAGACTACTTAAGTTTGCCATAAATTCATTCGTCTACTTTTTATTGCCACTGAAAAAACAGGTATAACACCAAACTATTTTTGACTGATGACTTATAAGTTAATAAATGTTATCCCCCAGGTAGCCATTACTTATATCATGAATGTTAACACAACACTGTTTTTTAAAAGGTTGGGGGAAAGTCATAGAAAAAAGTTTATAACTTTGATTTCTGGCTAGGATGTTTTCAACTAGATTTCTATTTATTCAGTTAAACAAAAGAATAAAAATTTGGTATGGCTAACCTGACGAATAAAAAGTAAGGGTTCAGTTTAGCATTATACTTATTTTGTAAATTAAAAACTTGCTAAGAATTTCAAAATCTTTTGAATTTACAAAAACCAATATGCTTGATCAAGTCATGCTATTACATTCATTTTTGGACTAATACCCTTGGAGAAACTATGAACTCTCTTATCTCACCAGCTATGGGTTAAGAGTACCACTACTGTCTTTCTACAAGAATGGCTTTGGCAGTAAATAACCTATGAAGATTGATATACCATTAAACTAAACTGAACCAATATACTAGAGAAATGTTTCAGGTTGCTATCAGTAACTAGAGAAAATTGAGCTGCTATTGCTCAAGCCATTTTTGTTTGATATGATGTTTATTTTAGGATAAAGATCATTAGCTCTAAATTGTGTAATTTGTCCTTAGTTATATATCTCTAGAAAAAACCAAGAATTATCTGAGATAAAAATAATATACAAAAGCACATTTTGTTTAATATAAATTTATTCTATTTGCTATTAATCATTTTTATAAAATTTACAGTCACCCTGTGAGTGTTTGTGGTAATATACTTATGATAATTCTATTTGTTTCTTGTCATTCCTGATTAAATTCAATTGAATGTGTTTGGGCATTTCTAGGGAAGAGTTACTCCTTTATCTTAAAGGTGCCTTTAAAACACTCTTTGAAGTCAAGAAAGTTCACATGTCAAGTTTCATCAAAATTAACACATTAGCCAAAGAGTACTTATTACTTTCAAAATTTCTGGTCTACCCTACAAGGGAAGTACTCTAGCAGGTGCCAGTTTTATTTGCTGTCTAGATTATTTTCTAATCAATTTTAAGCAGAAATATTCCAGGCACCTCAGGAATCAAGTGTTCCTATTCCTTCCTCACCAACAAATACTATTAAAATACTATTTGAGGTGAAAAAAATCCACATGTTAACTTTTTTACAAGATTGGTCCATTAAGTAGGAATCCATAGGTAACAAGCACACAAAACAAATTATGTGTATAGATTAGTCTTTTACCTTTTGTCATCTCTGCATAGATTTCCCTCTGATGAAAGTGAAAAATATCAGTTCTATGACAACTCTCTTGCTGTTTTTTGTATGGGTCACATGAGATATAGAATTTGCATGTTGTTTAGTTATGGCCATTGCAATGAAACCCATGGCTTTACAGTTTCAGTAAAGTCCTGTGGGTATTCACAGTTAAAGCATGAAAAGAATATATAAATCACATTTATGATTTATGCTGATTCTCACTGGTGACAGGCCAATAGATTTTCATTCAGACACAGATTGAAAGCAGGAAGGATAAATTTGATTGAATAATAATAATAATAATGATGATATAACTAAAACTACTGCAGATAGCTATTTTCTTTCTCTGTTAGGATTCCCGTGTCCATACTCTGTGTAGATATAACATGTATATTCTCTCTCTCTCTCACACACATACATATATATAATTAGGATTATCTGTATATATGTGTATAAATGTATTTATATAAATATATATATATATATATATATATATATATATATATATGTCCTTAAAGATGCATGATTATGTAACAACTGCAAACATGTATTTGTGCAAAGACATCAATCTGAATACAAGCATATCATTATTAGCATATGAGTATTTTTCTATTAACATTATATTTACACTCCACCATATATGTATATGTGTGTGTGTATATATATATATATATATATATATATATATATATATATATATATATATATATATATATATGTGTGTGTGTGTTTGTTTGTATATACATTTATAAACATGTGCCTCTGTGTGTGTATGTGTGTGTGTGTGTGTGTGTGTGTGTGTGTATATATATATATATATATATATATATATATATATATATATATATGTATATATAGGCGCATGTTGATGATTCATAATATCCATACACTAAAATTAATATATTAATTGAATTACTCTTATTGGTTCCTTAACTTTATGATTATATTGTAGATGCTTAATATTTATTTCTATCAATCTTTTATATATATGTATGTATATTATGCAAGCAACCAAGCAAACAAAGTGAATTATATATTAGATATATGAGAATAAAAATATATTCTTATAATTTTATGTGCAAAGTGTATTAATCTTCTGAGTTTGCTTACTGTTCCACTGTTATATACATTTTACCTATATATATATATATATATATATATATATATATATATATATATATATATATATATCATCAGAGTAAATGGAATCAGCAACCTGAGTTCAAATCCTGGATGAGAATGTTTGCATTTCATTTTATGCATATTCTATGGAGAAAAGTATGAATCAATCTGTTCTCCCCCAGCTCTGGGTAAATAGTAGGGCAGATTGGGCTCTTTAGCTTTTTGTCAAGTTACCAAACTAGGAGAAGGAAAACTCTGTATTTAAGCCAATTTTACTTTGCATTATTTTTTTCATTATAGTTTCTACTTACAACAATGACTGCAGACAAGTGCTTTTGGCTTTGTTGTCCTGCTGAATTTGAACCTAATTCTTTCTATGTATGTCATGATATACAGGTTCACAAGGGTTATTGTATCAAGATAAGATGTTAGTACAAAAGGATCCATGGCTGTTCTTTTTAGATAAGATAAGAATGATACTTGCAAGTAAATGATGACATTTATGTGCATACTTCTTCACACATATATAGATTAATATTGTATTTGTTGACTGTAAGACATTCTACTCGATACCATCTATGGGTTGAATAGATCTGTTTCAAAATTATTTGTATTTGATCAGATAGGATGAAAAAACTTAAACAACTACACAAAAATGTATATATGAATGTAATTTACTAACCTGTAGGTATAAAATAACCCTAAACAGGTTAGCATACCACTAAAATCAATCCATCAACTTGAGGTTTATGAGTACAACAAATCATTATGTACTTGTAGTAGGAAAATGATTGTTTTTTATCAAAAATACAAGTGCTTTGGTATGTTTTAATATGAGGTTGGTGCTACATATTATCTATTGATTAGTATTTTTGTGTACATGTAAAATCTTTCATATCCACATGGAATAAGTATCTTGTTCTATATCTATTTATATATTCCCTATTACTGAATGGATACAGCATCTTATTGTTTATACAAAGTAACAGAAAACTAGCTGGTACTGCATTAGATTTTACAAAAACAAAAAACAAATAAAAACTCCCATACACAAATGATAAAGAAATGTATTATTCAAGGAGAAAAATGTTAACCAGTGTTGCCTTCTTAAAATATTAGATGACAAACACAAAAATATCATTTGAAAATTCAGATTAGTAAACAATACTTGTGATCAATAAAACATTGAGATATTTAATATCTTAATTTGTTCTTATTTTTCTAATTTTCTTAATACACAAAATAATTATCTTTAAAATTTTCCTTCTCATTGATCTTACTATAATTCATTAAATGTCTTCTTTTATATTTGTCTGTTATTCACAAAAGGATGAGAGGATTTATGGCCATTACCTATTCTGTCGTTAGTAACAGGATTCCTGAGCATTACTTCAACAAATTCTAAAATATAAGTTTTTCGCCAGGGTTTCAATTCACAGTGTAAGTATAATGTTAAACTGGACTCATTCTTTGTGTTTATCAAGTTAGCTAAACCAAATCCTCATCTTTTTGTTTTATTGTATAAAGTAGATTGCTAATAAAAAAAATTTGTAGCCAGAAACCAAACTTATGGCATCTTCCTGTGACTTTTTGCCAGTGTTGTTGATAACAATTTTACTCTGCGTATTGGTCATCATGGGGCCAGAAATGTTAACCTCTCACTTTATGTAATTTAAAATCAGTTTCATTTGTTGGAATTTTAGCCTGTGAATGATAATAAATAAGGTCTGCTTAATTTTTTTTTTATTATCAGAAGAAGTGGCATGGTATTTGAGATGAATCCCAGACCTACAAATCTAAAGTTTTCTAATGTTTCTCCCTATTAATTCATACAATTTTAATGCAATATTGAAAACATGAAATACATTTACATTTAACAAGAAATCATGTTCAAGTGTTAACATATACTTTAGATATATATAATATATAATATATATAAGTTTTTCAGAAAATAACTGAATTTAGACTTACAGTCAGTATGGTAAAGATATAAAAGTATCATAACTGAGGTTTTACAGCTGAATGGATCTTTGGGGTTTATATCTTACTAGCAGTGATTTCTTTCTGCTTTGTATTATATATTATATACACTATAGAATCAATATTGTGATGTATGGAATTTATGTTGAATGTCAACCACCAAAATGAATGTTTTCATTCTATTAATCACAGAGAAGTAAGTAAACCTTACAAAAATGGCGTACAGAGTATGAGACTAAATTCCATCCAGTGGCGAGTCTTCAGTTCTGGAACTTTGGAGGGAGTGAACACTCCTCTGTTGCAATTACTCCCAGGTCTACTCTGACCCAGAGTGATAGTACCTGTTGAGATCTTTCTATTGGTCAAATAGACTTGTTTGAAAATTATTAGTATTAAATAAAAATATGATGTTGAGTTAGAAGTTTTGCAATATTTTTATAATATGAGGCATAATTCAGCAACTCTTGATGCTTTTGCCAAGGTTTTGAGGATGGCAAACCACATTGGATTATGAGATGTTGAGATTACCTGATATTATCAAAGTGCTACTCATCAGCTTGCAGCTTGACCTTGAAATCCGGCTCAAACTAATAAAACATAAGTTCCTAAATTAGATTACATTACATGTTCATCTGTGTGGGTTTCAAATCTCAGAGTGAAACGGTACACAATATTTCAATGCACCAACTACCATGATACTACCAATGACAGAGAGTACCTACCACAGCTTTGGTCATGTGATGTACACCACACACTACTACACACTATCATGTATCAAAATATTGCAAAACTTTTGACTCACCTTAGTGCTTGAGACAATATAATTGCAAATTATTTGTTTTAAAGAATAGTTACTTGAAGCTATAATTTTTATCATTAGTTACTGGAAGCCAGAGAATTGTTTGCAACAAAAAAAAAAAAGAGTGACATCCAGATAAAGATTCATTTAGTTGTGATCTGAGGTAGTTGCTTTTATAACAATAAACTTGATCTTTTACATTGCAAGATCAGTTCAAAGGCAAAAAATACCAGGTCCTAGAAAGAGTTGACTTACCTCTTTTTGGTAATCAGTCACTTGAATCATCCAATCTTATTGGATGACAATGCCTGACCCTGTAGAGTGTAACCAAGGAATATCTACAGCATTATGCCATTGAAACACTTGCATGGCCTGCAAGAAGCTCCAGTCATAACTCAGTGGGACATTTTGAGTTGTAAATGAGAGGGTCTCACAATTCAAAAAGTTTCAGAACTTGCAGAAGCACTCAAGAAATAGTGGCACAATCTTCCACAAATTCAAGCTAAAAGATTTTTAAGCACCGAGAGGAGGCATTTGGAAAGTGTCATTCATGGGAATGGTGGCTACACCAAATACTGACATCATCTTCGACAAAAAATTCTGGAAAGTTTAATTGATTTTATTGATATCTATGATTATGTGCAGTATTATACAAAACCAAACTTGTTTCTCATGGTATTGTGCCATACATTATCATTCTTATAAATTTGCCTTTAAAATTCACATTTTTTGTTATAATATTATTTTTTCATTCATCTGTAATCACAATTATATAATATATACATATTTTCCATTTACTCTTGATAAAAATCTATGATAGCATTTTGTGAGTCAAATCAATTTTGAATTTAGCAGAAAAAACCAGTGGAGCTCAACTTTTAAGCAAGCATATATATATATATATATATATATGTATATATCAGTTCATCTATATAGATTGATAGTTCAAGATAGAAATACAAAAATCTAATTATATATACCAAAATATATTTGCATATGATAGTGAGTTCATATGTACATAGATACTTATCAGTATTTATAATTTGATATATGACCTATATATATATATATATATATATATATATATTTCTGTTTCTTGTACTTACAAGTTCCTGCAAGAAAACCAGTTTCACAGCCCCTGTCATCCGGGTTATCTACACTATGGGATCAGACTAAATTTTTCATTTTTCTCTTACTAACATGGAATGAGATTATCTTGGAGAAAATTAATCAGTCATTCTTAAGAAATCTTTTGTAGTATAAATTTATTAAAATAGTAATTATCATAATCATCAATGTGTTATAAAAACATTCAAAGAGGTCTTTATGGAGTTCATTCATTGAAATTTTCCTTTAAGTGGTTTTTAAGATCATTTCTTTTACTTATTTTTGTGTTGAGCAACGCAGTTGTCATATGTGTAGTTATTTAGGAACTTGAAATATAAAAGCAACTTTACAATTTAGATATTTACAAAACTTAGTCAAGACTGGTACTAGGGTACAGCAACATAGTATTTAATTAAGATTAAACTCATGAGCAATGGCTTGTGAGATTTACTCGTGGAAGACCATTTTGTAATATGCTCCTACAGCCATTTTAAGTAAAAATGAAGTTCATTTCCTTTTTTTTTTTCTAGATATAAACAAATCATTTTATCTACTTTGGAGTTTTTAAAGATTAATCTGTTAATATCTTTTGTCATTAAAATTCACCAATTTGAAAGTAATAACATGAACAATGAATGCATTACCAAAAACATGCTTGTTCTAGTTAAGCAGTATTTGATAAAACAAAAGATTTTTTTTAGCCCCATTTTTTATATCTTAAAATTATCTGACTTGTAAATATTTTATTATTTTGATCTTTAAAAAAATCTTTCTGAAAATTTGTACACTTTTTAAGGTAATAAATTTATATGCAATTAAATGTTTTATTTTTTGTATATAAAAAACTCTATAAAAAGTAATTTTACTAGGAATTAATATTCTATATTCTTGAAGGTCCAAATAATGTTTCATGATTTTGCTGATGTCCAAATACTAACCTCTTATGACTTAAATTTGAATTATTCTAATTGATGTTACTCAATTAAATCTATATTCTAAGTTAGTGGGCAGATTTTTGTTCAATACATGTCATCAAACATTTTATCTTTTGTATCTCTAAAAAGAACTAGAGACTATAATAATCAGAATTAAAATTTGTCTCCTCTAAATATGTTTATCATGAACTGTGTATAGGGAATTATTTCATACCAGGTTGGATGATGTTTAAGAAATGTAATTAAATTTTTTTTTGGCAGATACCATGAGTTCATTTTTGCTAACTTATTGAAAAAAATGAGCACAATGAAATCAGGTTGAGCAACTTTTAAAAGCTGAGCACTGCTTCATTTAAAATTTCTCTATTTGATTATGTTTAAAATAAGCTTGACTAATATGGGCTATAGATGAGAAATAAACCAATGATTGATTATTTATGCATTCCTAATGCAATATCATTACCCTTTGAAGATACAAAGATAAATATTGTTCATCACACTTTTTATTATGTGGACATATGGTTACATCAATAAAAGTACTAAATTCATGTTGTGTATACTGCATTAAAATGTATTACCCTAAAAAAGATGTAGTCAAAAAATATCTTGTACTACTTTAATTAAAAAATTTACTATTTTTTTGCTTTTCAACTCTTTACTTTGAGGAATTCAGTTTTAGCAATACTGCTGTAGTTAGAGACAAATTTCTCTGTTGTTTGGGGTAAACTATTTGTATGTACATACCCATAAAAATCTGCGGAAGAGTTACCCAGAAATCCCAGATACCTTTAGAATTTTGGGGTGTCTATCCTACTAAAGAACACAAAGGTATATATAATCAACTGAATATTATGTTACTATAACAAATTATAGCCAAGGTAATGATCCTTATTGTTGCACTGTAAAACAAAAAGGTTTATAAACAACTTAAAAAAGTTATTAGCAACTTAATTTTATCTGTGATAATACACTATTTTCTGTTATATTGGAATATAATCAAAAGAAGAGTTAAAGAGGAAGAGACTGGTTAGTGAAAGTTTCTCTTTGTCGACCATTTATTTATTTTTTATCAAGATGAGATGGGTGATCATCGATAAATAAACACAAATCAAATTCTAGTAAACTGAAACAAAGCTATGTTTATAATAGAAACCATATTTATGCATAAAAAAAACAAGCTGTTGCATTGAAAATTATTTTATATGATCTTTATGATCCTCGATATAATACCTATTTTAAATTTGAAAGATATGAATTGTTTTGTTTAATCTAAATTACTTATATGCAAAATATGTAAAACTGGCATTTTTTGATCTCTTTGTTAATATGGTACAAATAACTTTCAAAGAGATTTGTCAGGTTTTAACTCCTATGTAAATAAATCTTTACTTGCATGAGAACAGGTTTCCATTTCTTGACAATGCTTACAACATTTTAAAAAATTCCTCTATACCTCTTACTCTAAAGAATTTTTATTCTAAGAGTATTTTATCATCTCCTCTCAGATAATGACAGAAAGGTTTAAAGAAATGGAGAAAGTGTTTGCCAATGGTCCGGGAGACCAGGGTTCAATCCCAGGTCACATCATGCCAAAGACTTTAAAAATGGTACTTGATGCTGCCTTGCTTAACACTCAGCCTTATAAGGTAGGGATCATGGGTAAAGTGGACCAATCCAGGGTAAGGAGTAGCACCCTCCCTCCTACACCACGGTGTAGTAACTATTAAAAAGGGAGTCTTCAGGTCCCCCTTGACTACGGTTGCCAACTTTATTTACTTATTATCAATTTCAAAAAATATTGATCTTCACTGATTTACTGTCTGATCTTAATTCTTCATCTGAAGATCACTGATATTTAAATTTTCTTACTTTATACAACACATTTATTTAGACTAACAACTGTTTTGGAACTTCCTTAAAATAATGACTTTATGTAAAAGTTGCAGTTAAAGTGACATCCATGACAAATAACCAAAACAAGTCAGGAGAAAATTTTATGTCACCTTCAATACTCCCATTAAAATTTATTACCTTTCTTCTATATTTTCTACTCTGAAATATCAGTCTTTTTTTTTAAAAAAAAAACAACTTTTTATGAATTCAGTTTACATTAATTTCAAGTAAAAGTCAACCAAAGTTCACTAAACAACTTTGCTTGCATTAATAGATCCATTTAAGAGTCCTACATCATCTGTTTAGCTCTCTACACATCGCTTTACCCACATCAACTCAGATTTAGGGTGTCTTACTCGTAACCTTTTCATTCTTTTTTCAACAGGAGAAACCTATTTTTTCCATTTTGAAATGTTTCCTTCACAGGCACTGTCATAAATTTTCAGTGTATTCTAAACATTTTTATTCCCCTGATGTGATAATCTTTTTGTTAAGACCCATAAGTCAACTATAGATGAGATTGTTGGAAACTGTGGTAGGTCTTGAAGGTATTGCCTACAACAACAGCTGGATTTAGTTACAGTCATTATTTGCATCATAATTTTTAGTGAACTGTGTAAAAAGAAAAAAACAAAAAATTTTATATGAAAAAAAACAAAACAAAGAAAAACAAACTTTGAAATATTGCCTTTAAAAAGACAGATTTTCAAAGGTCCATTTTTTTTTCTTTCATACTTGAAAGTTAATCTCTGTGATATAACATCAAACTATAGATTTCTAAAATTTAAGTTTTCTTGATGTGTCCAATTAGACACTATCGGCATAACAAAGAAGAAATATTCTACCTTTGTCCCATAATAGTTGTTATATTTGGTGTATATTTATATACCAATATAGCAACAACAAAAATACAATGGTAGTAACTTTTTTTTAATCTTTGCGCATGCAAAAATAAATACCCTGGTTATCTTTATATGAAACGATCAAAAGAAAGTGAAGTTAATAATTTCATTAGGTTTTTTTTAATTGAGAAATATTTATTAGTAAATTATGAAATATTGAAAATAAACTGAAATAATCAAAAAAGTATATTTGTTTCATGATTTCTATTGACATGATAAGTTAATCTTTGATTCACAGTCAATAAATTTTGTTTTATGAAATGAGAGTTTCTCCTTATCTTTCTATTATATTTGGATTTTAATCTCACAAAATTATTACTCAATCATATTTTTTTACCAAAAAATTAGGTCTTCTAAATTCAAACTATATATAAGTATATCCACTATTAGGGCACTGTATCTCCTCTGTAAGTGGGGCCTAGAATATGCTAGCTTCATTCCTTACAGAAAAATAAGACAATCTCAAAAAGGAATGTACTGGGTCTAGCACTGAAATATCTTATGTGTTAAGGCTCCAGTTGTTGAACTTTGGGTAGTATGAAGTCATTACTCCCAGCTCCACTCAAACCTATTGATATATTATCTGTTATGTATAGGCTAAACAGATCTGTTTTAAAATGAATATCAGACAGAAATATCCTTTCAGTCTTTTTTCTTTCATCAGTTTCTTCTGATTTATTTCCTTTAGTGTTATATACATATACATCTTCAGCATCACAACGACACAACAATAAAGACGCATGAAGGAAGACACATGAAGAAACGACGCATGAAGTCTTCTTTAGAAAAATATTCACCTCTCACTTTATTGCAAGGGTTGTTTAAGGGTTGCATATGAGAGGATGCTGGAGACCGAACGTAAACTTCATATTTTGACCCCACTGTTATGACCGTCACGTTGTGTCTTTATTGTTCTCCTGATGTTGGGGTCTACTACATCGGGGCTTTCCGAGGGCCCCCTCGGTCTGGTGTGGCCTTCCCTACCACATCTCGTCTCTAACCCTCTGGGAATCTGCTGGCAAGTCCTTCGGGGGTTTCTGAGGTCCCCCTCGGTCGGGTGTGGCCTTCCCTACCACATCTCGTCTCTAACCCTCTGGGAGTCTGCTGGCAACTGCTCTGGGACCCAAACTCAACTGAGTTAAATAATAACTCAACGCCCACACGATCGCCTACTGGATCTTTGAAATCGAATGTTTAATCGGCATCAAGCGGAAATAACTGTCATGCAGTTCAGAGGTTACTCTCTTCCGGTGCATGACTGTAATGGCACAATGAGACCTTCACCTTGTCCCATATCATAAGCCTTAATCCGCCCACGCGATCTCTTTCGATTACTGGCCATTGGAATGTGTCACTTCCTTCCGGTGTATTACCTTGGAAGAGTATTTTTGGGCCGGGTAGAAGGTCAAAATATAACATTCATCCGTAAATTATTTTTCAAAATTCCACATGTGGAATTTTCTTCACGTTCGTCTCCACCAACCTCACACATATTTTACAGAATAATTTACAATGGACAATAATGGCTGAAAACATAAGAAAAGAATCACTTAAACTACAGCAAACAAAATCTTACTTAGAAGGCGACCTTCTCTCTATGTAACACTTGCCCGGCTAATTATTATCTAAATTTGTCTTACTATATTTGTGTGGTTGGCCATCTTGACATGTGTGCATCAAGGTACCATACGGATGCATTTTTTATCTTCTCAACACAACGGGCCCTCCATAATTCCTTGAAGAAATTTCAAAACCCTAAAAAGGACCTTACTCTGGTCCCATATCCTTGTCACGGCACCAAATTAAAGTTATGTTATATACATATACATCTTCAGCATCACAACAACACAACAATAAAGACACATGAAGAAACGACGCATGAAGTCTTCTTTAGAAAAATATTCACCTCTCACTTTATTGCAAGGGTTGTTTAAGGGTTGCATATGAGAGGATGCTGGAGACCGAACGTAAACTTCATATTTTGACCCCACTGTTATGACCGTCACGTTGTGTCTTTATTGTTCTCCTGATGTTGGGGTCTACTCCATCGGAGATTTCCGAGGGCCCCCTTGGTCTGGTGTGGCCTTCCCTACTACATCTCATCTCTAACCCTCTGGGAATCTGCTGGCAACTGCTCTGGGACCCAAACTCAACTGAGTTAAATAATAACTCAACGCCCACACGATCGCCTACTGGATCTTTGAAATCGAATGTTTAATCGGCATCAAGCGGAAATAACTGTCATGCAGTTCAGAGGTTACTCTCTTCCGGTGCATGACTGTAATGGCACAATGGGACCTTCACCTTGTCCCATATCATAAGCCTTAATCCGCCCACGCGATCTCTTTCGATTACTGGCCATTGAAATGTGTCCTTTCCTTCCAGTGTATTACCTTGGAAGAGTATTTTTGGGCCGGGTCGAAGGTCAAAATATAACATTAGTTGTATTGTTTGTTTTAATTGTTTTGTGGCTTTTCTCTTTTTGTCCCAGCATATTCTCAGGTTTTTCCTCTTTCTTAGCATTTTTGCTTGTTGTTAGAGATTTCTTATCTTTGTTTCCAGTCTAATTTCCCATCTAAATTTTGAATTTCTGTTTGTGTTCTTTTAGTGGAACACTGATTTTTACCACAGATTAATTTCATTCCTGCATGGATTAGTTCATTTAATTCCATGATATTGTTCATAGGGATATTTGTTAATAATTTCTTTATTTTTCAGTTTCTACTTTGACTGTTTTCCAGACTTGGTTAATGAGAATTGGTTATGTGGTTTTCTTTTCGGACTTAATTCTCCTTATTGTCTCTACATTCATTTTTTTCTTCTTGTGTTAGGGCTTGTTCTCTATTGTTGGGGTGTGTAGTGTTTCAATTAGTATTACTTTACATTTCAGTTCAGTTAGGGGGTCTTGTTTTTCAATATTTAGTGTCTTGGTGACATGTTTCCCTATTTATTTGTTGGTATATTTCTAGTATTTCAAGGTTAGAAAACCAACCTTTCTTTATTATTGTCTTTGGCTTGTTGTCTTAAATCTAGTGTAGTCTTCTCAGATTTCTAACATTCTTTTTCTGTACCCTTTTTGTGTAGGTTTGCTCCTTAAAAACAATGAAGAACAAGTTTGTTGTTTTCTCTTGTCTATTTTCTCTGAAGGTGTCTCTGATTAGATTTGTTTCTTAGTTCATCATTTGTGTACCTGAATAAAGAACAGCCAACATTCGCAGGATGCCAGTTGGATTACCCATGCTGGCTATCAAGGAAGCACCTGCTAGTCATGACACCCAAACCTGTTGTCTGGGTCCCATGTTGAATTATGTTTTGACTTCTCATTTTTTCATGGGTAGTATATTTTGGCTATACCAGACACAGGGGTTGTTTATTATCTACACTCCTGTCACAGATGCAACTAAGTACCCTTACAGTAAGCAGGTCACATAAAAAATATTATTATTATCATTATTGAATAGGAATAATTACTTCAAATCATACAGTTGTGCATACATTATTGTATTAGGAACATTTACTTGGAGCTATAATTATTTCCAAATAATTATCATTAGTTACTTGAAAGCATGTACCATATTTGATGGCATATAAGGTGCACTTATTTTTACTAAAGATATCTTTTAAAATTCCCCTATCTGTTATATGTCATATGTTGATTCAAAATTCATGATAGTTGGCTAAAAATAGCTACCTGGCAATTCTTATTAGCTTAGACTTTTGAGTAACTTTCATATTTATGCAGATTAAAAGTATCATCATTGATAATTTCATCATGTTTAATATGAGTACTTTGTTTTTTTTTTTTCTTGATTTGCCCTGCTGAAATTGAAGTGGATTTTATACACTGTCAAATACAGTAATTGCTTGCAAAAAAAGACTGACTTTGGTATTAGATAACCCAAAGATTGACATGCTATAGAACCAACTAAACAACAGAGCTCTGTATCATTAAAATGTCTGCAAATAGTGTAGCAAATGATATTGTAATAAGTAGGATGTTGTGTG
>OY757917.1:99431385-99554573 GCA_963585895.1 Sepioteuthis lessoniana | reverse complement strand
GGTGTTATGGGTATCACACTAAAAGGTATCTGATTGTGAGACTCCAGTTCTGGTGATTTTAGGAGTGTGGAGTACCAGTTTATTGCCATTACTCCCAGGTCGCTCTGACTTGGAATTTTAGTAGCTTTTAGAGTCCCATCTATGAGTAAAATAGATCAGTTTAAAAATCATTTGTATCTTATAAGACTATGTGCAAAAAAAAATTCTTAAGAAACAACTACACAAACATGCCACGAATGTAATTCCTTAACCTCTAGGCATAAAATAATCCTAGATAGGTTTAAATGCCATTAGAATCAACCAATCAATCTGATTTCATAACTGTATTGGTTGCTTTTGTTTTACACTCTAGTAGGGTTTGTAACATATTCATTTTTAGATGAAAATTTGTCTATTATTATTATTATTATTAATCGGGAATAGTATTATCCTTCATTTTATTAATTCAAGTTGTGATGAAAACTAGAATGAACAATTTTTTGGCAAAGGCTAAAGAAGCTTGAGAAACAATATAGCAAGTATGTTTAACTGGAGGATGAATATATGGAACAGCATATTTGGTTGGGTAAGAACTTTTCTACACACCTTTCTTATATCTGTGTGTTTACATATATATATATATACACATACACACATATATATGGTATAGGACCATAAAATTTGTGGTTCAATATTTGCAACAGTAGACCCCTTCCAACATTGCATTGACATTTGAGATTTTGAAAATTTACTCCTCTAGATATGAAGTAAATTTTTTCAAAAATTGTGAATTTTTATACTTTTTGCCATTGTTTCTCAACTTTCATTATATATGAAGTCAAATTTTAAGAATAAACTTCTCCAAAATAAGAACTTTAGTAAAATAATGGAAACAATCAGAAAAAAAAACCCTACTAATCTTTTGTCTGCCATTGCATCTTTAATTGTTTGGGGGGTCAGTTCTATACTAACCTTAATCATCTGATCTAAGAACTATTCTGAAACATTTATCAATTAAATCTTGGATATTATATCCAATGCTATATATTTATTCATTACACTATTATTTTGTTTCTTGCTTTTCCAACACTTGCGGGATGCTTCCCAAATGAAAATTACATGGCCCAGGCTGATTTTCTTTTATAATACACAGGTTTAACCTTTAGACACCAATCCTACTCACTGCAATGTTGTTAGTCACAAGCAAGATATATGTGTGAGCAGGGTAGACTGAAACCTACAACCAATGCCTGCCTGATAACCTCCACACTGTTTCTATCCATCCCCAACACCAGCCACTAATTTCTGCAGAGTTATTTCTGAAGTAACTGAGAGAGAGAGAGAGAGAAAAAGAGAGAAAATATGAGTAAATAAGATAAGTAAAAAGAAAGAGATAGAAAAAAAAGAAAGATATAGTTGAGTTAATAGAGTGTGTGATTTGCGGGGGGGGGGACTGAAAGAGGAAGAAAGGGAGAGAATTAAGGGTAGGAAGGTATATTATTAAATCCATATGTCTGCTTCTTCTGTATAGTGATTCAACTTACTGGAGAACAACTGATGGCTTTTATGATGGCCTGCAGAAAGCATTTAAAAGCCCATCCTATTCATTTGCTTGTGTTATTCAGCCTTCATCCTCATGCATATACCCATCTGTCCATGCATGCAAACAGAGAATGGTCTTCAGACAGGGAGGAGTCAGGTGGAAATACAAGATAGCTTCTCTCTGTCTCTTAAAAGGATAGATCTTGTAGAAATACTAAACATCTTTAAAGTAGAGGAGGGCCAGGTGGTTACTCTGTCTGTTAAAAGGGGGGGGGTGTCTGGTGGTTAAAAAAAGTACTTTCTGGTTCTTAAAGGGCTAGGCAAGGTAGGAATGAAAATTTTTATTCTTGATCTCTGTCTGGTAGAAACTCAAAAAGATTACTCTCTGTCATTTAAGAAGAGGCTATAACTCATTATAGACCATTTGTCACGAAAGAGCAAGTCTAGTTATAAAAAAAATGGGGTTGGGTACAAAAATGAAAAGGTGGAGTCTTGAAGAGTTTATCAGGTGATAACCAAAATAATAATAATTAGACATGACTGGGTTGGAAAGGTGATCAACTAGGAATTGTGCAAAAGACTAAATTTTGACCATACTACTAAATGGTATGTGCACACACCAGGATTCATTTTATATAATGAGACTCATAAAATTCTCAGGAATTTTAAGATGCAAATAGATCACTCAATCTCAGAAGGCCAGACCAAATGTTAATTTAAAAGAAAAAAAAGAAGTTGTCATTCAGTAAATTTTGCTGTTTCATCAGACTATAGAGCGAAAATAAAAGAAAGCAAAACGATAGACAAATATTTGGATTTTGCCAGACAGCTGAATAAGTTATGGAACAGGAAGCTGATGGTGATTCCAATTGTAGCTGATGCATTTGGAATAGTTCCCAAAGGCTTAGAAAAAAGACTGGAGGAATTAAAGGCCAGAGAAAGGATCAAAACACTACCAACCACAATATTTTTGATATTGGCTAGAATATTGAGCAGAGTCTTGGAGACTTGAAAAAACTTGCTGTCACTCTGAATCTTATGAAAAACCATCAACTAATGCAGATGTGAAAAACTTCCTAGGAGTGAAATAATGATAATAATAAAACATGGACTAGGGAAGACAACCAACTTGCACTTCACTGTTATTTTATGAGCAACCCTACTCAAAAAGGATATAGAAAAAGAATAATAGAGATCTGGCAAGAATGTGCTAGTTTTCAGACAAGCCAAAGACTTGCAGACCAAGTTAGGACAATAATAAAGGAAGGCTGGTTTCCTGACCTTGAAATACAAGAAATACACCAGAAAATAAATAATGAAAAAGATAGTAATACAATATTAGACACACCAAGTACTGACAAACAAGAACAGTCTAATTGAAATGAACTGCTAACTTTGGAAAATAGAAACGACACACAATCAAACAACACAGAGTAAACACTAACACAAGAACAAAACATAAATTTAGAAAATTTAAAGAGAATTATGAACTGGGAAAATATTATCTTACCATCACTAAGAAATATAGAATGGAGAACAGTCAAGATGGAAACAAAAAAAATAAATCAAGTACTAACTTATATAAGTAAAGTTAGCGACCATAGTCGAGGGTGACCCGAAGGCTCCCTTTTCGATAGCTACTACACCAAGGTGTAGGGGAGGGCGCTACTCCATTCCCAGGATTGCTCCACTTTACCCTTGAACCGTACCTTATAATGCTGAGTGTTAAGCAAGGTGGTATCAAGTACCATTTTTAAAGTCTTTGGTATGACTCGACCTGGGATTGAACCCAGGTCTCCCGGGCCATTGGCGAACACTCTAACAACCAAATTAAATGAACTAATCTATGCAGGGGTGAAATTAGTTTGTGAGAAAATTGGTATCCCCTCAAAAAGCATGAAGAAAAAGATCAAAACCAGGATGGGAGATTCGACTGGAAAAGCAGATAAAAAATCTCCAAAACCAGGCCAAAATGATGAAATAAAGGAAAGATGCTGGAACATGTAGAGACAAAAAGGAAAAGGCAGTACAAGGAAAAATAACAATACAGCTTGAGGAAATAAACCAAAAAATACTGACAAAAGAAGGAAGGTTAAAAAGATATTGATAAAGGGTAAAATAATACAGACAAAACAGGATATTCCAAAACAACAAAAGGAAATTTTACCAATAAGTGGGGGGAGATGACACGAAAACATACCAACAACCAGATGCAAGAGAAACCGAACAATTTTGGACTAAAATATGGCAACCAAGAGAACATAATAAAAAATCCGAATGGATAAGCAATATGACAAAAGAATAAGAAGGACTCGAAAAAGGTCTGAAAGCAGAAATACACATAGATTTACTCAAAACAGCACTAAAACAATAGCAAATTGGAAAACACCAGACCATAATGGTATACATAGATTCTGGTTCACAAAATTCCCCTCCATTCATGACAGACTAGCACTAGAAATGAACAGATGCCTACAAGGAGCACACGTACTCAAATGGATGACCAAAGGAAAGACCACATTGATCCAGAAGGACCCCCTCAAGAGAACCACCCAAAACAACTACAGAAACAGAACCTGCCTACAACTCACTAACAAGCTGTGGGTTGTTTCCTGAGGAACAGAAAGGATGCTGTGAAGGATCCAGAGGCACAGTACATAAATCAGCACATTCTCAATAAGAGCAACAAGAGCAAGACCAGAGGGAAAAATCTAGCTATGGCCTGGATTGACTACAAAAAGGCATGTGATATGATCCTGCAAAGCTGGATGATAAACTGCCTCTAAATGTACAAAATATCAGATGAAGTCATAAACTTTATTGAGAAAACCATGAAACTTGGAAAGTGGAACTGACAGCAGGAGGGAGAAGCTGAACTGAAGCAAAGGTCCAAAGAGGTATATTTCAAGGAGATGCACTAACACTGTTACTATTCATAATTGCTATGATGCCACTTAATCACATAGTCAGAAAATGTACAGCTGGATACAAACTTAGTAGATTGCAGGAATTGATCAATCACCTAATGAACATGGATGACATCAAACTATTTGTAAGAAATGAAAAAGAACTGGAAACTCTAATACATGCAGTGAGAATATACAGTCAGGACATAGGGATAGAATTTGTCATAGAAAAATGTGCCATGCTTATAATGAAAAGTGGCAAATGACACCTGACGGATGAAATAGAACTGCCAAAACAAGATAAGATTAGAATGCTCAGAGAAAAAGAAACCTACAAATACTTGGGCATCTTGGAAGCTGACACCATCAAACAAGTGGAGATGAAAAAAAAAATTAAGAAAGAATATCTCAGAAGAACCAGAAAGCTACTCAAGGCAAAACTACCTAGCAGAAACCTTATCAAAGGAATAAATACCTGGGCTGTACCCCTTGTTAGATATCCATGACCATTTTTGAAGTAGACCAAAGAAGAACTTAAGCAAATGGACCAAAGAACAAGAAAACTAATGACCATACATAAGGCATTACATCTCAGAGATGACGTTGACAGACTATATGTATCAAGTAACCTGACTTGGATGACATCTAGTAGCCCTAACAAAATCGCCTGACCAGGGGGGGAGGAAGGTAGAAGCCAAACGATTGGCTGGGACCCTAAAACGGAAGTGGGGACTCCCTCCCGTCAGTGGAAATAGAAAAGAAAAAAGTTAGTCGTTGGGCAAGGTTCATAGGAGACAGAACCAAAAGCCAAGTACTCCGGGTGAAGAAGACGAAAAAATATCTGTGAGACACGAAGAAGCCATTTTCTTCAAGCCAGTGTTAAAAATAGCCTAAAGTCTATTAGCCCGTAAAAGAAGAAAGATTCTCCAGTGGAACCCTGTCGAAAAATAAGATAAGTAACTTTGGGACTGTTTCTCCTTATACCAAATTTTGTATACTCTCTCTCTCTCTCAATGTGAAGGAAAACAAAAGAACAGAAAAGAAGAAAGACATTTATGTTCATGGACTGTTCAATTTATTATATATTTGACACTTTGAAAGTGTATCTCTTTGTATAGTAAAGGATTCATGTATTTTAATGTTACCACATGGTCGAAGTTGTTCTTTGCCGTGTCTTCTACGAATTTGTTACCTCATGCTTTCTTTTCAGCTTCTATTCACCTTATGTTATCTTGCTTAGAATTGTCCTATTAATTCCTTTAAAATATCACACGGGAAACCGGAGTTGCCGACTACTATAATATAATATTATTACGACTAAACTTATAGGTCCATATCTTCCATTGTCTAGGGGAGGAAGTCTAGTGGCCTTGGTGGGTGTGTGTATAGTGTGAAATTTGGAACCCCTTGCCAGCGGCGGTCAGTCTAGCCCTAAATTGATTCCTCACATAATATGCCAGTTCTTATATGCCTGAGAGAAAAACTCTGAACGAGGACTTATTCTACAAGGGATCAAGTGCCAACCTGCCCCGTCTTCACAACTGCAAAAAAATAAAGTCCTGTTTTGGGATTTTAAAGAATTTGCCGTCACACTTAAATAGAACTAAACCATGCTTCCTTCATGATACTGATTTTTGCATTTAAACTGCGTATTTATGCTAAACTGAATTGTTTAAAATAGAACTGTTTTGTCATTGAAACTGCATACTTATGCTAAACTGAATTGCTCAAAATAGAACTGTTTTGACATTTAAACTGTGTCCTTATGCTGAACTGAATTATCTGAAATAAAACTGTTTGACATTTAACTCTGTGTATTGCCCAGTCGGCTGGGGCTGTAGAATCCATTGACTGCACCTCTGCAGAGGGGTAAGACCTCCCCAATGAGTGTCCTGTATATGATACTAAACAGTCTGAAGGCAAGGTCCCAGTAATGCTGGGGCCTTGGGGAATATGGAGCACTCCTTCATTGCCATTGCTCTAAGGTCCACTCTGGCCCGGCGTGGTAGCACCTGATAGGGCCCTATTTATGAGTTAAATAGAACTAATGACATACTTATGCTAAACTGAATTGTTTGATTAAACTGAATAGCTTGAAATGGAAATGTTTTTGACAAGTAAACCATACTTACATTTAAACTGCGTGCTCATGCAAAACTGAATTATTTGAAATGAAACTGTTTTTTGACATTGAAACTGTATTTACACTAAACTGAATTGTTTTACATAGAACTGTTTTGACATTTAACTGTGTGTAAAAAAAATCAGTACTTATACAAAATTGAATTAACTGAATTCAAACTGCTTGACTAAACTGAATAGCTTGAAATAGAAATGTTTTTCACAATTAAACTGTACTTAGATTTAAACTGCATGCTTATACTAAACTGAATTATTTGAAATTGAACTGTTTTTGACATTGAAACTGTACTTACACTAAACTGAATTGTTATATATAACTGCTTGAATAAACTGAATAGTTTGAAATAGAAATGTTTTGGACAAACTGTGTACTCATGCTAAACTGAATTGTTTTAAATAGAACTGATTATTTACATAAAAATGGATTTGGCATTAAATAACCTACAAAGGTTGATATACCATAAAACCAAACCAAATACTAATAGCAGCACAAGAAGCAATCATATCAAAGCAAGAATAGATAAGATGCAACAAAATAGCAAATGTAGGTTATGTGGTGAGACGAAACTATCAATCACATAATAAGTGAATGCAGCAAATTAGCACAGAAGGATTATAAGACTAGACATGACTGGATGGGCAAGGTGATCTACTGGGAGTTATGCAAGAAATTTAAATTTAACCATACAAACAAGTGGTATATGCACAACCCAGCATCTGTCCTGGAGAATGAGACTCATAAACTCCTATGGGACAAAGACATACAAACGGATCACCTAATCTCGGCCAGAAAACCAGACCTTATAATAATCAACAAAAAAAAAAAGAACTTGCAAAATTGGGGACTTTGCTGTCCCAGCAGAATAAAACTGTAAGAAAGTGAAAAGAAGGATAAGTACCTGGATCTTCCTAGGGAATTGAAAAAACTATGGAACATGAAAGTGATTATTATACCAATCTAGAAGAATTGGAAATAAGAGGACGAGTGGAGACCATCCAAACTACTACATTAGTAAGAATGGCCAGAATACTGAGAAGAGTCCTGGGGACTTGAGGAGACTTGCTATCACTCAAACTTCAGTGAAAGTCCATCAACTAACACTGATGGGAAAAACTTTCAATGAGTAAAATAATTATAAAATGATTTTATTTTAAATATACCACATCTGAAGAAAACCAGAATATATAAATGAAATATAACTAAAACAATCAAGATGAGAACAGTAATTTGAATAAATTATTGTGTAATCTTACTGTCTTGTTCATCAACAACAGCTATGATTACCGCAGACTATTTTTTAGTATACTGATTTTTGAAATTTCAGAAAGTTAAAAATTTTTAGCAACTAATTTATTTCATATTATAAGTATAATGCTGAACTGGACTCTTACTTTGTCCATTATGTTTGCTAAACTGAGTTTTTCTATTTTTGTTTAATCATATAAAGTAGAAATCAAGCTGAAAGTTTCCAAGCCAGAACTCAAGATATAACTTCTTCACAAATCTCTAGACAATTAAATCATAACGAAAACAAAAAAAAACAACTTGTGTTTATGTTTGTTGTAAAAGCGATGGTCACCAAAGTGCCCTCAGAATTAACCTCTTTAAAACATCTATTAACTTATAAGTTTTCACCATTACATAATTCATTATTATTGTTTATTGCTGTAATAAAGAGAAAGACAGAAATTAACAGTTTATGGAACTTAATGTCCTGCATATAGGGAGTGTTTTCTGCTTGTAATGATAATTTGTCACTTTTTCAAAGTAGGATGTAGAGAAAGAAATTGTTGTTCATCTATTGGCACAGAAACACTACATCCTGTTATTCTATAAAAATTTATAACTCTCAAAAGATGTTGTCTATAATTTTGAGAAGTCATATTTCAAGATAAAAAGATAACCTCTCATAAAGTATGATGTAGAATAGATTTTTTGGTTAGTTGGTATTTTATGGCATATCAACCCTTGTGGGTTATTTTATGCCAAATCCTCTTTTTATATGTATGGTTTTTTAGCAGATAGTTTGTAGGTAACTTTATTTCTAAACACGTTGCTAGAGCTCATTTGCTTGCACACAATTAAATGGTTTCAAATATTGCTATTTAACATTAGTAATTCTATTTATCAAGTATTCTTATGTAATATAAATAATTTGCACCCATCTGTATGGTTTCAAATGACCAATGATAATAATCCTTAGTAAATAATTGAATAGTTCTATTTAACCCATAGATAGGATCTTAATAGGTAGTATTACTCCAGTTCAGCATAAACCTAGGAGTAGTGGCAATGAAGGGGTAGGTCACAGTTCCCAAAGCTCCAGTACTGGAGCCTCACTATTAGATGCAGTTTAATGTCATATCCAGAACATATTTTATTGGTGGGGGAGGGGTTACTTAGAGAGGTGCAATTGGCATATTCTACAGCTTCAGCTTACAGAGTAGATAATAAATTGGCTGAATTATTATGGTAATAAAACAAAACAACAAAAAAGTCTGTTCATGTATGGGAACAACTTTTGATGATTAATTAAGTATTGTTTATTGTTTCTGCAAAGTGAATGTTAAATAAAAGTGTCAAAGTATAGATTCCTAATTGATTTAGATTTGTTATAATTAGGAATAAGTCAGTACAGTGATTGCTTCTCAATATTGGTGGTATCAATGCATTTACCTAACCCCTCTGCAATGGGCAAGATCCAACAAAGGTTAGTGGTTTGAATTTAGTTTTCCTTCTCCTTGACTGGTTGCCAAACCAAGGGTAAAGAGCCCAGTTTACTCTACTATTTACCCATTGCTGAAAAGAGAAGAAATGGATTCATACCATTCCCAAAAGCATAAGCACAAAATAAAACACAAAAAGCTTCATCCAGGATTTGAACTTAGATTGCTGAGTCCATTTCCTTTGATGATAACTGTTATGCCACAAGCACTTGCTTACTGGTACCATATAACCCAGTAAAACTTGATAGATGTGGCTTGGGGATGAGATATACACTACCAAATAATTCTTATTACTCTGAGAGAAACCATGAAAAGGAATTACTTGTCATGGTATGTCAAAGGCATTACAAGTTATGAGGCTATAACAATAATATTGCCCAGTTGCCTGGGGCTGTAGAATACACTGACTGCTTCTCTACAGAATGGTATGCCCCCCCCCTCCTGACTAGTGTCCTGGATATGACACTAAACAATCTGATGGTGAGATTTCAAGTATGCTGGAGCTTTAGAGAATGTGAAGTACCCCTTCATTACTAACACACCCAAGTTCACTCTGGCCAGGAGTAGTAGCAGCTGATAGGGTCCTATCTATGGGTCAAATAGAACTAAACTGTGTACTTATGCTAAACTGAATTGTTTGAAATTGAAGTGTTTTGTATTTAATTATGTATAAACAAAAAACATATTCATACTAAACTGAATTGTTTGAAATAGAACTGTTTATATGTATAAAAATGGATTTGGCATTAAATAACCTATAGAGGTTGATGTGCCATAGAACAAACCAAGCCATAACAATAATCCTTGGAAGACAAAAGGAGATTCCCTGTGGTGTATTGACAAACATGCTGTATTAAGCAAATTTAAACTCCCCTATCACATTGACTTACAGACTAATACTGTTAGGAAAGGTAAGAACCCCCTTATCATCCCAACTAAAGGTTAAATAATATAAATGTTGTTTTTCTGCAAGGGTGTCTTTGGCATTAAATAAGCCATGAAGGTTGATATGTCATTAAACAAAGAACCCAAATCATTAGAAGACAGAGGTACAGTATTTTCTATCTTTCAAGGGAGTTGTATCTTTTAAGATTACCAGAGGATGATAACTACTTTTTTGAAAAGAGAGACATCCAAGGAATCTTTCTTGCTTCTAAAGATAAATGGATTTTATGGAAAGAATAAAAAGTTACCTGAATCTTAAAAAGATTCAGCCAACAATATTTTAGTTTTAAAACTATAATTAGTCTTTAAAAATTGACTGTTCAAACCAATTTTCAGTAAACTTTTTTTTCTTTTAAGACACAGAGAGAATGTGTTAAAGACTGTTCTTATTTTCTTATAGAGATATATAATTTTGAAATATAATGTTAAATTATTTCCCAGAGGAAATTAATGAAATACTTGGGAAAATAATGTAAAAATAGTTTTTAAGAAGACTTAGTTAGATTAAAAGACAGGTTATTTCCTGTATTAAAAAGGCCAGAAAAGGTTTTTAAAAAGGGATGAAAGCATTAAAATATCACAGCAGTAATTTCTATAATGGAAAATTGTTTAGCAGAAAAGAAAAGTCTAAATTTATTTACAAGGCTTATTATATCAAACTGTAATATCTTTTTTCAAATTTTTTACATGAATCATTTATTATTCATTATTTTATGTTTCTTTTATCTTAATTTTAGTCACTTTTTTTGCAACTCTCAAACTGTCATTTTACAGTTATCAGTAGGTTTATTCCTATCTCAGTTCTTATTGTTTACTGATGACCATAGAATGACAGAAAGTTACAATTAAAAGCAAATGAAATTAAGATGAATGAAATAAAAGAGAAATAACAAACAATAAAACTTCATTTAAGAAATTAAAAAGAAATAACAATATTGTTCATTTTATAAGTGTAAGTAAATAAAGATGGTAATGTATCATTAAATTGAAGATAAGGATTAGCAGTATGGTTAGATTTCAATGCGTGCATCCTGGAAGCCCCATGTTCTAACTACTAAGGCAGCTTTCATTCTATGAAGGCATTCTGAGGAAAAGTAATGACTTCAAGTTCAAAATTGAAATAGTCTCTTACATTCTTGACACACCATTTCTAGCATGCATCAGGGACTATTTTGAAAAAGTTAAATCTATTAAGTCATAGGTAAAGCTATAAATTTGTCTTTTAAAAAGTTTAATTTCTTTTTGGGCATATTTTGTGAATGGCCATAACCTTTGCTTTTATTTTTTTAAATTTTTTCCGGACTTCTAACAAAAAATCATCTCAGCATTTCATTTTGATTAAGAATGAATATAATAAAGTCTTACAGGTCAAAGAAACAAATTCTTTTGTTCCTGTAGCAAGTAAAAACTTAATAAGTAAACAATCAAATGAAATTTAGTCATTGAAACAAAACATGTTTTTATGCACTATTTGTTAATTTTTGAATATGTTGAACTTTGTTGAAGCTCTTATATATTTGCATTTTGATACTGAAAAGTCATTGTACAATGAAAAATTTCATGACAATTCAGAAAAAAATGAAGCAGTCAACTCTCAACTCAACTCCAATTATAATTAGACTATGAGGAGATCAGATAATATTACATACATAATCAATATTTATCCAATGTCCAATATAGATTTAATAGTTAAAGTTTTGGAAATACTTGAAATTAGAATAGCTTAAGAGAAATAATAAATGTATAATAGACTTTTAAAAAATCACCTACGTCTTATACTTTAATGACTGGATTTGGGTAACCTTTGGGGTAGCTCTTAACCAGTACTAGACTAACATCCATACACCCCTCTTTGACTGACTCATCCAACAATGGCCCCAGAATGAAATATATATTAGGATTAAATTATGATTACAAATAACAAGTACTTGACTAACCTCTCGACACCCTCTCTTTGTCACATAATGACCCAAGAATGAATTAGATATTATGGTTACAAATGAAAATAATATTAAAGAATGAAAAAAAAAGGAAAAAGATAAATTTCAATGAATCATTATTTGAATAACAAAACCAAAATTTACATATAATTTATAAAGTTATTACTGTACCTTGATTCTATAGATGCTGGATGGCCATTGCTTCTGCTCAGGGTAGAAGCTCTGTAACTTTTCAGTTAACAGGGGAATGCTTTGAATATTAAGAATTTACAATGGTACCATCAAAGAAAGGCTTACTTACACCACATCCTACATGACTGAACTTCATCATTTATGTAAAATAAAAATGAAGAGTGGTATTATTGCTGCTTGCCAACAGAGTCACCTGTTTGAAGAAGAAGTTATGATGCTATATTGTTTATGTCTTGCATTCAGGTTGTCAACATCTAAGAGGTACATTGCTTTTTGTATTTACTACAATATCTAATAGTGCTGAATTAAATGCAGAAAATACTGGAATTCTATGAATATTACTACAGTAATTGTACTACCGGATGTTGCTGTAAAGCTTTATGGTAAATTTGGAAACTGTTGATGCATGTAAGCCTACAGTAGGCTAGGCTGCACCACTAACTTTTAAGCCATCAAATCCATGGGCTATAACAACATGAACAGTTATAAAAATTCCATAAATGATAAATATATAGGAGTTTACTGCTTTGACAATAATGTTTATGAGCTATTCTCTAAATCCCAAGCAAGCTAACAAAAGCAGGTTAACTATAAGTGTAGACTCAACTGTGTTTATATGGTTAATCACGTTTTGCTTAAGGAGTTTTCAACTAGCAATAACCATGCCTTGGAAAATCCTCATTAGCTATGGTATCTCCTAACCTACAATTTTGGGTCGAAGCCCTATTTAGAGAAGTACTAAAAAGTTCATGAAAATTGTCAGGTTTTTAATTTTTACCTAAATATTCTATGCCAAATTTTAGATGTACGTTATATGCTAGAAAATTTAAGTCTATTTTTTATTATATCTAATTTATGTTGTTATCTAATTCCATAATATTCTATTTGAGTTTCATCTCAAAATTTATATCCTTATTTCATTAAACAATCATAGATTCATTCCTACTTCAAACAATCTTTATCAGCAGGATAAAACTGTGGTCATAATATTTTCAGGGCCTAGTTCTAGTAAAACAAGTACAGCCTCTATGGTTTAGAACTCGAAGGTATCATCTTATTCTGAGAGGATAGTACAGACTATCAATGACATGAATAAAACACAATTACTTCACACCTGTTACATTATAGAATTTACAAAAAAAAAACATACCAGAAAAAAAGCCGCAAAAGATTAAAAAAACCAAGACTAAAGTTAATAAAAGTCCACATTTTAACTCAATTTCTGATCGTTCATATATGAAAACAGCTTGGTGTTCCACTGCAGATTTGATTTTGATTGAAGGCATAATTCATATGCAATAGTTCATATGCCAGTTTCTCATTACATTGGATAGTTCTTTTATTGGAACTTAGAATATGCTGATTGTATCTCTTCCAGAGGGGAAATACCACTACTAAGAATGGAAGATGGTTCTGGGTAAGACACAAAACTGATGGTGAGGCTTCAGTTTTGGAGATATTGGGAGTGTAGAGTACCCCTTCATTGCCATTATTCCCTGATCCTCTCTAACCCAGAGTGGTAATATTTTTTAAGGTCCCATCTATTAGTTAAATAAATCTGTTTAAAAAATATTCATATTCCATAGAACCATGTACAAAAACTCTTAAGAAGCACCTCCATAAAAGATATAAACTTGAATGCAATTCCCTTACTTCTAGGCATAAAATAATCTTAGATGAGTTGACAAGCCGTTAAAATCATTACATTGGAAAAGTATGGTAAACTTTCTATTAATTTTGTAAATTACTTTCATTTTTTCTTTTATAATAACCAATATTTTTTAAAAATTAATCTTATTTATCAGAAGATGGGTGTCTTTAACAGATTTTAAACAAGATTTCAGATAACTACAAAAAAAAATGGTCAGGAATCATTAAAAAAAAAAGAATGTCAAAAAGGAGAATGAATATATATTCTTTATCATAATAACTTTTTATGTTACATTGCAAAATTTGTTGCTTTTTTTACATTAAAATATTTTTTAAAAAAGATTTTTAAAAAATGACTATTAGTTTACTAACGAAATTTTTGCTTTAATAGACACCACTTCTCTTCTTTTAGTCTATTAAACCAGTAAACACAGCAACCCCAAGTTCAAATCCTGGACAAGGCTATTTGCTTTTCACATAGCACTAATACCCCTGGGAAAGACATGAATCCAACTATTTTCTCTCCAGCTATGGGTAAAATTGTAAAACAGATTGGCCTTTTTAACTTTGGTATGGCAACCAGTCTTGGAGAAGAAAAACTTTGCATTCAAACCAGTTGGACTCTGCTTAAAAATTAACCTTGTGTTACATTCTGCTTGTGCAAAAAGATTAGTAAATATATATTGCTTATAACAAATGAGAAGATGCCCTGTTAACAGTCTGGAAGGTGTCCATTCCATTGAAATTACCTTCAATACAAACCTACAAGTTAACGATTGGGCAGGGCTAATTTTCAATTACTGTAAAAAGGTGTGAATGTTGTGCCCCATATCAACCAACTCTCCATTCTGTGAGTGAAACCCTCATTGAATCTTCCACTCTGTTTTTTTTTTTAATTATCTACAATTACGATGAACATTAGCAGTGAGTGATATATTTATCACTATGTGTGTTCTTAATTATATATCCTTTAAATGAGTTGAGATTTTTTAAAAATTTCTTTTTACAGAGGATACTGAATAGTTAGCAAATTAATACACTGGCCTTATTTCAGATTTCTATTCAGTGAAATATTTGGCATATGGTGGAAACAATATAAACACGAAAAGAGACTTTGAGGTGCCTATTATTATGGAATAGTGATTTCAAGTAGATCTGGAGGTGTACTCATATATTTCAAATTTTATGGGTGCCTTAGTTTTGTTGCATAAACCAAATTAAACTAAATTTAACAGATATATAGAGTGACTGCATACTCCCTATCTATATAATAGTAATGATCCTCTGGTGATCATGTATATGATATGTGTGTGTGTGTGCATATATATATGTATATATATACATATAATCAGAGAGAGAAAGAAATACTTTTGCATAGTTATCAATAAACTGTCCATATACTAATACCAAATATAAACAAGGAAATGCATATGTGATTACACTAGAAGAGCATCAACTGTGTGTGTGAATATAAACATATATATATGTGTGTGTGTGTGTGTGTAATAAAACATGTTTAAATATATATGTATATATACATACAATTAACTTTTGTAAACTCACCACAAGATAGAATCTAAAATGGTTGCAAAACAAGAAGTGTGTGTAGTATATATATATATATATAATATATATATATATATATATAAAGAGTTCTCAATATCTGTGATTGAGCATATATTCATCTAAGTTGGGATAGCATTGAGAATGACACTTGGTGACTGTCAGTTTCTTGTCAATGTGATCATCAAATCAACTATTGTGTCTATGCTATCCTAACACATGAGCAGAGAGAGAGAGAGAGAGAGAGAGAGAGAGAGAGAGGCATTAAATCTGAAACCTGATTCATTTATCAACTGAATTTTGATTTTTACATTTTCACTGTATAATACTTGGTTTATATAATCAATACAGAAGTATTAAATACTTTGACTAGGAAGATATTATAGAAAAATAAATGTTTGTTTAATAAAATAAGTGCCTTTTTTCATCAGGCTATAAACTTATTGATAAATATCTCTCTCTCTCTCTCTTTTTCTCTCTATATACACACACTAAATTATAGATATCTATACCTGTAAACACACACTAAATTATAGATATCTATACCTGTAAACACAAGTGTGTCCACAACTGCACCCATAGACTCAGATTCATATACTTTTTTAAGATAAATGTAGGTGTAACATCTGTGTATCTGTACAATGAAGCAGAAGTTATTTGGTTGGTTAAATCTTGGACTCAAACCAATTTCTTCAGCAGCAGCAAAGATTTTAGATGCCAGCCAAGTGAAACAAGATCCACTCCAATAGATAGATAAGCAGACTTTATAATATATTGTCTAATTTTATCTTTTCTTTACTTAAAAAAATACATAAAATATGAAATAACAGTTTATCTGTACAGGGTTGATAAATAGATGCATTTAAGAAAAGAGTTCAAACTGAATCTATATCTACAAATGAGACAGTGATACTAAGTTCATCTTGAGATACATGAGAATTTAAAATGTCCTCTTCATATGAAGTTTACTTTATAACTTTTTCCTTAGTTTTGAACAATAACAAAAAAATGAAGTTCAATAAGCACACAATTTGGATAGTTGGTTGTCATTCAAAAAGAAAATCATAATCGATAAAACTTTTCATGGTATTTTTTATCTATATATACAGATATATGACAATACCTTTATCCTTATTTTGTAAACCATTCATCCACTAACATAAAAACAATTCAGATTTGATTATAGTTATTGAATGAAGAATATCAATGTATAAAATTTCTGTTCAGTCATTATTCTTCAGTTTGCCCAATCAATTTTGAATTATATCAATAGCATAAAAAATGATTGCTTTGTTTATGTTTGCTTTGGGTGAGCACTTCTGCCAAGGAGCAGTGTGTTGTGTATATGTACTGTGTTTAGCTTTCCATAACTTCTGCATTGGATAAGAGTGTAGTATCTGAATCTGTGGAAATCCCATGGTTATTTTAAAAGCAATAAGATGTACAATATGCAGATGAAAACAGTTATTATTTAGAAGAGTATAAAATTTTATACTTCTGCAAAAATAGATACAAAATGAGAACAGATTTATGCATATGTAGATTATTTTCTTTCATTTTTATGTATTTATTTTTTGGTAATAAGCTTATTAAAATTTCTACAGTTGTTAATACGACATTCCAATTCTAGATTCAACAGTTATTGGCAACCTAAGTTCAAATCCTCGACAAAGCTGTTTGTATTTGACGGTGTACTAATGCTCTTGAGAAAGATATTAATCCATCTCTTTCCCCCATAGTTATGGGTAAATAGTAGAGCAGACTAAACTTTTTAGCCTTGGTATGGCAACCAGTCTAGGAGAAAGAAAACTCTGAATTCAAACTAGCACTACTCCACTGAAAAGTTGACCTTGTGTCATATCCTGCCTGTAGAGATGGGTAAATACATACATTTTGATCTTAGGTTGAAATATCAAGAATATCATTTTAATCTTTTGCGCAGATACTACTCTCTTATCCTAGCAGAAGTAATAGATGAATGGACAAAGAAACAAACAAAGACTCACTCTGCTCATTATATAAATAGTTGGCATATTTTTGTTTCCCTTCATTTGGCTTACCTATTTCTTTTACTTATATATATATATATATATATATATATATATATATATAAGGATGAACACACCATCCCTTTATTTTTCTCTGGTTTTGAACAAAATCAGCTACTTGATGGTAATTGTAATATTTTCATGAAGTGTTCAACAGTTAGAACCACTAAACCACTTCAAACATAAACGTCAATGAACAATCTAATGAAAAGAAGATAAATACTTTTCAAATATCTTTGTTTTATAGTTAAGCAGTAAATTCCTTTTCAAAAATAATAAATAAGCCAAAATTCTTAAGCTCACATACAGTTCAATTGTTACTGAATCATGTTTATTTTTGTCAATTCTTAATATTAGTTTTCTATCAAAAATGTTCTTCATATTAGTTTTTATAAACATGCAAAGAAAGTAGTTTAACAGAAATTATTGCAGATATTGGAAGAATAGCATAGTTTGAAACTAAATTGTTTTCTCTGTTAATAGATATCATTAACAAGGCATTAGTGATGGCTTCTTTCAAAGTCATTTTGCTATATATTCAGCGCTGATAAAACTGTTCTGAGTATGCCACTAAACTGCATCTGGTGATGAGGCTCCAGGTCTAGGGAGTGTAGTGTATCACTTTATTATCAGCTTCACTCAGATCTGGAGTAGAAGTACCTGTTAAGGACCCATCTATAGGTCAAATAGATCAATTTAGAACTTTTTAGTATTATATAAAAATACTTGATACCATATTGCTGTGGACAAATATTCTTCAGAAAAGAACTGTCACTTAAAGCTATAATTGTTTACTAAGGATTAGTTTTATTAGGTACTTAAAATCATATAACTGCCTGCAAATTATTGGTGTTGGATAGGAATACTTCAAAAAATATAACCATATGAAAACAAATTATTATAAAACAGGAATAGAACCATTTTATATATAGATTATTAGCCTTAGACAGGAATACTTGTGAACCACACAACTGTGTGCAAATTATTTGTGTTAAGTAGGAATACTTGATATCATATGTGTGAAAACAAATGATTATAGACAAATAAAAAAAATGCAATGGAACATAAAAATTATTGTTATTATTACAATTAAACATTTACAAATAAATCAAATTTTGGCATTAGATAACTCAAATGCCAATAAATAAATAAAACTGACCAATCCAAAATATAGTTACAGTTACAAATAAACATTTACAGATAAATCAAATTTTGACTTCAAATAACTCGTATAGAGTTACAAGTCCATTCTGATATGGAGTGATAATATTTATTAAGGTCCTATCTATTAGTCAAATAGATATATTTGAGGTAACACTTAAAATGATTTTGAATGGTATTAATACATTGGTTCTTAAGACATTAATATTGTAACTAAATATGAAGTATTTACCTATTTAAAATTATTGTGAAGATACATTTTTGTACCTTATATAATTGAGGACCATAATTGTTAAACTGACTTTAGCATAAAATAACCCAACAAAGATTGACATGTTCTAAAATGAGCCAACCCTATAATTGCTTGCAAATTATTACTATTTGAGAGGAATACTTGAAACTATATATTTGTGTATAAATTATTTGCATTAAGAATAGTTACTTGAATCTGTAATTGTTGGCAAAGGATTATAATCAAAAATAGGAATAGTTACTTAAAACCATAGAATTGTGGGGTGAGTCCCTGTGGTGTAATGGCTAAAGTGCTGGAGTGTGGTTTCAAAGTGAGTTCAAACTCCAGTCATACTATTATCTTCACTTTTGAATTAATACCTTTGGGAAGACTTTGAATCCTCTTATTCTACCAGCTATGAGCTAAATACTGCCACTACTATTCTACTAGGATGTTTTGGCATTAAATAACCCATGAAAGTTGATATACCAATGAACAAAAGAAACCATCTATATAACTGCTTGCAATCAATTTATGATTGGACTATAAATTTATAACCATGAAAAATGGCACAGATCAAGTCTCACCAAGAGTTTATCCTTTATTATTTCCAATCTGATTTTTTTTCCTAAAGTATTAGACTCTTGGTAGCCATGTATAGATTTGCTAAAACTCTCAAACACTGGCAGGATATGACACAAAGCCAGTTTTTAAGCAGAGTATTTATGGTTTGAATTTACAGTTTAGCTCTCAGGCTAGTCAGCTGGGGCTGTAGAATATGCAAACTGCATCTCTGCAGAAGGGTAAGACCCCACCCCCAACAAGTGTTCTAGATATGATAATAAACTATCTGGTGGTGAGGTTCCAGTCCTGGAGCTTTGTGAATTTGGCATTACTTTGAGGTTCACTTTGACCCAGAGTGGTTGTATCTCTTAGGTCCCTTTATATCAGTTAAATTGTACTATTTAATCATTTACTATACTTAAAACCATTTAACTGTGTGCAAACAAATGATTAATGTTAAATTGAACTATTAGTATTACATAGCAGTACTTGAAACCATTTGACCGTGGGCAGATAGATGACTTAAATTGAATTATTAGTATTACATAGAAATACTTGAAACCTTTTTGACTGTATGCAAATGAAACTATTAGTGTTTGATAGCAATACTTGAAACAATTTAACTGTGTGCAAGCAAATGAGCTCTGACTCATTTAAAAATTGTTACTGACAAACTATTCACTTACAAATCATATTTAGTATAGACATATAAAAAAGATTTGGCATTATATAACATACAATTGTTGATATACTGTAAAACACAGCCAACCACCCAATCAACAGTTTACCTACATCAATTACTATGCTAAGGTTAAATAGCCCAGTCAGCCTTATTTATCCATAGGTGTGGGAAAAAGATATAGATTCATACATTTTCTGAAGGCATTAATTCAAAGTGAAATAACCTCATCCAGGATTTGAACTTGGCTTGTTGAGTCCATTTCCTATGATAACAACTATTATGTTTCCATATAAACTGAAGTCAGACAGAACTTTTGGAAATTTAAAAAATGGTACCAAAAATTTTTTAAATCTTTTTCCTAGTGAAAAATCAAGGTATTCCTTTGATATGAGTAGTGACAACAATTTTTGTATCTTTGGTATTTTTTTTATCATTTTGTATTAATGAATCTGGGTTTATCGTTTATGGCTTCTGATGGATTTTGAGTTCAAACTCAGAAGCACAGCAATTTTTATGGGATGGATAAGTGGGGATTTCATCCCCATGTCCTCATAGGTCTTCCCTCTCATCACTGTGAGAGTAATGTAGTTTCCTAGTAACAGTGTATGCTTATATGAAAGTTTCAGCAGACACTGTATAACAGTTATAAAAATATTGTTAAAAATACCCAAATATAAATTTAACCATTTCATATTCGCCTTGATAGTAAAAAAAAAATAGAAATGGTGTTTTTACTTATTCTGTGGTAATAAGATCTGCTAAAGCAACTAAATAGAATCTCTATGTACTGATGATTGTTGTGGCCAGTAAATAGAACAAGATATTCAAGAGTTGATACCAAAATAACAAAGTCTTTTCAGTTGAAGTACACTTAAAATTTAGTGTAGCATGAAAAATTTTTTAAAAATTGTTTTTAGTTATTCTTTATTTCTTTTGATTATAATACAAGTCTGTAATCCTTGGAACTTTTACTGACTGAACAATGGCATTTAGATTTTTGAAGCAATGATATATATCATTTTGAGCAATGATATAGATTTAACTGACTGCTATTCCTGAAGGCAAAAGCTTTTTTGTTTTTTCATTATTTGAATGAATGTGATTTATTTATCATCATTTAATATATATATATATATATATATATATATATATATATATATATATATATATATATATATAGTTTGGATTATTTAGAAATAAAGAGTGCTCAATATTTGTGATAGAATATACATTTCTAAGTTAAGATAGCATAGACATCAGCACTTGGTGACTGTCAGTTTCTTGCCTATTTGATTATCAGATTAAGGAATTGCTCGGCCCATCTAATATTCACTTGTTTGACTTGTTCTGGTGATTACATAGGTGAGAAAGTGACATTCACCAAGCACCATTGACTATGTTTACATTATCTTACACACACACAAGCATAGTTCCCATCATAAATAACAGGATTATTTCTGTATGGATCAGCACTTTTACTTGTTTATGGGTTTTTGATAGTGGCATCAGTTGTATTGGTAGAAGTATTGGTTGACTGAAATCCTTTAAATAGATAAGAGAGAGTGAGCAAGTAAGCAAGCAAAGAAAAGGGAGATTAAGTTAGCAGGAAAGAGAAATCATAAAAGAAAGAAGAATGAAACTAATGAGAAAATTGATGTATAACATATTAACAGTGTGTGTGTGTGTGTGTGTTAGAGAGAGAGAGAGAGAGAGAGAGAGAGAGAGAAATTAAGTAATATAATCAATCCAATTTCCTTTCTTTTTTATTTTTCAAGAATGTTGTGTATTTTCTTTATATTATGATGACAATGGAATTTCTCATTATTCAGTTGTGGGACTAGACTTCATGACATATATACAATGTTATATTGTATTATATACATACACACATACTGATTGGGATTATGTTTATTTACTTCTACAGCAAGTAAAACAGATACAGGGAGAAAAATAATGCCTTTGGATAGAGCAAGTTTTCCGTTACCAAACATCTCTTTTCCATTATTAGATAAGTATTTTCACCTGTGACTATTAAGAGTCTGTATACTGCACTCATAAAAACCTGCAGTACTGGGAAGACTACTCAGTTTTTCACAGTAATGATAATGACATCATTGTCAGAAAATATCTGCAAAGAGACCATCTTTCATTGGCCCAATTTACATGGATGAGCTGATCAAAGTGCTATTCATTTCATGTGTTGACAGTAGTGTTGAATATGGCTTTTTACTCAGATCACTGTTACCACTGTTGAAAGGCATAACCCATTATTTAACTGTGCTTTTTTGGTTAGTGTGTTTTACAGTGTGTCAACTCTTGTCAGATTATTTAATGATAGAGTTATAGTGATGGGGATAACATTATTATTATTGTTATTGGGTTTTTTGATTTAAGTTTTAAGTTGGTGATGTTGGTTGCATTGGTATTTCGTTGGTAATATTGGTAAATCATTGGTTGTTATCCTCTTGCTAAATGTTGATAGAAAATAAAGGTAGTGGAGAAGAACGAAGACGTCGTAAGGCCTCATATCAAAGTTTTAATGGCAGCATGAAGCAAAGGGGTTTACACTGGTATGCTGCGAGGTCTCGCAGTAAGGAAAGAAGATAGGAAGTTGCCAGAGTACATCATCTAATTTGTTTTTAACTAGGATCCCTTGGTCTAGAAGAATAGACCCAAGGGGTCGATAGACTAGATGGCTCTCCTCATAATGGTTGATGCTGCTACTGCTATTCAGGAGCAGACGTTAAGACGTCCGTTCCCGTTGTGGATTTCTGAGGGAGAGAGAGATTCGAGGGCTTTGTTCAATTTTTGGTGCTGCTAGGAAATATGGTTCAGGCTGAATAGAACAGGTCATCCTGATTGGGTGAAAATGTTTGGTGACTCTAACGGTCTAATTAAATTACACGCCAAACAAAAATACAAGTTTCTTTCTGCTACAGAGTCAATCTTTTTCAAAGATTTATATGGTTTCAAGTAACTATTGAATTATGATAATTTGTTTGCATACAGTTATGTGCTTTTATGTATTCCTTCTTATTTACATCAGCTCTGTACAGACACAGGATGTAGTTTGGAAGATCTACCGGGAGCAATGGATGATAGGGATGGATAGAGAGAGAGAGAGAGAGAGAGAGAGAGAGAAATCTGTGCTGTCAGTACAA
Organism: Sepioteuthis lessoniana; assembly: GCA_963585895.1. Lineage (NCBI taxonomy): Eukaryota > Metazoa > Mollusca > Cephalopoda > Myopsida > Loliginidae > Sepioteuthis > Sepioteuthis lessoniana. The sequence goes on along the minus strand of OY757917.1, from coordinate 99,531,139 downwards.
CTTGATGATGATGATGTCATACTTTCTAATACTAATTAATAGTAATGAAGAGATACTCCACCCTCTCCAAAATTCTGACATTTAGATACATTTAGCACAGAAATATTGTTGTGATTGTTGATTTTAATTTTTTAGAATTTGTAGTTTCTCTTGATATGTAATTATTAGACTGAATGACAGTTTTGATATATTTGTTTGATAAATCCTACCTGTAATAATATAGATTACATAAGCAATTGGTACATATGCACATATATATCTATATGAGTAAATGTGTCTTTCTGTGCATGTTTCCACACCCATGCTAACACCAAAATGGCCTACATTATGCTAAATCATTTATTTGCATAATCGATGTGCAATGAATATTATATGTACAAACAAATGGTATTTATAACAATCATAGGATATCTAATTTGCATAATATTTTTAAAAAGTAGGTTTTGATGCAGAAACTTTTCTCTGTTATTCAATTGTAATTCCATTATTTTATTTTCATATATATATATATATATATAAACAATAATTTTGTATATAAATTTTATGAAAAAATGAGAAGGAAAATATTTTCTTAATTTCATTAAAGTTTGATGAAGGGGTACAGTGTAAGTTAATGTTTAAGGTTGTTCATTGCCTTTGAAAAATAATCAATGTATACACAGATGAGTGTGTGGAGAAAATAGACACAAAGTAAGAAATTAAGAGCAAATTGTTTTGTGACAGCTATAATGAAAACAAAAACATAAATGCCCACTCACATACAAATATATAGAAACAGTTTTCATTTTCATTTAACATCACTCAGATCCTATTAGGGGGCTGGAGGGATTTGTATACAAAAGTCTGAAATTGAAATCAATATGGATTGGTTTTATCTTTTTCTTTTTGCTTTCAGTATGATTGCACACTGAAACTCTATCTTGGAAAAAAAAAAAGAAAACAAAAATGTTACAGGGAAGTGTGGGTACTATGACGAGTATATCTGTCATAGAGAGAATTCCATTTTAGGATTTTAATTATACTATAACCTGTTCATAGATATGATTACAATAAGCATACATGTCCATAGAGTATTAGAAAGAAAGGTATATACCACACACATATGCACACCTCAATCTAAAATAGGTGGGTGTGTCCTTCTTGTCAGTCTGTGTCAACAATTTTTATCACTGTTATTTGATGGTACTGAATGTGGTTGCCATTTCGTATTTAATGTTGTCTTTTTCTAGCAAATGCACTGAACTTGGTAATGAAGTGCATTGCTAGTAATTAATGGTGATCCGAAGCAGTTCATTAACAGACAGACACAAACAGACGGTTGGCTGGCAGCTGGAAGCAGTTAGCCCTGCACTCATTACACAAGAGGTCTTCATTTCACACTTGGCCTCTTTGCTATCTAATTCATTCTCTCTCTTTCTCTCTCTCTCACATTGAGGGTTTCCTTATCTTATCTCACTTTCTCTCTCTTTTCTCTGCTTCAGTCATTGATTTTCTTTTTCTTACTTTCTTTCCTTTGTTCCGATTTGCCTTTCTTCCTTTGTGATATCTTATCATTTTTCATCTTTGTCTTTTTTGTTTTCTTCTCTGCTTTTCACAACTTTTTATACATTTATTTTGTTTTATGTTTTATATCTATTTTTCTATTCTTTTGTCATTTAGCTTTCTTTTCTGTCTTTGCATTTCTTTCTTTTTTTTCTTTCTTTTCCTTGTTTGTTTTTTTTCTTCTTATTTCAGTTTTTTCTTTATTTTTGTTTTGTTTTTTCTTTGTTTTTTCCTCTTTTTCTTTCTTTCTTTCTTTCTTTCTTTCTTTCTTCTACTATACTTCCAATATTTCATTTCTCTTTACCTATTTCTTTCTACCAATTTTCTTCTATGAAAATCCCTTTGCTTTCATTTCTACTTTTATCTTTCTTTGTTTTCATTCATCTCTCTCTCTATTTACTTGCACTATTATTTTTCTTTATTTATTCTCTATCTTCTCTTCAACTCTTCCCAAGTCTAAATCTATTTTGTCTTACCTTTGTTTTTTATTTCTAATTCTTCATCTGTCAATCATTAACTTTCTAGTTTGCTTTCTTTCTCATTTTTATCACTGTCAAGTAATTAACATAGCAACTCATATGAGCCAGTAAATCAGCTGCTCTCGGAGAATTAATCCTTGTCCCCAACCTTTACTTTCTTTTTTTACAACCCTCCACTATACACAACCTTTTCATACACTACCAGAGCCAACCACCCACCATCATTTTTGCCTGCCCTTTACCATCCAAACCCTTTTAGTATCACAGCTGCTGAGACTTAACACACTTTATTTTTATGTGTGATTGTAATGTTTTTTTTTTATCTTGTCCAAATTCTCAGTAAAATTTGTAAAAGTTATTAAAAAAAACCCTCAAGCAACAAAAGTTGAATTTTCGAAAGAAATATTTCCTCAACAACAATAAACCCATTTCAATGTTTACAAGATAAAAATCAAAGTTCGGAATATGATAAAAATATAGAGATAACTAATTTCAATACTGGACTTTAAAGTTACCTTCATGTGCTAAATGTTTGTGTTTTGACTAAATCTGAAACTCAAATGTTTTTTTTTTAAAAAAGAAGCAAGCTTTAGTATTGAATATTTCTGAGAAGTTTCCTTCTTATAGGATATATGAAAAAGCTCTTCCATAATATCATGGCTTCTTCCTTCAATCTCATTAATTGAGTATCGCTTTTAACCTAAATAGAATTGAGGCAACTGTAGTCAAAATTGCCTGTAAAACTATAAACATGCATTACTTTATGTGATTGTTCCAAAATACAGCAGAAATAAACAGTAAATATAAAATAAAAAATTATGTAACATAGAGCTAAATCTCTGCAAATTGCTATTTCCCTAAGGGCTTGATAATTACAATAAATTTATATGCATGCATATCATGTGCAATTTAATGTAAATATATGATTGCCTGTATAAAAAGATTTTTTTTATCTTAATTTGGAAGAATATTATAATTTTATAAAGATTTTTCTTGAAAATATTTTCTCCTTTTATTAGCTTTTGTCATATAGGTAAAAGAGGAATTAGGATATAAAAAAACAAAATTCCATATAATTCATGTATATCCTTGATTCATCTGCATCAATATTAAGATATATGATTGTGGAGATGCATAGGTTGTAATGATTACCATTGTAAGAAATGGACACAGTGACCCAAGTTCAAATCCTGGACAAAGGTGTTTGCATTTCACTTTGTGCTAATACCCTTAGGAAAGGTATGACTCCAACAACCCTCCTTCCAGCAATAGGTAAATAGTAGGGCAGGCTCTTTAACCTTTGTATGGCAACCAGTCTTTGAGAAGGAAAACTCTGAATTCAAACCTGTTAAACTATGCTTAAAAAATGACTTTTGTCACATCCTCTCTTGGTAAATACACACAAACACACACACACTCACACACACACACACACTCACACACACACACACATATATATATATTAATGAACTCAGCTTAATGGCACAAGCCTCAGTGGAATGATATTAGAGAAGAAAGATTATGTTGCACCAGTCAGCATTTGAAATCTTTGCTTTTGCCTGAGCTCATGTGATAGCAAGCACTAAGGCAGAAAATGTGCAACTATTCCACCCAACAAACAGGACATACATCTCTCTCTCTCTCATATATATATATATATATATATAAGAAAGAGTTGCATGCATATATATATATATATATATATATATATATATATATATATATATGACAATTGCTTAACTTTATCGAGTTCTATCTGTCTGTCTTTCTCTCTTTCTATATATATAATTTTCATGGTTGACTTATATTGGCCTTGTTTATGTATCTATATTATTCTATATTTATGTTTTTCATTACAAAGTTTTAATGCTACAGATTTTGGTAATAAGTAATGCTGAATAATACCAGTTTTGATTGTATAATATTCTACTCATAATGATAAAATCCTGAGATCTTCACTTTATAAGAAAAATATCTTTATTAAAAAAAATGTTAGGGATGTAGTTATTTAAGAGCAATACTGTATGTTGCTGCTGATACTTGAAAGCGTCTATAAAATAACTCAGAAGTTTTCACTCAATACAAGATGAAAATTGCTCTGCAATTTTAATCAGCCATTTGTTATTGACTTTTTCATTAGACTTGAGTGCATTTGATGTTCTCTTTTGATGTTTTGTCATCTGATAATGGACATTGCAGTTCAATTTCTTCATTAGGCTTCTATGAGACTGGGAAAAAGCTCAGTGTGTGCATAATTTGTTGATAAAACAAATTTCTATACAAACAGAATATGATAATGGATATGATAGAATATAATCAGTATTAATGTGATATTCTTTGTTGACTCAAATTAACTTTGAATTATTATTACTATGATATATATATTCATATATAATTGGCCTCTCATTTATATACATACATATGAGCTAAACTCAGTATCTTATCTATCTGTAATAAATGCACACTGGATAATTTTTTTTTCAATTTATCAAATTTAATAAAATCAGCTGAAAAAATTATCCTATGAATGAAATTTTAAAGTTATATAAACTAATCATAAATTTGTTCATCCCATTCATTGTTGCAGCAATAAACACTGATATTACCATCAAACAATGCTTTTATAAGGTCTTATAAGTTAGTAAATGTAGTTGAGAAAGTTTATGGTCACTTGTTGGTCATTGCTGATACAAATGTAAAAAAAAATTACTCCCAAACCCACTATGACCCAGAGTAGTAGTACCTGTTATGGTCCTAACTAAGGTAAAATAGATCTTTTTAAAAATTATTTGTATTCAGTTGGACTGTGTGCCAAAAAAATAAATAAAAACTGTAAATATGAATGTTCAGTGAACATGATTCCCAAACCTCTTTGCATTAAATAACTCTAGATGGGCCGACTTGCCATAAAAATCAATCAATCAGTCATGCAAGTGTAAAAAGATTATTTTTTAAAAGTTTTGATGTCCCAGTAACTGAAAAAAGCAATAACTAGTCATCCTAAAATTATATGATAATTGACAGTTAAAAAATGGTGAATTATTGTAAGATAAAATTAGTAAAATTTTTGCTGATTGCTTAGTTTTTTGAATGAGTTTCATAAGTTTCTTGTGAATGTTTTTTTTTTACTTTTTTTATATGCCAATCACAATATCAATGTTAACAACATTGGAAAAATCATGATATTCCTTGTGGTATTTGTAGCAGTAGTTTTATTTGACTTGGTTTATTCTTTATTCAAATATTAAGATGGATTTGGTATTAAATAACCCATAAAGGTTTATATGCCATTAAAACTAAGAAACCAAACCAAATATTAGCTAAACAGTTGAACCAGTCATTGACTGATTGTCAAGAAAGGAGATTGCTGAAGAGGCAAGAATACACTGGTAAGCAGGAAACAAGAAGTGATGATTACATCAACATGCCAATATAAAGTAAATACTTACTTTGTATTTCCTACTAAAACTTGTTAGTTTTCTATTTGGATTCTTTATAATTCCATCTGTATTTTTCTTTAAGTGAAACTGAATGACTGATGAGTTTACACCATAATCATAAAGAAACAGTACTGGTTACTTTTAAAGATATATCTGAAGTTAGCAAAACAGGGATGGTGATTTGAAGTGTGTGTGTTTTCTTCTTTTATACTGTGATTGTAAAGATATTTCTGTGGATGGATTTTTTAAAACCAAGCAACATTTTTATGAACAGTCCTGTATGATCTCTATTAATGTCATTTAGTTCTGACCCTCCAAATATAGCAATTTTATTTCAGTTTTTTAAAGCAAGTTTGTTAGAAAATTAGAAACCAAATTGAGAGCATAAATTTAAAAGCAATATTTTTTTTATGATTTACATTAACCTTTCTGCATAAATCAATATTTATGACACTTCATTTTGCTGATTTTTATCATTTTGTATTGGCAATTACCAATTATAAGACAGTGACCTGCTCAACATCTGCTTTAAAAAATTGCATATTTACATATCAATGTTGATGTGTTTATGGGTCAATATATTGATCTATTTGTACATTTTATAATCGTCTTTTGCATGCAAATTCATGCATCTGTGTAAATACATGTGTATTTGAAGGCATACAAACTAGACATTCCTTTATTGAAAATATTTCATCATCAAAATGCTATACTAACCTTTGATCTTGTTTCAGCAGGTGTTGTTTCTGGTCATCTTCTGGAATTATTTCACATCAAATATTCAGTGAGCTTCTAAAATATGTTGGTTCATATTCAACACTCCAATCATGGTAGTTGATATATTTGAGTGGCATAGTTACATGTAGCACTTGTAATAAAAGACAAGATGTTTGTTTGTTTGTTTGTTTGTTTGTCTGGGTCTGGGTTCTGCATAAAATTCTCACTAAAACTATCATTATTTCTCTTCCTCAAATAAGTGCTCTCATGGTTTGCTGTATAACTTGACAAAGTAATGATTATTTGTTAATTGTGTTAGCTAATTTGCACATTTTGCTTTGAAAATTAATTAAAAAAAGAAAATGATTTATAAGATAAAATAAGACTGAAAATGAATAACAGTTTTATTATTCCTTTTCAATCTTACTTTTTTAATCATTTTTTAATAAGCAATTGCTTTTATCATTCTCTGCACACTGGAGACTGTTTTAGTCACCTTGGTTGCTTTACTCACATTTCAGCCACTGTACTCTCCAGCCTTCTTCAGATGCCTTTTTTTTGTACTTGGTAACCTCCTGGGAATTTTGAACTTAACCCTTAATTTGAGTCATGGGAGTAGACTGTTCTCATTCCAGAAAGTATCTGATGCAAAATATCCACAAGGCATGGACAGCTGAATGAGAACAGTTTACTCCAATGATTCAAATAAAGAGTTAAACTGAAAATTCTTGGAAGGTAACAGAGTATGATTAAAGGCACCAGAAGAAGGTTGGAGAGTACAGTAGCCAATACGTTATGAGTAAAGCAATCAAGATGAACATAGCCGCTTGCAATATGTAGAAAATAATGACAATGCCTCATCAAGAAATATAGACAGATATTAAGTATTTTGTTGATAGCTTTTACCATTATTCCCAATTTTGATTGTGTTATCAGCCTGAACCTTCTCATGAACTAGCTGCCTTAGCTTATATTGTAAATCAAACTACTCACCAAAAAGTTTTCTCTAAAATAAGATAAATATATTTACCTATAAAAGTGAGTTACTTTACAAGACTGAACCTTCAATTTTTCTTTTATAGTTTTTATTTTCTATGTAAAGTTCATATTTCATTTACTTTTGTTGGGTCAATGTGTTGCTATTAATCAATCAAATTTAAGAATAGAAATAGAAACCAACCCTGATTTATTTCAGAATGTTATGTATAGTTTAAATTCATGCAATTATTAATCATGTATTCCATTAATCGAATTTTCTCCTAGTCTCAACAATATTTATAGTATAAGTTTGCCCCCATGTGGTGATTTTATTTTATGTATGTATATGCAAATTAAAAAACATATGAATCTAAGTTTGAACTTATTGTTCTGTATTTCTATCATGTAAATCTGGCAACTTTGTGCCAAAAACAAAATTGTTATGATGACAGGTAATTAGACAGAACCCTTGAAGAGTTGAGCTCATGACTTTTCAAAAGGTAGTTTTAAAGTGATAACAACTATGCGTTAAAAAAGGAAGATGAAGGCAGTTCAAGACAATGGTTTATAAATGAGAAAATTCGTAATTTTCTTTAGATTTTGATGGTGACTCTTAATCACCTTTAGCTGAAGTGGATTGTAAACTTTAAATTACCCATTCATAAAAAAAAGAATTTTAAATAAATAAAACAATAAAGAAAAAAAAATAATGAAGAAAGGAAAGTAAATAAAAGTGTAATATATGCACTAAATAAAATCTCAGTTAATGCTATATTAATAAAGTTAACCAAATGTGTTCACTCTTCCTGTTTCCTTCCATAAACAACTTTCTTCTTGAATTTTGGAATTCTTCCTACTTTATGAATCATATATAAATTATCTACATGCATTTATTTCATTATTTGCTTACACATATATGAATAGATAGACATTAATAAGTTCAGATATATATATTAGTGGACTGAGACGGGACAGATTTATGCACACATATACACATCAACTAAAAGATTGAGATTGTCATGGATAATAAAGTTTAATCTATGTGAGCGCCAAATGCAGTTTTCTCATGTGTGTTTAATGTGTGTCATGTAAATCATTAGACACAAAAGTCTTTTACCAACATAACTTCTCAGAGATCAAGCAAACACCTTCATCACTTTATATAAGAAAAAACAAACAAAAAATTATTCATTTATTTCCAAAGATGGTCACAAGATAAATGCATTTTTAAGTTTATTAGACTGACAAATTTATTCTTGTTCTTGTTATTTTCATTGTTTCTTTTATTTTTATTTAATCTTATTCTTCATCATATTTTTTATGTAAAAAAAGCTTTTATTCTCATTCACTGCTGTACATTTTAACAATTAGTATTTTTAGTAGTCATAGTAATATTACAAATTTGTCCTCTCTTGTTACAACTTCATCTTCATTTCCTTTTTGACATTTTATATTTCATTATCTTCACTATTTCTCTTTCCTTTTCTTCTCATTCTTGAATTTATCTTCCTGCATATCATTTTTCTTCATTTCCAGTTTTTCTTCATATTTCTTTCATTTTCCTCTTCCTTTGCTTCTTATGTTTCTTTTCCTTTTCCTATTAATTTTTCTCCTTTTTTTAATATTTTTTCTCTCTTTCTTTTTCTTCTCTTTCCTCAATTTTCTCTTCATCCCAATCCCGTCTTTACTCTTCCCGCTTCTATTTCTTAAAGTTCTAATTCTTCTCTTCCTCTGCTTACTCTTCGTTTATGTTTCCTAATAACTTCTACAGATTCTTTTTCATTATTGTCATCATCATCTTTCATTTTCTTTTCCTTCACTTCCTTTCTTCTCTCTCATTCAACTTTTTATTTTAACTTCTTTTTTAAAATCTTTTTTTTTTTACTACTCCTTCAGCTCTTTTTCTTTCTTCATACTTTATGAACATTTCTTTGATTATTCTGGTATTTCTACATCAGTTGTTTCTGATGGTCATTGCTGAGACTAAGTGACAGCAAGTTTTCTTTAAACACCAGAACTCTCATTGATATTCTGGTAGACTTGAACATTGCTAGGATCTGCATTCAATTCTTTATTGAGTTTTCAAAATTTTCCTTGATGCAATTGCCCAGTCAGCTGGGGTTGTAGAATACACTGACTGCACCTCTGCAGAGGGGTAAGACCCCCGCCCCTGCCTAACGTGTGTCCTGGATATGACACTAAACAATCTGATGGTGAGGTTCCAGCAGTGCTAGAGCTTTGGGGAATGCGGAGTATCCCTTCATTCCCATTGCTCCCACGTCCATTCTGGCCTGGAGTGGTAGCACCTGATAGGGCCCTATCTATGGGTTAAATAGAACTAACAGCATATTTATGCTAAAATGAATTGAGTAAACTGAATAGCTTGAAATAGAAATGTTTTTGACAATTAAACCATACTTACATTTAAACTGTGTGCTCATGCTTAACTGAATTATTTGAAATAGAACTGTTTTTCGACATTAAAACTGTATTTACACTTAACTGAATTGTTACATGTAACTGCTTGAATAGTTTGAAATGGAAATGTTTTTGACAATTAAACTGTGTACTTATGCTAAAGTGAATTGTTTTAAATAGAACATATTATCTATATAAAAATGGATTTGGCATTAAAGAACCTTCAAAGGTTGATATGCCATAAAACCCAATAAACCAAACCAAACCTTGATGCAATCGTAGGAATAATTTCCACAGCTCTCAAATATAATCATGATATTTATTTTCTTTCTCTTTTAGTTTCATCTATGGTCAGTCTCCTTCTCCTCTTTCTTTGTATCATTATTCTACTATTCTACTCTATTATTATTATTATTATTATTATTATTATTATTATTTTACTCTTCAAGACTTTTTTCCCAACAGGTAGTAACTAGTGACCATCACTGAAGTCAGAGTGATTGCAAGTCTGCTGAGCTCTCCAAGATTCTTCTCAGTATTCTAGGCAATCTCAGCAGTACTGTGATCTTGATGGTATCAATTCTTCCTTGGATTTCTAGTTACCCTAGTCTTTTAAAAAAAAATTTTGTTATTGTTCTTAGGACTCCAAGTATGATTGGTATCACTGTCATTTTCATGTTCCATGACTTCTTAAGCTCACAGGCAAAGTTCAGGTATTTATCTACTTTTTTCCTTTCTTTCGCTTTCACTCTGAAATTTGCTGGAATGATAAGATATACTTGTTGGCAAGTTATTTTCTTTTTATTGATAAAAACTGTAAAATAATAACAATTATTCTTATTGGCCAAGGGGTCCCAACTAGCGTCCAGTTGGCAGACAAAAATAGAACAGGCTGTAACCCAATACAGTTCCTGCAACAATACTAAATTGCAGCTGGTACAGAAATACCCCCACTCATAGATCAGCAGCCAATCACAACCCATGGAATGGACTTGCCCATGTACACATGATAGGATGCTCCAGTTTACCATAAAGAACTCTTCTTCTTCTGGAGTTCAGTTTCAAATCCAACTCAGTTCATTACACAAGTTATCAGAATCAACACTCACTGATAACTTGTGTAATGAACTGAGTTGGATTTGAAATTGGAGTGCTGATTCTGATAACTTGCCAAACCCTATAAAAACTAGATTTGGTCTTTGGGTGGTATTAGTTGATCTCAAAATCCCAGATAATTTTGTGAATTTCATTCTCCTGGACAGGTTCTGGTCTATGTCTATACCATTTATATGTATGATCAAATTTTGATTGCTTGTTCAATACCCAGTGGATGATACTTTTTTACCTGTTGTTTTTGCTCTTATACTCCTCCTCTGTCAGTTTACTTAATTCAATTGTATATTTTATTGTTTCATTTCTCTCTCCAGATAACCCATACTTATTATTATATTGAATCTTATCTATTCTAAATTTTATATAATTTGTTCATGTCATTATTTTGGGCTGGTATTAATAGTAATTCAGCTTCTCTTTTTAAGTTTGTTCTCCAAAACCATGTCTAGATCCTTTCAAATGCAATTTCCTTAGTTTACCTTCTGAAATGTTCATTTTTTCTCTTATTTTTGCTTTCCTGTTTAACCTCATGTTATTTTTGTTGTTGCTGTTCTTTGCTATTCCTTATTTTCAGTGAATGTGAGTCTTTCACATCAGTTTTAAATATTGTTTTTTTTTCAAAGAAGACTGAGTGAAAGCAAATTTCTTTAGGTCTTCAAGACTCTTCTTAGTATTCTAGCTGATCTTAAAAATGCTCTGGTCTAAATGATCTTGATTCTTCCTCTTATCTCTAGTTTTCATTGTCTCTTTTCTAAACCTTTGGGGAGTGTTCAAAGGGTACCAACTACAATTAGTATCACTGCCACTTTCATGTTCCAGAACTTTTTCAACTCTCTGGAAAGATCCAAGTCTATCTTTTTGCTTTTTCTATTTTTACCCTATTGCCCACCGGAATGGCAAAAATCCACTTGATTATAAATTCTTTTCTTGTGAAATAACACAAAGTGGTCTTTTAGGGTTAGGTGGTCTGTTTGTATAACAAAATCTAAAAGAATTTTATACATCACATTTTCTCAGACCGAGTCTGGTTTGTGCATTTGTCAGTATGGCTAAAACTTAATCTCTTGCACAATATCAAGTGGGCCACCTTTCCTACCCAGTCATGCCTTGTCTTTTATTCCTTTTGTGCTAGTTTGCTGCATTCACTTTTGAATAATATATGTTATCCTGCCATTTAATATTCATAAATATATGGAGTATACTTCATATTCAAACTGATAACTCTCTCTTAGCTTCTTTGAGTGAAAATTTCAAAATGCAAAAAAATTGTTTAAGTAGATGTAACATTCTTTTGAATTTCTTAAATAAAAAGCTTTGTTACTGTTCTTTAAACATTTTTTTATGAGTATTTTCTTCATTTTATTTCTGTTGCTTTTTATCACAACTCTAAGGTCATTTGATAATTAATAAGTAAGTATCATTGATGTGAACTTTAAAAAAAAACTTCCAGCAATATTTCCATTATTATCCCTTATCCTTGAGAACTTGCCTTATATTGACAGCACTTTACCATTTAGGCTAGAAACACTAACTGGTCTAAATCATTTGAGGTCACTGTCAGACAGGTTGAAAAATATAAAGGATATCTTGCTGGAAGCTTATTCGTTGTTTTCAGTCTGTGCCATTTAAAATCTATAGAAAAACAAACTGACGGTTGTGATAAAAAGCAACAGAAATAAGATGAAGGGAATTAGTCATAAATTAATGATAAAGATAAAACATGTATTTGCTTTTGTTTATGGGACAATAATACCATAACTTTTGTAATTCTTACCATTGTATTTATCCTTATAATTCTGATCTCATTCCTAATATTATCATTAGAAAAGCATTCTGATTATTCTTTCATGAACACTATCAGTATTATTATCTAAATTATTAACATTAGCAGTGTTGTTATTGAAATATTTTTTAATCATTAATAAATAAATTCATTTTAATTTTATAATCATTCAATAAAATTATTTTCAAGGTCATTATCATTATTATTGCTTTTCTCAAAGTTATTATTGTTATTATACTGCAATTAATAATCATAGTCCTATTCTTCTTCATCATCATCATCATCACCATCTCTATATTTATCACCATAATTTTCTTTGAATTCATCCATGTGTTGTTTTTTACCTAACTACATGTTTTCTGTTTTCACCACTTTTGTGGGAAGTAAGCTTTGAGAGTTGGCAATTGAATAATCCAGGAGGGTCAGTTACCCATGCATAGGAGATGGCTTAATGGCGCCAAGTCTCTAAAAGCATGGATGGTCTTTTGTAATCTCTCTGATAGATGAGTTAGTTATTTGTTCAAGAAAATAGGAATAAAGCAGACTGGAGATGTAGAGTTTGGATGCCAGAGGAGGAAGAATTGAAGTGTAAGGTAAAAGTGAATAATGAGGCTGAGATTTGATTAGAAACAAATGCTTCCACTCTCCCATTTCTTGATAGACCTCTTTCCTTCTTGAAGATATCATAATGAAAATTTATTTTGTGTAGAAATATACAGTAACTACTTACTATATTGATATGCATGTTAAGTATTTATGTAAAGGGCAATGTGGGTATGAAGTTAAAGCAGGTGTGTGCTTGATATTATCCATCTGCATGTATGTATGCATTTTATGAAACCCTCTCCTCTGAATAGGATGTGACACAAGGTCAATTTTTAAGTGAAATACAGTTAAGTTAAATTCAGTTTTCTTTCTTAGATTTGCTGTACCAAGGCTAAAAAGTCCAGTCTATCCTAGTATTTGTCAATAACTATGGAGATAAGAGATGTTCATACCTTTCTCAAAGACATTAGCATGAAAAGAAATGCAAACAGCTTCATCAAGGATTTGAATGTGGCTCTGCTGGGTCAATTTTCTATGTTAATATATTGAGTATTTGGATACTAGTCCTCATTTGATGCATGTTTCATTTAAACATATATACATAGGTATATATGATTAACCTAAGTGAAACCTTGGTAGATTGGTCTGACTCTGTAGGCTTTACTACTTTACACACACACACACACACACACACACACACACACACACACACACACATATATTTTTTTTTCTTTTACTTAACTACCTGATGATTGTTGTTTTGTAAAAGACTCCATGAAATCCAGGGGTTGCAGTCTAAATTCCATGAATTAAATATATATCTAGTATATATTTATTTATTATTATTATATAATTACTCTATCATAGATATTGAGCAATCACCATTTTATATTGCACTTAGTTCGACACAAACCCCCAAAGTGATTTATTGACAACCAACACTGATATATATATATAGTTTTTGGTTTTTAGAAGAGAAGCTAAAAAGAAAACTTGCAACATCCTCCTTCTCAGTCATCTTCAATAAAACCTACACATGTCTGTGTTCATTTTGTTTTGATAATGAACACAGACATGCGGGACACTGCTGGATGTACTCCAGTGGACCCCTTCACATGGACGAGCAAAGGCAAGACTCCCAGCTAGAACCTACATACAGCAGCTCTGTGCTGATACGGGATGTAGCCCTGAAGACCTGCCAGAAGCAATGGACGATAGAGAAGGGTGGTGAGAAAGGGTCGGAGATATCCATGCTGATGGTGTGACATGATGAGGATGATATATATATACCTGCCTGTGTGTATATATATATATACATATATATGTGTGTGTGTATGGATATACGAAATTGGTTATAAATTCATGCATATATATATATATATATATATATATATATATATGGCAGTATATAATTTAAAATCCATCTGACTAGCTTTAATAAGCAAAATAAATTTATTATGGAATACAGTTTCTAAATTTCTTGGTTTTTAAACAACAACAAATATATATATATATATATATATAAATATATATATATATATATATATATATATATATATGTTGTGTGAAAAATATCAAGATATAAACTTTAAATTTTTTAACATTCAAAATTAAAATAAAGGTGTTTATACAGCTGTATAACTTATATAATAACAGTGATGATGTCTAGACTTCATTTTGATGAATCAATGCCAATTTGATAAAAATATGAAGCCTATCTCAAGAAAATGTTTATTCATTGTTCTTTTCTGTTTTGGTTTATAAATCTTGAGTCTCAACTCTTTAATATATTTATGTGCATATATATATATATATATATAGTCATCCACACACACACACACACACATACACATATATATATATATATATATATATATATATATATATATATACCCACACGCATATATTCATTGAGAAATCATTATAAAAAGATTTATTTCTTAAATCAGCTAGGTGCTTAAATATTGGTCTGTAGAACAGGATAAAATTTAAAATAGTTTCCTCATCTTGTCATGTGATTTTTTATGACTGTAAGTTTCATGTATTTGGAAACAAATATAATTCCCAGATGAAACATACATCCATTTAACCTCATTGTTAATGGAATATTCTTCATATCCAATGTGATAACTCTGTCTTGACTTCTTTTGACTGAAAAGGCAAAAAATATAAAGCAATTGAAGTAGATGAAATATTCTTTTGAATTTCTTAGATAAAAAGCCTTGTTATTTTTTACTGTCTTAAAGGTAATGTTTATACATACATACATACATACATACCTTCATATATACAGAAACTGAAAACATTCAAGTAAAAAGTGTATATATAAGTTTAAGCAAGCAGTTATGTTACATCCATGTCTGTGTATATACATGTTAGTATATTTCCAATAAATGTTTTATAGGAGGGAACATGAATAAGTTCATAAACCTACATAGAGTTATCAGTTGAAATTTTAATTTAAAGTAAAATTTTCACTATATAATATTTTATGTCTGTGATTAATATTCACCATTGAATTAAGTGAATCAACAAATAATGAGATTGTCTTGAAAAATAGGTATTTGTTGCATGAAATAAATACTTTTTCATAATATTACTATAGATTTATTGATATAACTTTGTATGTATGAATACATATGTAAAGTGTGTTTGTTTTTGGCAGGAGTCTGTGAATCTCAAGTTGTGAATTGAAGCAAAATGTACAAATTATGCCATGCCAGGCAGTCAGGTTCCAAAGAAAACATTCATTTTTTCTTGGGAAATACACACAAAAAAAGGTGCTATTGCTGAAATATCATATTTAAACAAAAGTCCCATTTCAAGATAAAAAAAAAAGATTTAGTTCCAGAAAAAGCACTTTTCTCACTTGCTTTCTAAAAGCAGCTGTAAGTCTCAGCAATACATTTCCAATATCCTTATATGTATCATGATAGGAAAATGAAATAAATGACCTGAATTCAAATCCTAGTCAAGGCTTTGTATGCTTCACTTTGTGCTAATGCCCTAGGGATAAACCATAAATCCAACTATAAGTAATTAGTAGGCAAACTGGGTTCTTTAACTTTAGTAAGGAAAACTATCTAAGACAAGGAAAACTCCAAATTCACACGACGTTAAAGATTGCTCTAGTGTTGCATCCCTCCAGTACATGTGAGTTTGGATGAAAACATAAGTACATATATCGGTGTGCATGTGTTTTTTTTTCCTATCTTCCTCTCTCTCTCTATATATATCTATATATATATAAACAGGTAATGTTCTCATTTGATCACTATTGATATCAATTTGTCTACCTGATGATGGAGTATTGCTTAACAAAAATTTCAAGTATGAAATTTCATAAACTTCTTTTTTGACACATTCAGTCATTTATAGTACCTTCTTCATAAAGTGCCCAGTTTTGACAAATTTAAAAATGAACACAAATATGTCAGCTGTCCATGTATGATCAAAAGTGATCTTTTTTAACAGAACTTATATAAGGAACATTTAGTTTTATTTAATTACAAAAAAATTTTAAGTAACCCCATATATAGTGTCTCTCAGATAATTTTTTCCATCAAATTGATATTTGATTTAGTAATTACATTTCTTCTATCAAATTTATATCTTTTTATACTTTCAACTGTCACTGTTTTCTTCTTACTACCCTCTATTACACTGTAGTATTTGTTCTATTTGATTATTTTACTTAGAGTATCACCCTCAGATAAATACATCCCTAAAAAATTTTAATAAAAAATTAACTTTATTCTAAACCAAAAATACAAGGACTTTATAATTTCTTGTGGAACATTAGTCACAACAGATATTATTAGATATTAGTTATTACCAGAATGCAGCAATGAAACTTTGTTACTGAAAATGCGAATATGTAGCTGTACAAAAATGAGTACACATTTTATATATATATATATATATATATATATATATATATATATATATATATTAAGAGAGAGGGAGAGAGTGATATGGAAAGATGAATATTAATCTGATGGTATGAACATATGAAATATTAGAAAAACAAAATGTTTAGATGATGTATTCTTTATATGAAATTTAGTAACTTTCAGTCTTCAGAGCAATGTAATTGATGTTTAATATAACATTTAAAAAACATTTTTTCAGATAAAACATTAACCATCAGTTATATTGCTCTGAAGAAGTTTATAAAGACTGAAACATTGGCAAATTTCATATAAAGAATGCTTTCTCTAAATATTTTTTCATGTTTTATAGATGTATATATATATATATATATATATGTATATATATGTATGGAAGATCAGGCAGAAAGTACTAGGGAACTAATTTATCATAGGAGGTTTATTAATCAATTCCCGCCAGATATCATAAAATCAATGAACCCACTCAAAAGGATAAATACAAAAATGTGTAGACAAAGGATGTCTGCATTGTTTAATTATATATATATATATATATATAATTTTATTTTTGGTTGCAATGTTCTAGAGATTAGTTATAAATAATACCTATTAATAATAATTTATATTGTATAATGCTCCATGAAAAATAATAAAATCTTAGTATAGAAGAAAATTAACATTAAAAAAGTTCTCGGAGTTTACTTTTTTTAAGGGCAATACTATGTATTGCTTCTGATATTGTATTCATTATTTTATTTTGTCTGTGTGTGTGTTATTGCGTAAGTCGGCAGAGATAGTTACTTTCTTTGATCATATTTTTGTAAAGATGTAAATAAACAGTCACATACTGACCAACACTTCTGACCTTTTCTTTGCTTAGGGGAAGTCCTTATGGTGTAAAAATTTATGTGCTCAACTGCAATATTGGAGTAAGTGAGCTCAAACTCCAGTTTTGCTCTTACATTCATTTTGGACTAATACTCTTAGGAAAGGTATGAACCTCCATATGCATCTCATCTATGGGTTAATTAATACCACTGCTGTTCTTCTACAAGGATGGCTTTGGTATTAAATAACCCACAAAGGTTGCTATGCTATTAAAATAAAGAAACCAAACCAAATCTTTCCTTTGTTTAACTGATATTGATTACTTACAAAATAGTTTAGAATTATCATTATTTTACCTGAGTTAGAAACAGATTGAAATATATATATATATATAGCTTCACACTCACTCTTTTGTTGATGCATTAGTAAGTCTTGTTCTTCTGATTGAGTTGAATGTTTTTCTTGTTTTTGGTCATTTCAAGATAATGAGTATCACTTACTGAACATAGAGGGTCAAAATTAAATTTTTATTCTTTTTTTGTACTGTCATTTAAAGTAAATGTATTTGACAAATAACCAATTTCTCAGGGAAGTCTAAGCATAGAAAAAAAACTAACCTCCAAAGAATTTCTCTAACCTTCACTGGACATTCTTTTGCCAAGTGTCCAGTGCTACCTTAGGGTTATTAATCAAGACTGTTCATTGGTTTAAGTCCATCAAAAAACATGCATCAGTGGTCACAGGCTAATAACTCTTGCTCTGTGTTTGTCATTTTTGTCACTACATCATTGATTAACTGCTTTTGTTATGTCCTTCTGTCAACCTTATTGAACCCTACTTGATTACCTTTGAACCACTTGAGTATTGTTTGATGACCAACCCTTGTTAGTCATTACATATAGCCAACCTCACTTGTCTGTCCACTCAGCTGTATTAAATATGCAAGTTACAAGTACTTTAGACAAACATACGCCAAATAAGTATGTATATCACAGGGTTTGTGATAATGAACTCCTCAGGTTTTGTCTTTAGGACTCTTTGAATCGTAGCTTGATAAATTCTTATATCTGGTTCTTTGGCATTCTTTCATGCATCTAGTATGGTTAATAATTCTTTGGTGTTGATTGGCAAAGTGAAATTTTAATTTTGTCACTTTTCAAGTTGTTTTTAACTTCAAAAGACTTATAGATCATTTATTGATAAATGAGTTTGTGTTGATATTTCAACTTATCATTTTTGTATATATTTATTCAACCTCTTTGTCACAAGCAGGATGTGAAATAAAGTCAATTTTTTAAGTAGAGAACAACTGGCTTGAATTCAGAGTTTTCCTTCTTCTTGACTAGTTACCATAACAATGTTGAAGAGTCCAGTCTACCCTACTGTTAACTCACCACTGCAGAGAGAATAGTTGAATATATACCTTTCCCAAGGGTATTAGCACTATATGAAATGCAAACAGCCTTGTCCAGGTTTCTGCCTTTTATTTCATCAATTCCATTACCAATGATGATAACCATTTCACCACAAGTGCCTCCAATTTATCATTAGTGAAGAGGAATAAGCAAATATCTTTTATATGAGGTGCATACGATAAGTTTCCAGACTTTTTTTGTATGGGAACTTTTATTGATAGTACACACATGAAACTCTAGTCCCCTTCGAAGTAATCTCCTCCGGTTGCAAAGCACTTGTTGTACGGTTCCGACAACTTCTGGAAGGCCCCATGGAAGTCCTCTTGTGTGAACATGTCAATGACCCTCATCACAGCCTCCTTCATCTCCTCAATTGTCTCATAACGACAGCCTCTGAGCTTAGAGAATAACCAAAAGTCACAGAGAGCAAGGTCTAGACTATAGGGAGGGTGAGGAACTGTCTTGATGCCCATCTTTGTCAAATAGTCTGTGACAAGGATGGAGTTGTGGACTGGTGCATTGTCCTGGTGGAAATGCCACTGACCTGATTTGAAGAGTGCTGGCCTCTTCCGACGGAATCTCTTCCTGAACTCCCTTAAAACCTCAACATAGTAACCCTAACCCGAACCCTCTGGCCAGTCAACTCTGGTGTATTGACTTCCTTACTCCTCGCACACTTCTTATCATCCCTCACAGACTCTGTGCCTTCCTTGAATCTCTTATACCACTCAAAAACTGATGCTCGATTCATGCAAGATGCTCCAAAAGCAGTCTAAAGCATTCCATATGTTTCTGTGTCGTTTTTTCCAAGTTTACAACAGAATTTGATTGCATATCGTTCTTCTAAAGTGTCAGATTGCATTTTTGAAATTCACCAGCTGTGACAATCAGGCTCCTGTAGGGTGTATTCGAATTCCTGCTGTAGCTGCTCATTTAAAGCTGAAATCCTAAAAGTTGGTCAGTCATCTCATAAGATGTATAGCAATAAGATACTGAATTTTCAAGAGTATATGACAATTTTAAATGCCTGCACAAAAAAGTCAGGAAACTTATTGAATGCACTACATAAGTCTTACACAACACATACATCTGCTATACACACATCTTTATTTACCATATCTACTTGTGGTAGTTTATGAGACCAGTCTCTGCATGAATCCAGTGGGTACACTTCAGATGTTAGCATTAGTCCAATGCCTACACTGCTTTCATCAGTTCTACACAGGAATTGGCCTCATGAGCTATCTGAGATTTCACTGATGACCACATTAGGAAACTCCTGCATACCTTTTTTGCTCCAGAAATTTACATTAACTATCACCATTTTTCCCTCAAACCAAATATGTATTGTCTCTGAAGAAAATCTCAACTTATTTTATACATAAAATATTGCATTTATAATCATTATGCCATAGCTAATGTTACTTCTCAAAAAAAACTTCTACCAACATATATATGTATATATATATATATATATATATAGAGAGAGAGAGAGAGGGAGGGAGAAAGAAGAAGATTTGACAAAATAGTAAGCCAGAGTTTACCAAAATGTGTCTTGCCACTTTAGTGTATTGCTAATAATCTTAATTCATCTCATCTTTCTTTACTTATTTACTAAACTTTGAATTATTTCTTTTTGTTTAAGTTTTGAATTGTATATTTGACTTAGATAACAATATTTAAGTAATGTATTGTAAAACAAACATTAAAGGATGCTGCCAAAGTAAAATGTTTGAAAAACTCTAGGCTGTACAAATTTAGAAAATAAATATACTTTTTACTAAGTAGGTGAGCATAATACCTAGTATTGCAATGTCACAAACGAAAACAAATTCAATAATTGACAAATATCACTGTAATCTAATTGTTTGATAATCTTATTTTGAAAATGCTCTTGAAAATCAGATTTTACTAAGCTAAAAAATAAGTATCTACTTCTTCAGCCTTATACTAATAATTTTTATTGGGAATATAATAAAAAATATTCTGTGAAAGAATTAACTTTAAAGAGTGATGATAACATGACTAGATCCACTGTTTAGTTTTTAAGTTGTAATAACAGTTATTATTTGATTCCATTGATATCTGGTTGAAAGCTTTGATTTGTTATCTGCCAGACGGTTGAATAATATCAAACAATAATAAGTTGATCATTAAAATTCAATATTTATGTCTTAACTATTTTTCTGTTGAAAGTATTAATCACCCATCTATTCCTTTATAATAAGTTTAATCATGTCTAATATAAGACCAAAGTGAATTGGGAATTTTTCCAGGGAACTGTTCAGCATTAATTTCATTTGGAACACAATAAAGTGGATGCTTTCATGAATTTTCATGATGAAAATATTTAATTCTATCCTCTCAGGTGTAGTATGCACTCTGTTGGCTGGGTTTAGGATATAGATTACATCTCCTTTATAGGAGTAAGACCCCCACCAAATAAAAACTGTGTCCTGGTTAGGACACTAAATTGCATCTTGTAGTGAGGCTCTAGTTCTGGAGATCTTACAAGTGTGGAGTATTCCTTTATTGCCATTACTCCCAGATTCACTCTGAGCCAACGTAGTAGTACCTGTTAGGGTCCTATCTATAAGTCACAGAGATTTATTTAAAGATAATTTGTATTTGATAGGACCATGAGAAAAAAAATCTTTGTAAGAAACAACTACTTAAAAATAGCCCAGTTGGCTTTGGCAGTAGATTACACTTACTGCACTGCTGCAAAACCCTCCGCCAACAAGTGTTCTGGAAATGACACTAAACCATCTAATGGTGAAGTTCCAGTCCTGCATCTTTGGAGAGCATGAAGTACCTCTTCATTGCTATTACTCTCAAATCCAATCTGACTCAGAATGGTAGTATCTGTTAGGGTTCCATCTATAAGTTGAATACAACTGTTTAATCATTTGCTAAATAGGAAACTATTTAACTGTGGCAAATAGTACTATTAGTGTTAGATAGCAATACTTGGAACTTTTTAACTGTATGCAAATAAAACTATTAGTGTTAGCCATACTTGAAACCATTTAACTGTTTGCAAACAAATGAGCTATGGTTTGTGTAATAAGTGTTGCCTACAAACTATTTGTTTTGAAATCATATATATTTAACATATGTGTATAAGCAGGATTTAGCATTGAATAACTCACAAGAGTTGATATGCTGTAAAACACAACCAACAAGGCAAAAAATGTAAAAATGAATGTGCAATAAATGGGATTTCCTGATTTCTAGACATAAAATAACCTTTGATGGGTTAAAATGTCATTAAAATCTATCAATCCCTTAGGTGTGCTATCCAACACATTATCAGTTTAATGTAGGGACCTATGTGTATATGTATAAACAAAGTCATACACATAGGGTGTCTCAATATACATGGAACCTATGGGACTGCTAATAACTCTACTAATAATAATGTGTTCTTTTTTGTTTCAGATTTAAAAATAGTATACTATAACAACTAAGAGAGGAAAAATATTTTGTATCACTACTTATTCAAAGACAAAATCATTCAAAACTGTCTCAAAATAGATGCAACCCATTAATATGATAATGATTTATTACTGAGACAAGAAACTCAAAAAAAGATTGCATGTCCAGTATGCTGATATAATAACAATTTAAAAAAAAAACATTGATTTGATGTCTCTAGCTCAAAGGATGCATTTTTTACAGAATGTGTTCAAATGACCACCCTTGTGCTTGTCACAGTAATAAATCATTATTGTATTAATGAGTTGTATCTATTTTGAGACACCTTTAGCTTCAGTTACTGTAACCAGTGTGATACAGGTGTTGAACGACTCTGATTTACCTCACTTTGGTGCAAAGCGATATGTTGCTTTTAAAGAGTTGTAATACCCAAGAGAAGATTTTTTTTCTCAGCATCCTGTCCAAATACAGAACATGACTGAGAGAGATCAACAGATATCACCCTTTTATCTCAGTTTTCATATTTAAAATTTATTTCTCTCAGTTCTCTCTCTTTGGCAGAATTTTTAAGACAATATATAACATCAATTGACTAAACTTGGAGTAGATAACAAATAACATATCTAAGAGCTTTTTTTAAAAAAATCTTAAAGGATTGATACTGATGTCTCCTTCTAGATGCACAACAAAAAAGTTATTGACATTATCACCATTGAAAATTCAGCATATTAGAAGGAAAGAATCTTTGAGATCCAGTAACACTAAATGATGTCAAGATATAAGTCAAGCAGTCATAATAACAAGAACAGTAAAAAGGCTTTACTAGACAATAAACATTTACTGCCTTATTGACCCAATGCCATCTGTTGGCTGTGCATGACTGATGTGGATGCAAATGTTTCATTAGTGATCGAGATTTATTGCTTTAATCTTCCACTTGGTGTAAAATGCCTGGAAGTTGGAGTGACAATCAGCTGTCATTTGGTGGCTGTCATCTGTCATCCAGAGGCACTCAGGTGGGAGGCAAGGGTCTGACAGAAAGGAAGGCAGGTGAAAAGACAGGGAAGAAGTGGTGGTATTTCTGAAGAGATCCAATGAGTATTTTTGATATGGCACTTTAAATGGCAGGAGAGGTTTGTGCATGCCATGGGCAGTGAGTTGGGTAGAGAAGGAAGGATAATAGGAAGGGTTATTGAGAGATGGTAGGGTCAGGGAGAAAATGGCTGAAGCACAAAGAAGGGGAAATTAAAGTAGAGAGAAAGAGAGAGAGAGGTTGGTATCTAGAGTAAAAGGAAAAAGATGAGGAAATATAATTATAATACAAAGAAGCATGAAGTGAATGAAAAAGAGAAAAAGATAAAGGAAGGATACAGATATGTGTAGAAAGAAAATGGAGAAAGGGAAAAATAAGGATTAGAATGTTTTGTTTTGTTCTTATGGAAGGAGAAAAAGAAAACCAAAAACATCAAGCAAAAGAAAATGATGATAAAATAAAGAATGAAATTAAGGATTGAAGAAAAATGATAAAAAAATCATGCAAAAACATTAAATGATTTTTTTTAAATGAGAGAGAGAGAGAGAGAATGATTTACTGAAGTGAAAGTCATTGTGTTAAGGAGAAAAAGTAAGTCTTGTATAAAAATAGCTCTCCCCCCCCAAAAAAAAATATTAGATTTAGACAATTCTCTATGAGAAAGAAAGAGAAATCTGATAGGTCAATGATCAGCATTTGTTAGGTTTGTGATTTAAAAAAGAGACCTGATGAAATTTGGTCTCATTGACTTGAGATGATTCTCACTAAAAGGACAAGAGACAAGATTTGTTTTGAAATTAATAACTAATTAAGAGCCAACTTGATAATCATTAATTATCAATAACACTTTTTGCTAAAGAAAAATTTTACCTACCCTTTAAAATAAATGGTTTAATGTTATGTTAATATTTTAGGACAGTAAGACAACAGGAAGTCTATGGGTGGTATTTTGATCAAAATAAACATGTCTCCAAAAATAATTTGTACTTGCCCCTTTTACTGCTGAATGTGGGTGGAAGCATGACAGAAACATGAAGAAAACTATTTGTATCAGAAGTTATCAGCTTCCTTCCTGTGGATTCTTTCAAAAAGTCACTTTTTTGTTTCAGCCAATGCACTCAAAGTTCTAATAGAGGAAACTACCCAAATCAGACTCTCTGGGGTTTAGATGTAAACCAAAAACTCTGACCACCCAATAAGTTGCACCGAAAAAACTTGCGACAATTCTGTTTTGCAATTTGAATTGTACAGCCAGAATATGCTTAGTTCTCAAGTCCATTTTTTTTTTAATATTTATCATTTTTCTGGCTTTTTGTCTTTGTTTTTAGGAACTTAGACAATCATAGATTCCTCCTAAAACTGCAGTTTGCACCCTAACACAGCTCCATTTACACAAACATTTATGGACAAGGAAATAATATTGGGAAAGAATTTATCCAAAGTTAACAACCATCATAATAGACTCATTTTGGCAATCAGACTCATAGATAAATATTTATGCCATGTGTGTAGCACATAAGTAAAAAAAGTAAAGTTGGAGACCTTAGTTGAGGGTGACTGAAGGCTCCCTTCTCAATAGCTACTACACCAAGGTGTAGGGGAGGGCACTACTCCATTCCCAGGATTGCTCCAATTTACCCTTGATCCTCACCTTATCGGTTGCCCAGTTGGCTGGGGCTGTAGAATACACCAACTGCACCTCTGCAGAGGGGTAAGACCCCCCCCAAAAAAAGTGTCCTGGATATGATACTAAACAATCTGACGGTGAGGTTCCAGTGATGCTGGAGCTTTGAGGAATGCGGACTACCCCTTTATTGCCATCGCTACCAGGTCCACTCTGGCCTGGAGTGGTAGCACCTGATAGGTTCCTATCTATGGGTTAAATAGAAATAATGGCATATGTTTGATTAAACTGAATGGCTTGAAATAGGAATGTTTTTGACACTTAAACTGTAGTTACATTTATACTGTGTGCTTATGCTAAACTGAAACCGTACTTACATTTAAACTGTGTGCTTATGCTAAACTGAATTATTTTAAATAGAACTGTCTTTGACATTGAAACTTTATTTACACTAATCTGAATTGTTTAACATAGAACTGTTTTGACATTTAACTGTGTGTAAAAAAAAAAATTGTACTTATACTAAACTGAATTAACTGAATTCGAACTGCTTGACCAAACTGAATAGCTAGAAATAGAATTGTTTTTCACAATTAAATTGTACTTACATTTAAACTGCGTGCTTATGCTAAACTGAATTGTTTGAAATTGAACTGTTTTTCACATTGAAACTTTGCTTACACTAAACTGAATTGTTATATATAACTGCTTGAATAAACTGAATAGTTTGAAATAGAAATGTTTTTGACAATTAAACTGTGTACTCATGCTAAACTGAATTGTTTTAAATAGAACTGATTATTTACATAAAAATGGATTTGGCATTAAATAACCTACAAAGGTTGATATGCCATAAAACTCAACCAACCAACCCTCACCTTATCGGTGCTGAGTGCTAAGCAAGGTTAGATCAAGTACCATTTTTTGAGTCTTTGGTATGATTTGACCTGGGATTGAACCCTAGTCTCCCAGACCATTGGCAAACACTCTACTCATTAGGCCAATGGTCCAGTTGATGCCATATAACAGGGTGCAAATTATTTGTATTCAATAAGAATACTTGGCATATATCTAGTTATAAATTGTTTGTCTTAAGAATAGTTACTTGAAACTATACTTATTTACTCCAGGTTATTATTAATTACTTAAAACCATTAAACTGTGTGCAAACAAATGATTATTAGGACTATTATTGAATCAAAATAATTACTTGAAATCATATTGATATTACAAAGGCATACTTGAAACCATACTGCTGTGTGCAAATTATCTGTATTAGATAGAAATACTTGAGGCGATATAAGTTTGCAAAAAAATTCTTAAAATGTAGCTACAAAAAATGTAAATATAAATGAAAAATGAATACAATTTCCTAACCTCTAAACATAAAATAACACTAGAAGGGTTGAC
Organism: Sepioteuthis lessoniana; assembly: GCA_963585895.1. NCBI lineage: Eukaryota > Metazoa > Mollusca > Cephalopoda > Myopsida > Loliginidae > Sepioteuthis > Sepioteuthis lessoniana. The sequence goes on along the minus strand of OY757917.1, from coordinate 99,504,485 downwards.
ATGCCATTAAAATCAATCTATCATAACTTGATTGTCTATAAAATTTCCAAAAAGGTTGGAATCTGTAACAGTTTTTGCTGCATAATTTTAAAAGAAAAACTGATTATGTATGGTTGTTGATAGATAAACAAAAACAGACTTATGTTACAATTAGTTAAGATCTGATCAAACTTTTGAATCTTAATAAAAACTTTTCAAAAAATATAAGTGATGGTAAAACCTGGATAAATAGCTATGGTGTTTGTATTGACTCAAATCCTGCAACACTGACTGCTGCTTACCTCCCATCTCATAAACCAACCAAGATGAACATTGAACAGAATGTGCTGGGCACTGGTGGAGAAGTAAGGATAAACTCATAAGCAATGTTCTCTTATGGACTATACATGGCCTGCTCTATGTGGACACTAGATACAGTCTAGATGACCTGCCAGGAATGATGGCTGATAGGAACTAATAGTGAGAGAGAGAGTCACAGAACTCTGTGCTATCTACACAACTTGATGATGATAAACTTATTTTGAGTTTGAAAGTGTGCTTAGTATAATTGATACCATCATTGAAAATGGAATTGGCAACCCAAATTTAAATCCTGGAGAAGGCTGTTAATGTTTCATTTCATTGCTAATAAATTTGGGAAAAGCATGAATCCATCTCTTCCTCTAGCTGTGGGTAAATAGTAGGGTAGACTGAGTTCTTTAGTTTTAGGCATCAAGTCAAGAAGAAAGAAAACTCAGAAAAAATTCAGACTCACTTTAACTCTGCTTAAAAATTGAGTTTGTGTCACATCCTGTTCATGGCGGAGGGATTGGGTAAATACATATATTAGGTTTGAGTACCTCACATTGGGTAGTGTCTTGATAACTAGGTAACCAGAACATTGTCAGTTCAGTTCTCACTGGGTACACCATAGTTCTGGCCTTGTGCAAAATTTAGTTAAGCTTAGTTAATAACAATGTTGGTTGGGATTATATATATATATATATATATATTTATTTATTATGATACAAATCTATCATTTTGAATTAATTTGTTTTTCTATTTTCTTCATGCTGTTGGATTTATTTCTATTATTTACACACACATATATATATATATATATATCTATGGGTGTAAATAATGGATACATACATATATATATATATATATATATATAAATAATGGATACATACATATATATATATATATATATATATATATATATATATATAAGGCTACAATGTTATTTCATGCAAGTTCAGAAATTAAAAATTTGGTACGTGTAGAAAACTTATTACAAAGAAATAATGAGTATGATGTTTTGACTTAAAATAAGAATGTATAAAAAATGTTTCTTTGAAAGACTGAGCCATGACTAATTATATTGTTATGAAGAACAAAAATTGTTTTTTTTTTATGAGCATTTCTTAAGAACAACAGCAAATTTATAATGAAATTCTGTATTTTATTACTGATAAATTTTGGAAGGAGTAAAGTATATTGAAATGGTGGGTGATTTAAAAAAAAAAAAGCTTAAGAATTCTTGTCTGTAAAAAGTAATAGATTTAGAATGTGAACTTATAGATCGGGGAAATATTCCAAAAAATATCTAAAGATGTTGTACATTAATCTAATCCTGTCTTTTTAGGCATTAACTAAATCAATTAGAAAATCAACCCAAATGCAGTTTTTACAGTGGAATTTTCTTTAAAAAATACTTTGTTTTTATATTTGTATTTTTTTAATATATGCAAGCAGATATAATGTCTTACATGTAACTTGTAATTTATCTGTGGAAATGTTTTTTTATGCATCTCTCATATTAAATATCAGGATGGATTTAAATATATATGTACATACATATTTATGTCTTTAAAAAAATTAAAAACTTTGTTTATTAGAAATAAATTTGATTGCTTTTTAAAAAGAAACAGCAGGGGAAAAATTGAATTTATTTTTATTTCTCTAATTTTTTTTTCACTTATAAATAAATTTAGTTTTATTTTTTAAATTATAGATAAAAAAGTTAACATCTTTTTTAAATGTATATATATGAGGTGTAATCAAGAAGAATTTTTTAATTTAAGAATTTAAATCAAGTTGTGCATAGCTGAGAAACTTTTATAATAAAGTGATAACATCTTGACATGTCAGTACCAAATCTCAGTATGTTTTAATTTGCATTTTTTTGGTAAAAAAAAAAGGAATCATGCAAATGCAGCACCTTCCATAATTACTAGATCCAACTCTTTGTGCAAATGTTTTGCTTCCTAAATTGAAAATTCATCACAAGGGCAAAATTTGAGAAAGAAAAGTATATTAAAAGAAATATGCATCAAAAAAGAAGATTCAGAGATGCTTCTACCAATGAAAAACTTAATGGAATAAATGCCAAAGTTATTATTTTGAAGAAAGTTGATATGATTGCAGTCATGTTGATTTTTAATAGACCTTGTATCATTCAGTAAATAAGGATTTTGTGTGTATGCATATATCCATAACTCTGCAACTTAATGATGAGAAAAGCATTTATTTTATACAAATATTTATTTTTCAATATAATCACTTTTTTATCATTAAATTAAAATCTGTAGTAAATAGAAATCAGATAAAATATTATATTGTGAAAAATTCATATGAAGATTTAGCTAATAACTATTTTTGTCAAGCTATGAACTTACTGATGAATCCTCATATACACACATGATTTGAATTAGACTCTTAGTACTTCAAACATCAATTGATCAAATAAAAGAAAATGGTTTCATACTAAAAAGCAAGAAGCAGATGATATCCTGCAGAAACAATAACAGATGCAGACTACACAGATGATCTTGCACTTCTCACTAATACCCCAGCCCAAGCTGAATCCCTACACCTGAAGCAAGCAGTGGGAGTCATTGGCTTCTACTTTAATGCAAATAAAACAGAGTTCATGTGTTTTAAAAAAGGAGTCATCTCTACATGAAATAGTTTCTGAAATTAGTTAACCAATTCACATACCTCAGCAGCAATATCTCATCTACTGATGCCTAGTTAAGGTGTGGACTGCTATTGACAGGCTATTGATCATAAGGGAATCTGATCTCTCTGATAAAATAAAATAGAATTTCTTCTTGCTGAGGCTGTGTCAATACTACTATATGGATTTACCATCAGGAGGCTAACAAAAGGAAAATGCAGTTGTTTCTTATTAAAATGTTCTATTTTCTAATTTGATTCTTGAAAATTGGTAGTGTTCAGTAAAATGATATGAGAAATACTTGGTTGAGTTAAAAGTTGTGCAATATTCTGGTACATGCTAATTTGCATGTATATCATGTGACTAAAGCAGTAGAAGCTGTTGAGGGACCCACTATAGTTAGAAGTATCATGGTAGTTGGTGTACAGACATATTGTGCAATATTTCACTCCATGTATGATTTTATAGCTGTGTAAATGCACATGCAATGTAGGCTAATTCAGGAATTCATGCTTTTCATGTTTTAATTGGGTCATAACATCACAGAAGCAATGAAAAACATTTATTGTATGAAAATTAAAGGCACAGTTGATCACAGTACAGTAACCAGATAGTTAAAAACATTTGTCTTGGGTTACATAAAGTTTGACAATCAGGCCAGGTCAGGTACCCCTAAAACTCTGGATTCCTTGACAGTGCTTCAAGCCATAGAACTAAATCTGGTGAGTACTATGCAAATTTAGCATCTCACAGTTCAGTGTGGTTCATCACCTTTTCAGCCTTAACAAAATTGTCCAAAGCTGCTGAATTGTGCTTCATATTACCAAAATATTGCAAAACTTTTGACTCACCTTAGTATCTTATAATTATTATACTAAACACATAAATATTGTACTTTAAAAAATGTTTTAAAGAATAGAATAAAGAAAAAGACTGAATGTATAGACAATACCATGGGCTGAAATTGTTTCTGCCTCTTTCAGTGTAGCAAGACTTTTAATAGTATTCTTCAATCTTCTCCAGTACTTATGAACTAGTCTTTCTGGCAATTTGATATTCTGTTTCTCAACTGGTTGACAGTTGTTGAATGCTTGCAATGCTGGCTGGCCTGAAAAGAAAAGAAAATTAGTTGATTTTTCTAATTTAAACAGGATAAACAGATGAAGACTTCTTGGATAAATTTCATGATGATTATATGAAGTAAACACTATTTGATAAACAGTACTGTCCTTTTATTGCTTTTTAAAAATCTGTTAACTTAACTAAAAAAGAAGACTCTATCCAATATTCCAATGGGCCATTCAGACTTGAGTAGAAAAATTTCATTATTTTGTCAAAAGAAAAACTATTGATTTGTTGGGTTTTTATTAACTTTGTTTTGATTAACTTCAACCTTAGTTTATTCTTGCCTTTTTTTATTTGTTGTTGTTTTTTAATTGTTTGTTTCTACCTTGACATTTTTTTCTCACACAAAAGCCATGCAACAATGAACACATTTTGAAATTGTTCTTCTTGCTTGGCAATCTCTTGTAATTATTCTCTGATCAGTAACAGCTGCTCATTGTTTTTCTTCCTTTTTCTGTCTGTCTGACTCTGGGGCTTTGTCTTCAAGTCACATCTCTGGTGATAATATCCTGATAGAGGCTATTAGTCTTTCCTCACGGGAACACTAACATACTTGTAAGATTGGGATTTCACTGAACAAAACAAACACTATATTCATTGACACTAATCTGTTTTTTTATTTGTTTATTTTTAGCAGGGTTCTTTTTTTTTTTTTTAATTTAATTCTTCTTTAATGTTATTCTTTTGATTCAATAATTTTGTTTTTTTTTTATTTAAAAAATAAAAAGAAAAGAATTTTTGAATTAAAAAATAACTTTGGCCTTTTTAGAATTTTTTCTTTTTTGTTTTACATATGAATTTTGTTATTATCTTGATAGAGTATGCAAAATTTTCTTTTGTAGCTTGAGAATATAAATAATTAATTACATTTTATCAGTATCTAAGATTTTTTGTTTATGAAGGTGCCTTTTTTTTAATCAGAATTCAAAATAGAAAATTGAAATTCATTTATGATTTATTAATTAGTTATACTATTTGTTCTTCAGTCATTCTCCCTATAGTTATTTGCCATGTCAATTGGCTATTTTATCTATTGTCATTTTTGACAGTTGGAAAGCAATGCATTCTTTTTTTTTCTGTTATGTACAGAGTTGCTTATAATAGGAAATCTCTTTTGAACATTCTTAAATTTTTCAGTTCTTTGTATTTTATTTGGAATAAAAATATCTTTTTTCACTTTTGTTTTTTTTAGTCTTGGAGATATTATTAATATTCAATTAATTCTTTTGTTTACCTTCATCTCCTTTAATTCTTTATTACAATGTTTCAATCTGTTCTGAAGCCTTCTTCAGGTAGAATTTTTCATTATGGATTATTGTTGGTTTTGTATTTCTAAACTATACCATCTTGTTTTTATTATTTGCTTATAATATAATTTTCTATATTTGGCTTACTAATGTGATTTTGTTATAATTTTGTATATGTCAGAGAATTTATCAATATATAAAAGTATATCCAGTCTGTATGTAATTATTAACAGAATTTTGATTTTAAATTTTCACTATGATATATTTGAGTGTTTACTATGTGATAGATATTCCCCCTGAATTAAATGCATTGACAAGGAAAGATATATATTGAAAAATAAACATTTGCTGTATAAGAATAAAATCAATTTGTGATCTTATTGGTGTACCAACAGACTTTCTTCACTTTACAATCATCTAGCTTACACATTTTTGATTTTATAAATATTACAAGAGTAATAAGCATTCAGTAGTTATTAGAGTTTTATTTTTTTTATTTTTTATGGGTGGATGATGTGTGGGTCAAGCAATGTTGTGTGAAATTGCTCTTGCTCTCTGTCTCTCTCTCTCTCTCTCTATATATATATATATATGCCATAAAATTGACATTGTATAACATTTTACAGACCATCAACAGATTTGAATCTGGACAAAATAGACCAGTAGAAGAACCACTGATAATAATATAATACAAAAACGACAATGAAATTGAAAATATTTGAAAAAGTATGGTGAATTCAATTTAATTCAACAAATTCATTCAGAATTAGAAAAATATTATATTTATTATTTTTATTTTTCAATCAAATATCATGGTAGTTGGTGCACTGTCACATTAATTCTGAGTGGCACTTTCTTTAATCTTAATTTTTTCATAGAGAATAAAATTAGAAAGTTTGATTTGAGCTTCTGAAAAGCAATGGTATTTTGTAACTTGGATGATTAGAGCAGTTGGTGCATCAAACCAGGTTTTGCCAAGCAAAATGATGGGAGTTCAAATCACAGTGTGAGATTATCCTTTATCAATTCTGAACCATGCTCTTTCTTACAGTTCAAAATCCACAGAACCAGTGAGTTGGATTTTTTTTTTTTGTTTTTTTTTCTAAAATGATAATTAAAAAATAATTACAAAAATTTAATATGAAAGAAAATATTAGTCAAATTTAATGACTAACACTAATCTTAATTTCCAAAATAATCCATGTAAAATGTTTTGGAACATTTTTGTTATAGATATTAAGAAAATATTTTAGATATTATATAGTGATATTTGATTTTTTTAATAAATGAAATTGTTAATTTTTTTAATAAAAAACCTTTCAAGAACTAAATTCAAATTGAATGTTAATCTACTGTAAATTTCATTTATTAAGGAAAAAAATTCACAGTTACTCTCCAATATGTAAAATATTACTTTATATAATTTTAATATTTACAACAAAAAATGTTCCCAAAATATTTTGCTGTATCAAGTCAGTAAATAAATAATTTAAAAGCTTAAATGAGAATAAATTCCAGTAACAGTACGATTTTTTGCTATATTTTTCCAGACATATATCTAACTTTTTTTTTTAATAAAGTAAAGAATTTCATTAGAAAACTCTTCCTTTCCATTATTTTGTGACTTAACCTTCTTTTCCAAATGTTTGAGTGAAGAAAAATGTTTGTTTTTAAAACTTTACTATCTTTTGGTTTTGCACTACACATCTTTGAAATATTTTTTTTCCTCCAAACTTCATGTCTTAGCTTCCGACTGCTAAAAAATTTTATAAGTATATTTGTTGTTTTGGGATTTTTTTTTGTTGTTGTTGTTTTTTTCTTTTAATCAGAAGTCAAGCATTGTTTTTTGATTTTTCAGAAGTATGTTTTTGTGGAATATTTCTCTTTTGGAAACTATCCAACAGACTTACATCTACAAAATAAAGGAAATATAGAATTGTCTTCTCTTTTTTTTTTCTTTTTCTTTTACTTACTCCTAAAGTTCTTCAAAGTTTTCAGGGTTTTTTTGTTTTTTTTAGTTTTGTTTCCTTTTTGCATTAAAAAAATAAAGTAGAATAAAACAACTTTTTTTGTTAATAGCTCATTAAGAAACCTTTTTTTTTTTTCTTTGAAACATCCAGAAAACATTTTCAACTTTCAATGTCAAATATCAAAATTTACTGACTGGGGCAAAATGGCCGTTTATATTTCTGATTTGAATTTATTATTACCTAATCAATTTTTTCACATGCATAATGATCAATGGTCTGTTGATTTCATATGAAGTTTGATCAAAAAGTATTGAGACTTAATCTTTAATGTTTTTAAATTTCAAAATTTGAAAGTTAAATGAATATGTGAGTAAAGCAAAACAACTTATATAAAGAATGATAATGTAGAGATATAGATAGGTCAATGCCAGATTGAGAAAAAATATGAAGCCTGTCTCAAAACCTTATTGATCAGCAGTTTTTGACGAGTGTAGCACCTACTCACCTGATTTAATTCTATGTAGTGCTTTGTTTACTTAATTCATCTCAGGAGTAAGAAGGACAATAAAATAAATACAAAGGTGCAACTTTGAACTATATCAAAAGAGGAATTTCATAGGGTGTTTTGATCAGTCGCAGACTTTCTGGAATAACTGTGTTGACCACCAAAAGGACTATTTTGATAAAATTAATGCTTCCTTCATTATTCATTCCTGATTTGTAAATACAGCTTTCAGATACTTTCTGAATATAACATCTATTATGAAAAGATTTTTTTAAAAACTTTTAACATTCTTACAAAAAAAGATTTTACCCATGTTTGAATGGTGGCAATGCTTATATACATGAAATATATATACATGCAACATCAACCTTGTCAGGTATGGAGAGATAATTAGTTTAGTTAATCTGATTGGCCTGTGTATTACACTAAGTTCTAGAACACTGGAGAGTATGCAGTATCTCTTTGTTGTCATTACTCCTAGGTCTACTCTGATACAGAATGTTAGTACCTGTTAGGGTCCTATTTACTGGAGAGGAATGCTTGAAACCATATAAAAGTGTACAAACAAATGATTGTTGTTATTGAAAGAGAATAGTTACTTGAAGCAATATGTTTGTGTGTAAATTATTTGTATTAGAGAGGAATACTTTATACCAAATAATTATGTGTAAACAAATGTTTATTATTATGGACCAAAAAGTCTGACTAAAATGATTTCCAATGAACTTTGAAATTATGCATGATTATGATTATAATCCAATATTTACATCAAATAACCCATAAGTGTTGATATAACATTAAATAAAAAAGAAAGAAAAAGTTAATCTGACTTGGCTATTCTATATGTTACTGATAATTTTTTAATTAATTTTTCTGTTGATTCAACAATCATAGCCAAAAAACTTATTCTAATTTCTAAAGAGCTATGTTACTCTTATATTCTATACAGCCTTGTTGCATTCACTGATTTTGTTGGCAGAAGGAGGACATTTTTTCACATATTTTTATGCTTTAGTTTGTTTATTTCAGCTAGTCTTATCTTCATTTATAGAGTTTTTATTGCTTCAATTGTTACATATTCAATTTTAATCATAAATTTAAAAAAATACATTGTGCTCTTATGAATTGGTTTATTTTTGTCAAACTGTTCAATATCTTTAAGTTATTTATATTCTCTGTATGACTCTTTTGACTACTGGTCTCCATATGTCATTAAGACAAAGTTCTCAACCCAACCAAGAATAAAATGATTTAGAGCCATATGTTATTTTTACGTATCCGTCTTGCAGTTGAACACACATATGATTCATCAAGTTTATTTAACTCAACCAAAAATTTTTTTCAAAATCATTCCTTTCTTGGTTAGGCTAAGAATTTTTCAGCACCTCCTTGTATTTCAACATAGTTTATAGCGATGGTTTTACTTTATATTGTCATACATAGCAACTCTTTCAAGTTGTATGTTTTCCAGGATAGTTCTTCATATGAGTAGACTTCTGTACTAGATGACACCTTGTGTTATTTGCTGTATCTGATATAATGTTTTCACCAAGAATTCTGTTTTTTTTTTTTCCTATTTTCAAGCTATCAAGTTAAAGTTAGAGTTCATATTGTGTGAGTGTGCGTCTGTGTGATCACCTATAATACTTGATTTTTAAGCTGATATCTCATTCCCAGGGTGAAAGGGACAAGTTGAAAAAAAAAAACATTGTGGAGAAAATAAAAGATAAAGTTATAGCCTCCAAAAATATAATTAGATAATCCTCCTGTCTTATATCAATTATGTTATGGTTGTATATAAGGGAACCAATTCGTTTCTAAAGAAACAATTTTATTTTAATATTTAAATTTTTTTTTTTTTTAGATTTGCATTCTTCAAAATCTTAGTGATATTTTTATTATGAAAGATTATATCAGTGCCTGAAACTTATATCATGACTGATATTTGAAAAAATTTGTTTATTTTTTTTTAAAGGTCAGTTTTTATTTTTTGGTTTCAGTGCAAAAACATGTTGGTAGTAATAATGAAGGAGAAAGCACAAGTGACAATGACATCATTCACATTTTACCTGGTGTGGATTTCTGTGAGTATGAAAATATGATTTACTTTCATAGGAATATTTCTTCTTCTGGTCATTTTAGAAAAATGAATAAAATGTTAGTAATAATTATGATTTCTTCTTACTCCCAGACTGCTTTGTTTATCAGCATGGAGCATTTACTATTTTCACAGCATTGTCTATTTGTTGTTCTGTTAATAATTACTTTTTCATAAGTTAATATTTTATTACACAGAAATTCAAGCATATTGTTTAGCTTTATTCTGCACCTTTTTTTTTCAAGTTATCTCTTCATTTTTATTGGTTTAAATACAATATTTGTGGCTGATATATTCTTTAGCCTTTCTCATATGTGTGTTGCATCTAGTTTCATTTGAAAGATTGCATAATAGGAAATACACCAAAAAACAGCTGAAGAAAATATCATGATCCTAATAGATGATAAAGATGTAATGTTGTTGAAACTTAGATCTTCATGAAATTTATGCATTAGTACAGTATCTTTTAAGTATATATATATATATATATATATATATACTTTGTCTTTATAAAACACTCATCTAGTTAAATATATATTAGAGTTATTCTCAAAAAGATATTGGTTTAGTACTCAACATGTGGCTATTGAGGCACTATGTGTGAGTTCATTTTCAATTCTTTTTTGTAGCAAATGATTTATGCTAATATAACCTGATAATGTTTAGCAGATATATCATCATACAAACATGTGAGTGTGTATTTACATATACATACTGACTTGTAACAATCAAAACTCTTACTTAAATAAATGCACATTAATTTCCATGCTTGTTTATAAACTCCCAAAGTGGAATTAATATTAAACTTAAGTGATTTTAAAAGTAGCCTGATTGAAGATACTGAATAAATCTTTTTCAATCAGTTTCAGAATTTTAGAAAGAGTGTATTGAAAAAAAAAGGAGAACTTTAAAAGAAGGCAACAAGTAAAAACTCTGTAGTTGAATGTATATATATATATATATTTGTATGTATATATATATAATGTAGATCTTAAAAAGAAGATTTATAAAGAAATTCACATCAATTTTTTTATTATATTTAGACATTGTGTTGTGTTAAGAAATTTTTATAATCTAAAGCACTTGCCAAAATGCAAAAGGGTTTAATATTCTTTTAATACAGGCAACTTGTTAAAAAATCGTATACTTCTGATTAATATATTTGAATTTATTTTGATTTTTACTTAATAAATTTACTTGTTTATGCTAAAATATTTCCTGCTTGAATATAATTCTTTCAAACATAATGACTTTTTACACATTATATGTATATATATCTAACATAATACATAATTCACTACTTTGCATATACAACATTATTTCTATATAATCTAGTGAATTCATACATAATCATTTGCATGTTTAGCAGTTTTGTTGACTAATACCCTGTCTTATTTGTTTTGTTTTCATATTTTGATCAGTATGCTCTCTGGTCATCATCAGGCAATACAGCTTTATTGATTCTCTTCACTATCTTTATGCTAGTTTAGAAACCCTAAAAATACCTAATCAATTGCATATCATCAATGATATGAATTATTAAATAAATATTAATCATGTTAATCCAATGGATTCCATACGTTTTTGCATAATCAATAGAATTCATGCATAATACAAAAGATCTAAGAAGTAAACAGTTGAGTTTTTGGTTTGTCTTTTACTATATGTGCATAATCAAGAAATAAGATGAAAGATTCTTTCATCAGAAATGGCCTAGATTAAGATCTCTTTTGAAATAAGAGAGTTTGTAAGAAGAATTTTCAGAATGTATGTTTATTGAATGTAAAGTTAATATTCATGTTGTTTCAACCTTCCATTTCTGGTCTTCATCTGGTCAAAATAAAATGAATGCCACATACAATTGATAACCTACCCATGTTTAAGCTGAAAATGGACTCATCTCAGAGGCTGTTGATGGTGATTTTGATCCTTTCTCGTTGCACTATAAATTTTACCTTATATTAGACTTTGTCTGCCAAAAGCTTCTTAGTTTAGGTAAATGAAAATGTGAATATAAGTTTTCTGATCCCAGTTAATTATCTAATAAAGTATATTTACTATTTCACTTGAGGAGGCACAGGCAGCAAGAGGCATTGATCTCTACATGAACTCAGATAAAACAGTTTTCTTGTGTTTTAATCAAGATGGTGCCATGTCCTCAATAATTGGCAAGCCTCTGAAATTAGTAGAACAAGTTGTATAACTTGGTAGCAATAACACATCTATTGAAAGTGATGTCAATATACACATAGGTAAAGCATAGACTGTTATTAACAGGTTAATGACCATATAAAAAATCCAATCTCAGATAAAATAAAATGGAAATTCTAAAAATATTCTCAAAAGAATTATCGGAACTTGCTCAAACTCCCTCAATTCATGCAACATTTTTTATCGTAGAATCCTTTTGAATTGTCCAACACCATCAATATAATAAATTTTCAAGTAAAGACATTTTCAGTGTATTTTTTCATCCATTCAAGCTTTTATTTCATTTTCAACTTTGTAAACTATTTTTTACATTGAATGAATTTAGTAATATGTATATAATCTGATTTGACACGGAGAGCAAAATGCTGTTTCTTTCAGGACGTTGGTGATTATAGCATGCCACAGCATTCCTTAGTAATAACTGAACTTCACTATGACTGTTTTAAGTGGAGTAGGATATTTTCCAATTACCTTTTCTATGATTTTGATTTCATATTTTTTGTTTTAAACTGATTGGCTACTGCCAAGGCTGGAGAGTCCAATCTAGCCTAGCTAGTTTTCCAATAGCTACAAGGAGAAAAATATTTATCTTAAGTGAATGCAAACAGCCTCAGCTAGAATTTGATCTCACTATGCTGATTCTATTTTCTGCACTAATAACAATTATAACAGCTGCACCTCTGTTTTTAATTGAAATGTAAAAGACATCCTTCTTATAAGATTTTTTGTGCAATATGATGACAAGTTCTTTTCTTTTTTATCATATTGAATATTATATATTTAATCAATGTTCATAATTTTAAGTTTTGACCAAATTGCAGGGATCATTTTTTTTCTAGTTTTGTTATTTTTTTTATTCCAATTTACCTTGGAAAAAGTGATTTTATTATTTTAGTTTTAACACTTTCCTCATAAAGAGCTTAAATTTAGTTTAGGTCTACTTTCCAACTTGAATAGGAAGTCAGTGTTTAATTCTAAAAGGTGAGGATTTTAAATGCTGATTTTCTAGGAAGACAAGATTTTCCTACATAGAAACGAACAGAAATATTATTTTAACTGAATTTCATATAAGATAGCAATCATTAGTTGATTTTATCAGTATGACATTGGGGTGTTCATTTTCAAATTAATTTATTCTGTGACCATTTATTTTTACCTGTGTATATTTTGACCCACCAATTCAAGTGCAAAGTCATATTAACATAGTGCATTCATTCCTTATGAGAGAGAAAGAAAAGGTGTCTGTAATGATTACATTCCCATGTATATAGTGTATGTAGGTTTTGTTCACTTTAAGTTTTTCACACAATCAGTTTTGTTTTCTCATTTGGGTAACCAAGTGGAATATGATTGCTGAGAAAAGTCATCTTAGCTTTCAGTACTTTTGTGGTTTTTTGATTGTGCTCTGTTCTGGCGGTCTGTTTGGTTCTCTATGATTTTAATCTCTTGAATTGACCAAAGAAGTACATGAAAAGATTTAATGAAAGGGATTAAATAAAACACATTGAATAAGTATACATATATATATATATATATATATATAGACATATACTTACAATTAAAATAAATATTTGAAACAGTTAACCACTTTCTATGATTTTAATATTTCACTCTATAATATAAATGTCTTACTGTATATTCCTTAATATTTTTTTATCTTATACTATTTCTATGTTTAGATATTTTCAAGCATTATCTTTGTTTTCTGTGTTTGTGTGTGTATAATACCATAATTGATTTGTTATATAGACATGTTACTGCAGACAAAATAACAGGTGTATGTCCAATAGAGCCTTCATCAGGTAATGACTATGGGGTTAGGTCTGGGTTCAGTGTCAAATCCAGAGTGCAACAGCAGTATCTTACAATATCATAAGACTTTGTTGGTTTTCCATCAAATTATAGGAATGCCAGATGAAGATGCAGCCTATTCATATAATCCTTTGTTTTATTTACATCTTTCCAATAATGAAGTGTTAATTCATTTATGTGATGTAATTTGTTTGGTTGTGTTGGATTTCATGGGATATCAACCATTGTAGGTTATTTAATGCCAAGTCGTATTTATGCATATATATCAAATATATATATGATTTGTAAACAAATGTTTTGATAACATTCTTTAATGAGTCAGCTCTTTTTTGCACACTCTTAAATGGTTGCAAGTATTGCCATACAGTAGTCACAATTTAACATAAGTCATTTGTATTATTACACTGCCATAAGCCCAGTGGGCATGCAGGGTGCCATTCATTCCTGCCAAGTCCACCAGTTAAAGCAAGGCAAACACGATGGCTTAGGTTTGCTGACACTATTTAGTATTACAGATATCTCCAACTCCCTTGCTGAACCACATTTTAAAACCACTAGGTGGGTTATAGGTGATTTATTAAAATTCAACACAGCTAACTGGCCATATACTAGGTCTTCAACAGATACAATACTTCCACAACAAAAAGGACTCTGAACTGCCGTGTTTGGGTCAACAAGATTAATAACAATATTCTTTTATTGAATAAAAGGAAGAAACAAAGAAAAAAAAAAAAATTCAGGTAAAAGACCGGAACGAGAAAGTTTTTCTTCTAAATGGCGGGAGGTGAAAATACAGTTTGTCAGCGGTATATACGGTCCACTTTCCTTCAGACTTTGTGATTTAATGGCAGAGCCTGTATTCCAAATCTCAAGTTTATCATTCAGAGAATATTCTCTCTTCTTTTCTCCTCTATCTTATCAGAGCTATTCTTTCCTCTTTTAATTTGTCTTTTATTCACGTCAGCATGAATCCAGCAAGATAAATCTGAATATACTTTAATTGTATGTTCACTTATTTGGGATTTTGTAGAATCTTTTCTTTCCTCCAAGATTAATTATTGTCTCTTTCCTTGTGGACAAATCTTTTCTTTGGGTATTTGTTTAACGAGGCTCACCATACCTTGGAGTGCGAGTTCATTCAAAGGAGAAGCTTTTCCTTTTCTCTCAGTGTTCACTGTGCAGCATGACTTTGGAATCTGGGTTTCTTCTGTGTCCCAAATTATGTGTCTTTACTCTCCGACAAAGAAATGGCAACTAGTTAGTTTCCGTAGTTTTAAAATTTTACCACGTGTTGGCTTTTTTGGGGTTTATTCCTCTGCACTAATCATGGTCACAGGTCTGCCTCTCTCCACTGACACATACATGGCTAATAGAAAGTGGAGTTTTCTCATGCCCATGTCACCTTGTGCTAATAGGGAGGGTTGAAAAGAAACAGCCTTTCCACTGGTACTATTCTTGATTACAACTAGAGTTGGCTGATGGCCAGCATGTTGCACCTCCTTTCCCCATAACTTGGCGAATGTATGAGGGTGTTATATTTCCTTGTCACAGTATGCTTGCATAGTTTGTTCTATTTGACATGTAGATAGGACCCTATCAAGTGCTACCACTTTGGGTCAGTGTGGACCTGGGAGCAATGGCTATGAAGGGGTAATCCACATTCCCCAAATTTCCAAGGCTGGAACTTGCCATCAGATGGTTTAATGTCATATCAGGACACTCTTTGTGGGGTTGGGTGGGGTGGGGTCTTACCTCTCTGAAGTTATACAGTTGGTATACAGTTATACAGCTGACTGGGCTGGACATGATATAAGGTTTGATATATATATATATATATATATATATATATATATATATATATATGCCATATTTTAATGATGAAAAAAGCATTCATTAATAAATATTACTTTTCAACATAAGCACATTGACAAGCAAGCAACACAGTTCAATTGGGAATCACATAGACTGGATATTACATGGAGAAAAGTTTAAAAGTTAAGTAAACAACAGACTTCTAAGATTTTGGTCCAATCTTATGTGATTGTTAATATTGACAGAGTTAAATTGATAATTATTTTAATTTAAAAAATAATTTAAAATTACCTTTTGACTTGTTAAAGAAATTCTTTTTACTCTACTTTCATGCTTTTCATTCAGATATTTTGTCTGTGTTCATAAATTTAAAATAAAAACCATTTATCAAATAATGAATTTGACTGAAAAAATAAAAAATAATTTGATTGTAAATCAATTTTTGGCGTGAGGTAGATGAAATTACAGTAGCAGTAAAAGTAGCTATTTAATATAAAAATGAAAACAACTTAGTTTCATTCTTTTTTTAAATTTGTTCCTTATAACCTGATATTGGTACCTAAAAAAAAATTAGTACATTCTTTCTTTTTTTTTTTTTTTGGCAATTGAATAAATTTTGTTGATCTGATAGACAATTTTTTTGATAATTGAATAAATTTTGTTGATCTGATAGACAATTTTAAAAGTTAACTGCACATTGATAACTTCTGTATAATATGAGAGATCCAGGAAGCTTCATGGAAACTCTGCAATGAGCCACATCATTAAAAGACTGTATTTCATATATTTTTTAATGTGATTTTAGATAGTAGATGATCTATTTATAAATTATACATGTTTGATTATAAACATCATCATCATAATCATCAAGTCATGCTGATAGTACAGATTTCCCTGACTCTTTCTCTCCATCCATCCCTATCATCCATCACTCCTGGTTGGTCCTCCAAACTGTGTCCAATGTCTGCACAGAGCTTGCAGGTCAGCCAACACTGGTTGTCCATGAGTAGTACTCCATAGAACATCACTTATGAATTCATCCTTGTTGTTTTGTGGGGTGTTGTTTCCAGTTTTTATTCAAATTAGCTTGTAGCATTCTTGTGTAGTTCCCATCTAGCTTTTTGTGGTTCATCCATACAGTAGTAGTGCACAACCCCAGCTTGGAAAAAATCCTGTTTTATTTTATTGGATAGATCAGACTTCCTTATTATTGATAGCCTATCAATAGCAGTCTACACCATTGCTAAGTGTATGCTGACATCACTTTCAGAAGATAAGATATTGCTGCTGAGGTGTGTGAATTTTTGAGGCCTGCCACTCACAGTGGAGATGGCTCCTTCTTATCTAAGATACATGTACTTTGTTTTATTTGCATTCATGCAGAAGCCAATGCTTCTTACTGTTTCCTCTAGGCTATTCAGTAAGAATTTGGCTTGGGCTGGTGTATTTGTTAGAAATACTAGTCTGTATCTGTTATAGTTTCTGCTGGATATCATCTGCTTCTTGATGTTTTTAGTGTAAAGCCATTTTCTTTTATTATATCTATCAATATTTGAAGTTCATAGTCTAGGTAGATTATAAACAAATATGCTGCTCATTTCCTTGCAAAATTCCAGCAACAATGTTCAAGAAGTCTGTGTCTCCATTACGCGAGCAAACCTTGACTTTCATGTTTCTATAAAGCATCATTATAGCTGTAACACATTCGTTGGGGAGACCATATGCTAATAGTCTGTGTTTTGAATCAAATGCCTTGAGGAAATCTTTAAGCAGTAATGTTGCCTCAAGATTTTTGCATGTACTCCTTAAATGATTCAATGAATAGTCAGAATCTGTGAAATTGTGGATTAATGTCTCTGTAAACCATTCTGATTTTTCCTAAGAATTTTCTTGATTTTGTGTTTTGATAGGGTTGAGAAGCAGAGTATAATAAACCTTAGCAGCAAAAGCAATAAGAGTTTTGCCTTTGTAGTTATTAATGATTCCGAGGTCACCTTTTTTTAGGGAAAAGTAGGATGCTGCCTTTTGTCCATTTCTCTATTTTATTTGGTTTATAGACAGCATTGCTTAAGTATGTCATCAAATTTCTTTGTCTTCCTTACTTTTGGAGGTATTTTGATGAAGCCTATTGTTTTTGCTTTAAATTTTTGTCAGTACTACATTAAATTTTTCTTCCGTAAACTGTCTTAGTTTGATGTCTAGTTGTCAATTAATAATTTTTGTGATAGGTTTATCGGTGATTTTTAGAGTTTCTTAACTCATTCTTGAAAGGCTCTTTCCACTTTTGAAGTCTTTCTTCTTGTCTGGCAGCTTTTAGTTTTGCTTTTGAAGTGTTCTTCCTCCTGCTCACTTCATTTACTATCTTCCATACTATTCATGATTGTCTCTCTTCTACTGAGTTTCTGATTTTATTTATTTGGCCTTGAATGTATTCAAGTTGTTCTTATTTGGTATGTGTTAGTTCTCTCTGGGCTTTCTTAAGTTTCTGCATATTGGCATTTGTTGGGTTTCTTTCATTAAGTAACAATGCTATTTTCATATTATGCCATTTTTTCCTAACTACTTGCTGACCCCCATGGAATGCTACATTTGGCTCTTGGTTTAGTTGGTATGCACTCTCCTGCTGCTTCTATGTAGGCAGTGATAAAGTTTTCATATTTGTCATTCAGAGTATATGTTTCAGATATCCCCTGAAGAGTATTGAATTTGATTCTTATAATTATTGTATATTTATGTTAATATCTCTGTTGGTAAGTGAGGGCTAATCATAACGTGTGGTTTTGACTGTTTGTTTCTTATTTCTACATAGATTCAAGTATATCTTTGCTGTGATGATTCTGTAATCTAACAATAGTCCTTCAAAATTTATCCACTTCTTGTTTATGAATATATAATGTAGCTGTGCTTTAAAGTTATTTGGGTAGGTGTTGTTCCATAGATTTTTCCTGCCTTTTTTGAAATATAGTATTAAGTCATGCTTGCCTCTTCTTGAGTGGAAAGTCTGCAAGATATTTACCATTTCTGTTGGTAAATTGTGTTGGTAGAATTTGTTATTTTCATCTTTGCCTATTTAAGCATTCATGTTTCCATTTATGATTAGAATGTTGTGTTTGGGAATGTGTTGGATAAGTAAAGATAGTTTGTTGTAGAAGGTAATGATGTGCGTTTCATCTCTGGCATTAGTGGAACTGTAACAAGATATGATTGTTTTGCACAGGTTGTCATTAAATGAAGCATACATCATTCTAGGTTGGATTTCTTCTATGCTATTTAGAGTTTTTAAGGCATAAGGACTAAGAAGCATTCCTAAACCTCCTATGGTGGCATTGACAGAGCTTTTCCGTGCAGATGCTGAGACAAATGTCCATCTTCTACCAGTATCATGATATTTTTAGTTCACTATGGTAGTATCAATGTTTTTGTATGCATATGATGTCTATATTATGCTTGGTTGCTGAAACCATTAGCTCAGGTGACTAGTTTACTGTATTTAAAGTCCTAATATTAAATGTCACTATGTTAACAATGTTCTTGCATCTAAGAAATTTTCCTCTGGGTTTGAACTCTGTAGCTGATTTTTGGAAAACTGGGGACAGAGCTCCAACTTCAGCAGAACATGCCCATCGTTTACCCATGCAATGAATAATGTGGAAATACAGTTTGAATTTGTCATGGTAATTTTACATTGGCTTTTTTTCTTTATCAGTAGATGCCACTCTAATAGATTAGTAACACTAGTTTGCTAACTGAACTATTTGATCCTGGCCATCAATCTTTGTGGTTCTTCCACCCAGCATCTGGTGAAGCTTGCCATTGACCCAACTTTGGATTCATCTGCCTAACTTAACATCCACCATGCTGCTTCCCATGGTTTCTAGTGGTATATGCTTGTATATTTTTGTTTATGCATTCTTTCACTGGAATTGGAAAATGATAAGGAAGGTTATGATATAGAGGTTGTTTGAAAAAAATTTTAACATTTGTATCAAAGTTTCTTTATGATTTATAATTTTAAAATCTCTACCTGACCAACCGGACATTGGCCTAGCGGTTAGAGTATTCGCTAATGGTCTGGGAGACCTAGCTTCAATCCCAGGTCGAGTCATACCAAAGACTCAAAAAATGGTACTTGATGCCTCCTTGCTTAACACTCAGCATTATAAGGTATGGATCAAGGGTAATGTGGAGCAATCCAGGGAAAGGAGTAGCACCCTCCCCTACACCTTGGTGTAGTAGCTATCAAAATGGGAGCCTTTGGGTTACCCTCGACTATGGTCGCCAACTTTACTTACTTTCTACCTGTCCACCATCCCTATCAAAACATTATTGGAATCTTCCCTAGGTCTTCATAATATCAGTTCTGCTTTTCTAATAAAGTTAATCCCATAATAATATGAACATTTTTCAAAAATCACCTGAATATGTTGACAGAGAGAGTGAACATGTGGAGACTGTTTTAAATCATATTATAAAGATACTTCTATCAGGGTCGTAAACTTTTTTAAAATTACCCCAAATTATACCTTTTATTTTTCAAGAAGTTAAAGTTGGGACACATATGCAATAAAGGATCTGTATAATTCATAGAAAAGATACCGCGATAGACTGAATATATTAAAAGTAGTTTACAAGGTTTTATGCTGGAGATTTCTCACTAAACAATGCTTATTGGTTGAATAGATCCATTGACATTGATGACAATTTGAAGAGAATATTACCAGAGAATAATCAATGATATACAGCATAGGAAATAACCAATACTTTCAAAATAACCAAATCAAATATTAAAAATCATTCAAACCAACTTGGTTATGCTAATAACTTTGATGTGTGACTTCCACATAAGTGAAAAAAAATATTTATTCATATTTCTGATTCACAAAATGTAATAAAATTGCTTCAGCTTTAAACAAATTGTGATTGATGATGAAAATTGGGGCTTTATAGCATGGAACAAAAGATATCAAGAAGAAAGTTAAATGAACCATCACAAATTTTACCAAAAGCCAATCTTTATGCAAAAAAGGTGATGCTGTGCATAAGGTGGATTTGGAAAGGCATCCTTTTTTATGATCTTCTTTATGAGAGCTAAATGAATGATTCAAACAAGTACTGCTCTGAATTAAACTAGCAAAAGGCAATGATCTATGAAAAGCATTTAGAATTAGTGAAGACATATGGTGGTGTATTGATAGTGATCAAGACATAATGTGAGAATATTTTATTATCAAATAGCATCCTTAGCATATGCATGTCTGCTGAATAAAAAAAACTGCATCAATAGAGCTCAATTGGATAGGCTGGCTGAAATACATTTTTAAAAAAATTTGATATCAGTATTTATCATTTTCTACTATCTTCCATCTGGCAATATTATAATTCTATCCTCCTCAAACATTTTATTATTTAGGACAAATAATTTCTCTAAATACTTTTACTATCTTCCAATGAAGTGAAATATTTTATTTACAAAATTTTCTAAAGACTGGAATAAATCATAATCTGAAAGTGCAATAGATAATGAATACAAACTGATGAATGAAAACCTACAAGTCAGTTCTAAGAACTTTTGCCTGATCATCAAAGAAACATTTAGTTCAGTATTATCTTGATGAAATATTAAATCCTTTTTCTTTAATTCCAGATTAGCAATTTCTGTAGATCCATGTCTTCAGTTGGTTGAATTCGAAACTGTTGAATCACGAAACACACTTGTAGTCAGTAGCTAGGCTAAGAGCAACGTCTTTAGCAAGGCTAAAACTAAAGTAAATCAGTCCTCAATGAAAGAGCTATTTATGGCACATTATGAGATTCCAATGTGCACACATTGGCCGGTCCATTCCTTGGATTGTGATTGGCTAGAACATCTAATTGGATATGTTTGTTCATAAATACCAACCCTGTCCAGTAAGCATTAGTCTTGACTATGCTGGACCTCAGGTAAGTGTTGCTGTTATTATTGTCACTATTATTGCTGTTGTATATTGTTGCGTTCTACAGAAACAGTACTTGTTCAGATCAGTTGTTTAATTTTCTTCAATGAAAATCAGTAAACAAAAATCTGATATGACAGATATTACGGTTCAGTTAAAAGTAAACTTTTTGAATGAAACTACTTCCACCTTTTTCCACACAATGAGATAGTCCATCTGCCATATATAGCAGTAGCTACTAATACCAGGGCAGACTAGAAGGTGAAAGCAGGGTTAGGCCTCATGACTCGTCATGACCTCGTCAACAGGTTTCGTCTGGATCACCCAGGGTGGGAGATGTGGACGTGGCTAGATAGTTCGCCCTCTGCCAAAGTAGGTTCCTACTTGGACAGAGTGTTAGTGAGACGAGCTGACATTGACTTTGTTAGTTGTCCCACGTTCCACTTGATAGCGTGGACTGACCATAAACTTGTTAGAGTCAGTCTACGGTTAGCAAATAGGCCTAGTCTGGCCGGTTACTGGAAGTTCAATACCTCCTTACTGGAGATATGGGACTTCCGGGATCGGCTGGAATCTCTAATTCAGTGAGCGTTAGTGGGGGCGGTTACCGGGAATAGGTGGTCGGGATCTCTTAAACATAGGATTAGAGATTTCGCTACCAAGTACGGTTGACAGCTCAAGTTAGATAGGACCAAGGAAGCGAAATCTATAGACGATAGACTTTCCCGGGCAGTGGCTGGGGGGGACTCCCTAAACATAGAGCTTGCTTGGGGGGACCTTGAGCGCTCGCTACTCTCGCGCTACAAGGGATACGTAGTTAGATCTAGGTTAAAGAGAGTTCTCAACGAAGCTGTGAAAACGAACACAACTGCGCGTGAAGAAGAAGTGCGAAGGTTCCCCGATCGGTATATCGATTCTGTCAAGGCCTCGGATGGGCGACTGCTGTGATCGGGTCGCGAGATGCATGACGCCTTTCGGGCGCACTTTCGGGATCACCTTGCCTGCTGTACTGATCTCCCGCTCCAGGAGTTTCGTAGCTATCTTGCCGACTTCCCCCGCCTTGGGGTTGCTGAAGCGGCTAGCTGCGAGGGTGTGGTTACTGAATGCGAAGTCCGTGACACGTTGAAGCAGGTTGACCTCAACAAGTCGCCGGGACTTGATGGTTTGCCCTACGAAGTGTACTTGAGGATGTTGCACATGTTTGTGCCTATTCTGACGGATATGTTCAACCATTGGTTCGCCCAGGGAGCCATCCCTGGTAGCGTTACCAAGGGCATGATCACATTGCTGAAGAAAGGTGGCCAGCATGTTTGGGAGGGTTTAGATGATTACAGGCCCATAACTCTGCTTAACACGGTGTTAAAGATTTTGGCCCGGGTCTTAGCGAATCGTTTACAGCTTGTCATTAGCGATCTGATCGGCTCTGAGCAGACCTTTGCTGTGAAGGGAAGATCGATCCAGGACAACCTGCACTTGATTCGCGAGGTCCTAGAGGGGATAGAAGACAGCACCGAGGCAGCGCTGATCAGTTTAGATCAGTCCAAGGCCTTTGATAGGGTTGACCATCGGTTTTTGGCGACTGTTTTGGAGACTGCCGGATTCAAACCGGAGTTCCGCAGATGGATTAGCATGATGTACCACAACCCTCAGGCAGTGGTGCAGGTGAACGGAAGGCGTTCGAGGGTGTTCGCGATCGAGCGTTCGGTCCGGCAGGGCTGCCCCTTGTCTCCTCTTCTCTATGTCCTAGCTTTGGAGCCCCTGCTCCGTAGGCTTAGGGATAGGACGACAAATCTGGCCCTGCGCGGTGTCCCTTTTGCTGGCCCTCTTACGGCAAGGGTTTCCGTGTTCGCCGATGATATCACAGTGTTTGTATCCCGCTGCCTGGATATAAAGGCTGTGAAGAAGGCGGTTAGTGAGTACGAGCGGATTGCAGGAGCCAAGGTCAATTTTGACAAAAGCGAAGGTTTGCGGCTCGGTGCTTGGAGGGGTAGCAATACTCTTCCAGGGCCCTTCCGCTGGAGTGACGGATCCGTCCGCATCCTCGGGGTGTGGTTCGGGCCTGACCTCCAACTGGAGCGAAATTGGTCGGAAATACAAGCCAAGGTGAATGCTCAGGTGGGAATCTGGCTTTCAAGGAGGTTATCCTTAAAGGGCAGGGTGGAGGCGTGCGCCGTGTACATCTTCCCCTTGATCCTTTACCGATTGGCTGTACTTCCTCTGCTTAAGGTACATCGGTTGGCACTGTAACGATCCCTTTCCAGATTGCTCTGGGGAGGTGCAAGGCCAATGGTCCGTAGGCAGGTCTGTATCCAACGTACACGCAACGGGGGTCTGGGTATGCCTGATCTCGAGAGCCACTGGCTTGCTGAAAGACTTGCATACTTGGGCAGAACCTTGACGGGGGACGCAGTGTGGAGACTAAAGGCGAGTCGGACTTTTCCTCGCCCAATTTCAGACCCAAAGGCTGAAGGTCGATGTAGGCCTTTGGGCGAAACACTGTTTGTCCACGAATGCCGAACGGCCCTTCGTAACCTTCTTGGGTCCAGTGACCTTTCACGGCCTCGAAAAGAACTATATCGGGAGCTAGTGGTGGGTTCCGCTTCTGATCCTCTCAGCGAGCGGCGTGGCTGGACGACGGAGGAGATTCGCTCTCATTGGAATTGGGCGCCAGGATCAAGCTTCTTGAACAACTCCGAGTTCTCGCTCACCTGGCGACTTGTTCGAAATGCGTTACCCCTTGTTGGCTTGAACTACAAGGCATGCCTGGCAGACATGCCCGATTGCGCTCGCTGCGGCAGTGGTTTGGAAGAAACGGTTGAGCACGCCTTCTACTACTGCGAGCGAGTTCGCCTGTTTTGGGATCACATCAGTGAGTGGACGGCTCGCATCGAACCCAAACAGCTTGTGCTGCTCGACGTTGGTTACATCGTGGACAACGTTCTTCCTCCGTTTCAGGGTGAGAAGCGTGTGGTGTTTCTCACGATCCTAGCTGTAGCTAGAATGGTGATTTGGATGACACGAAACAAGGGATTGTATGACGATGCAAACTTTTCTCATCGTGATCTGGTTTTGTATTTTCGGCATCAGCTGAGGGTCAAAATCAGATGCGATAGAAAATACTTGGATCGCATAACATTCAGCAAAAGGTGGGTGCATGCAGCGAGCCTGGTCGTGCGAAAGGGGGCAACGTTGGAGTCATCCTTCCCTCCTCTGCCGGACTGTTTTTTTTCCCCTTGAAACCTAGTTAGCAGTATGTTTGTGAGTCATTGTCCCCATCATCTGGCTGTTAGTTCTCAAGATCTTCCTCATCCCCATTATTTTTGTACCTCAACCCGTATCCCAGTCCACGTTTACTGAAGATCTTGAACATTCATATGTATAAAAATCATATCACCTGCTTGTATCAACCCATACCGCGCCCGACCCCTTTTTTTCTTTTACCCCTGTAGATTAGGATTCCTGTCCCACCTTGGGTAGGTCCGGCTTGTTTTCGGTTCTTTCGCCCCGGAAAACAGTCGGCCTCCAATTTTATAGACGGGGGGATGGGAGGGCAACCAAACGGGGAATTTTTCCTTTGTTTTTGTATATATTTCGGGTTTTTCTCCCATTCCCATCACATTCATTGTAAATAAATCATACTTGTAAATAAAATCATTCATTAATCTCGGGATTTTAAGTAGGACTTCTTCATAGAGCAAATGTGGTATTTTGGTGATTGCTGCGCATATGGCGATGGAGGAATGGTTATATATTGTACTGCTGAATGGGTCGGCAAATGTGGCTAACTAGGTCTCCTTAGAATATATAGAACAGAATGACCACTCCCTTCCCCTCCCCCAAAACTTCAAGGCCTTGTGCCTTCTATGTAATAACATAGAAATAAAGCAGACTAGAAGGTGAAGAGCAACTTCTTATAGGAATAGTAATAGAGCTTTGGAGACTGGAGATCGCACTAGATCACCTTACTTGCTACTGTAATAACGGAAGCCAATACTATCGTTGGACTATATCTTTATTCTGTATTCACTAATCCTATGTTCTTGTCTACTAATAGTCTCTCTATTGCATATAATTTTTCCGGGGAATATATCTCTATTTCCTCTCATATCATGGTTTGTCCTTTATTTAATATTACAAGCATTCACTAAACCAAAACGCAACAAAACTAAATGCTTCTAACACGATCTGACTATAAAAATTGGAAAAACTTTTGAGCAGCTCAGTATATTTTGGTAGAGCATTAGAAATGTTACAAACACTATAGGTAAGTAGGTAGGTACTATTATATAGACATGTTGAGCACTTTGGTTTATTTTTGTTTTAAAAATATAATAAGAAAAAAATTTGTTTTTGATAATTCTTTAAATAAATGAATTGTGTGTCTATTTTTCAGGCCCAGTATATTAAAAAACATGGCTTTTACAAGGAAATATTTGTCTATTCAAGTGAATGCATGGGTTTGGAAATTTGTTCATGTGTGTATCCGTATTTTCTCATGCTATAACTTTAGCTGACTCAGTAATCTGCTTTCTGGTTATTTATACAGCTGTATTTAGTGGGTAGATGATTGGACTGAAAGTCAAAAAAGACTTGGATTCAAACATCCAGTGCCAAATAGGTGAGGCTTGACAACACCAAATTGTGACTCACAAGAGTCGAGTCAGAAATGCAAATCTGTAAAAGGTGTACACTTCATTAAAAAGTATAAATACTTATGCTAAAAAAAGTCTTAAGGAAAATTGGAAAAGTTTTTTTTGGCTGTGTGACAGGTTGGCATAGTTTCTGTTTCAAACATTTTATTGAATATATGATTGACTATTTTGATTTGCTTGTAATTTCAGACTGCTTTCCAAACGCTGTACAACAGCTTGCACAATAAAACTTCTAAAGACTATGTACTTTTGAAAAGATCTGCTGCTGTTATCTGAATTTTGTTTCAAAAGTTATTTGAATATTATTTTTTTGAGACAGGTACATATCAAGGGTAAAGTGGAGCAATCCAGGGAAAGGAGTAGCGCCCTCCCAACACGTTAGTGTAGTAGCTCCTGAAAAGGGAGCCTTTGGGTTGCCCTCAACTACAGTCGCCAAATTTACTTATATATATATATGTGTGTGTGTGTGCGCACACACACATGCAAGAATCATTAATTTGCAATATACATGAATATATAAGAATCATAAAGTTTTGTCATATCTTATTTCATCATCATTACCGAAATATTTGGATACAAAATGATTCAGTATCTTTTCTTTTATTATTATTATTATCATTTAATTTCCATTTATCTTTTAGTTTCTTACAATCCTTCTCTGAGTCTTTACCCAAGACCTAGGTTGATTGTCTGCTGCATCCTATGTTAGTTTTTGCTGCCTTTTTGTATGATATTTTTCAGTCAAATTGATACTACTTTCCTAAGATGAGCATTTCTGCAAAGTGCAATTTTGTTGTATTTTAGATAGGCTGGCACTGCCAGGTATCTTGCTAATAGTATTTATCAGTCCCTTTATTGATCGTACTCTGGGCTCACACTATTATTGGCGCAATAGTAGTTTTAAAGTGCCACATGTTTTCAATTTCCATTTCCAGGTCTTTGTATTTAATTATTTTATTCTTTGATTGATATGTTATTATCTATTTGTCCAGACATATCAATTAAAAAGCATATTTTTCTTTTATTGTACTAAACCCCTATATTTGGTCTATTGCTCTTCACTTTTCTATCAATTTGGATACCAAAATCTCATAGAATAGGAGGTGCCTCGTGGTGTAATAGTTAAAGCGATGGACTGCGGGATCATAGTAAGCAAGTTCGTACTCCAGTCATGCCATTATGTTCACTTTCAGTCAAATACCCTTGGGAAAGGTATGAACCCCCTTATCCTCCCAGCTATCGGTCAAATAGTACCATTACTATTTTTCTAGGACAATAGCTTTGGCATTAAATAACCTACTAAGGTTGATATGCCATTAAACAAAAGAAACCAAACCCCATAGAATAGTAGCTCCTTTTGCTTCTGTTATTGGTTCTTAGTGTTTACACCATTTTTCACTATCCAATATTTCATAATATTTATATACTTTCCAATGAATGTAGGTCCTATTCTATCATGCCTTTCTTCATATTCTATTGAAGTTAGGATTGGGCAACCACACACTAAGGGGTCAATTAATTTGCTTGTTTGCATAAGTATTGGGTATCATACATTTCTTATAATGCTTGCTTAATCATTTCTAGTTGGTTAGTAATTGTCCTCTGCTGCTATTATTAATCCCTCTGTCTCTGCCTTCAAGCCAGTACTTTTCAACCATCAGTTGGTCTTTATTATACATGAATATCACTACTTCTAGTTCTTTGTGTGTATTGTCCATGTTGGAGGTTTTGTTTCCTAGCATCTATTATTTTTATCTTTTTTACTCCTTACAAGTTTTCCACCCCAGCATTAAATGATGATCTTTCACTGAGCAACAGCAAGTCTCCTTGAGTCTCCAGGACTCTTCTCAATATTTAGTTTGATCCCAAAAATGCTATAGTTTAGATAGTCTCAATTTGGTCTCTGATTTCCGACTGTTCCAGCCCCCTTACTAAGCCTTTGAGGACCATTTCTAGCACACCAATTACAATTAGTGTCACCTTCATGTTCCACAATTTTTAAAATTCTCTTCTGACTAGGATCAGATGATCTGTTTGTATCTCAAAACCCCAGTGAATTTTGTGCATCTCATTCTCCAGGACAGATTCTAGTTTGTGTATGTACCATTTGGTAGTATGGTCAAATTTCAATTTCTTGCACAATTCCCAGTGGATCACCTTTCCAACCCAGTCATATCTAGAATTATACTTCCTTTGTGCTAATTTGCTATATTTGCTTATTGTTTCATTTCTATCACCACATAACCTACACTTGCTATTCTGTTACATATTATCCATTTTCACTTTAATATAATTGGTCCTTATGGTATTGTTTTGTTTTACTATTGGAAGAGATTCAGTTTCTCCCTCAAAGTTTCCCTTTCTTAGATATGTCCAGGTCTTCTTGAGTGAGATTTTGCCAGTTTGTCACTTGAAATATCCATACAGTTGTTTTTCTTCAATTTTTGTTTCCTAGTTATTGTTGTTTTTTAATCTTTATGTTGTCAATACTGTTTCTATACCCCTCTAAGTATTCTGGCTTATTTTAACAGTTCTGGTCTAGATGGTCTCAGTTGTCTTTGAAGATTGTTGAAAAAGCAAAAAATATGAAATATTTTCTTCCTTTTTAGAAATCAGTCTACTTTCCCCAGTCCTCATTATTCCAAGATATGGCTTAATTACTAGAGTATTTCTTGTTTTTGTTTTTTGTTTTTGGTTGGGGTGTTATATTCCTGATTTTGAAGCAGCATAGTTTCTCTTATAGAAAGTGTATTCTAACCTTATTAAAGTTAGGTCTTATTATCATTTAATGGTATTTAGTTAATTTTTGCTTGAATAGATTTATAGGCTGTAAGCCTTTTTTCTACATGGAAGTAAATATATTTTGAAGTGTAACTGTATCTTGCAGTTTCCTTGAGGAGTATTGAGTCACAGCCATGCCATGTCAGTGATGATGCTGCAGTTCCAGTTGCTAGTGTGTTTATATAAGATGGAGTTGCTCATCCCATGCTCCCTAGTTTTGAATTAAATTTTTCCTTCTCCTTGGTCAGTTGCCTTACTAAAACTAAAGAGTTTGGTTTGTTCAACTATTTTCTTATAGCTGGGAGAAGAGAGAAAAAGAAAGAAAGAAAGAATTCATGGCTTTTCCCAAAGGCATTAGTCTGAACAGCTTCAACCAGGAATTGAACTTGATGATTTCCTATGATGATAGCTATTACACTATGTGCTTTTCTATTTGAAAGTTTAGGAATTCAGAAATCATAATGCACTTTATAATTACAAACAAACTAAATAATGTATCATCATCATCATCATCATATCGTGCTGGCAGCACGGATATCCCTGACCCTCTCTCGCCACTCCTCCCTATCGTTCATCGCCCTAGGTAGGTCTTCAGGACAACAACCTGTATCCTCACATAGCTGCTGAATGTACGTTCGTGCTGGTCGTCCTGCTTTTGCGCGGCCATGTGTGGGGATCCATAAGAGTACATCTCTTATGAGTTCATCTCTGCTTCTCCAGCAATGTCCTGCATGTCTGGTTCGTCTAATTTGAATAGTTTTCGTGATGGGGGCAGGTGGCCGTACAGTTGGTGTCTTGTGCGGTGTTGCTGCCAGGACTTGTTCAGGATTGCATGCAGCATTCTTGTGTAATTGCCATCTAGTTTCTTCTCCAGCCGTTTTGTTAGCGTCCATGTAGTGCATCCATATAGCAGTATCGATGTGACCGCTGCCTGGAAGAAACTGCGTTTCATTTTATCGGTTAGGTCTGATTTCCATATAGTCGATAGCCTATTGATAGCTGTCCATGCTTTCGTTAACCTCGTTTCGATGTCCTTTTCGGTTGATTCGACGCTGCTTCCTAGGTACGTGAATTTGTCTACTAGTTTAAGAGGGGTTCCTTCTAGAGTGGAGATGTCCCCCGTTTGGTTATAGCACATATATTCCGTTTTGTGTGCATTAACATGGAGGCCTATGCTTGCTGCTGCTCGTTCCAAACTATGCAGAAGTGTTTCGGCTTGGTCAGGTGTATTTGCCAGTATCGCTATGTCATTGGCGTAGTCGGCGTCGGTAATTGTTGTTGCGGGGTATCTTCTGCTTCTTTTCTTCGTCAGTTCGAAGCCATTCTCTTTGATTTTGTCAATCGATGTTCTAAGTACGTAGTCTAGACAAATGATAAAGAGATACGGAGCCAGCGTGTCCCCTTGTAGTACTCCTGCTACAATGTCGAAGTATTCTGTGTCTCCATCTGGTGATCGTACTTTTACTTTAGTGTTTCTATAGAGAATCGTTATTGCCGCTACGGTTTCTTTAGGTATGCCGTACGCTAGTAGTATTTGTTCCATTTTTCCTCTGTGAATGGAGTCGAAAGCCTTGGTAAAGTCGACAAATATTAATGTCGCTTGTAGGTTCTTTGCCCGTACACCTTCAAGGATTCTGCGGATGGTTAATATTTGTGAGGTCGTGGATCTATTTCTTCGGAAGCCATTTTGGTCGACAAATAATGTATAGCTTATTAATATTTATGAATAGATAAGTTATATGTAATTAATGACATGCTGCCTTCTACTATTTTTCTGATTAGTGTTATTCCAAAGCTATGCCCCATTAAAGATTTTATTAACATTAAATTCAAAAGAATTAAACATATTTTACCTATTATTCTGTTATTACTTGGTTTTGCTTAGAATTCTAAAAAAATTTTTTTTTTATTTGGTTTCCTTTCTGTAAAATCCCTACAAATAATTTCTCTACTTTTGATCATTTATATACAGAATAAACAATCAGTATTTATTTCATGGGATTACCCTTGATCAATTATACATTTTAAAAGTGTTCTGTGAAGCTAAAACTTACTCTCAATAGTTTGCAAGACAGATACCTTAAACCACGGCTGCTTCTTCATTATTCAATCTTACTCACATCTTCTAACTTTGCAGCTAAATATTTAAACAGTTCAGCCTTCTGGCCATCATCAAAATCAGTAAAAACCTGTGTATCTTCTTTATCTTTTAACTTTCAAACACTTTTAAACTTTGCATCATAGTGTTTACCATTTGTGTATTATGATGATGTCATTCTTTAGGTAAGATACAGATCAGCTTTATCTTCAGTTAAATTCAAACTAATTATTCCATGACTTAGCAGACTTTTATAGTACTATGCTTGTTTTTTCATTGCATTTGAGTAATGGAGGTCACTCGGTAGTAACCATCTCCATTCTAAATAACATGCAACTGGTTATAATGAATTTTGTCTACATGGAGAAAATCCTAACATGACTTGTTAGAAGAGGTGGAGTCCTGCTTTTTCTAAAGAGTATTAGAGCAAAGCAAACATTAACGGCCTCAACCAGGAGGCATGCTTAGTGTAATGGTTATCATCATAGGAAATGGAATTGGTGACCAGAGTTCAAATCCAGGATGAGCATGTTTGCATTTCACTTTACACTTATGCCCTTGAGAAATACAGGATTCCATTTGTTTTTCTCCCAGCTATGGTTAAATGGTAGAGCAGAATGAGCTCTGAAGCTTTTGTTAGACAGTCAGTCAGTCTAGGAGAAGGAAAACTAAATTTAAACCAGTTATACTCCACTTAAAAATTGATTTTGTATCACACCCTGTCCATAGCAGAGGGGTTGAGTATATACAAACTACCTCGACAAGAATTTGAAGTGGTTTAGCTGATTTCAATTTTGAAGGTATTAACCATAAATTCTACTCTTTTCTCTGGGTCTTATGCATTTATAAACACCACTGGCATTTTCATGATCAAACATTTCTTGCATTGCCTTTATAAAGAAAATAAGCAGCAGATTTTACAAAATAGAGAGCAGTATCTACAAACTCCATATAAAGAAGTTTGGCATTCACTTGTTTCTCAAATGTCTAGTCACTTTTTCCGGACTAAAAGTGGTACCAGGTCATCAGTTACCTGAATCTAAGAGAAATTCTCATGGTTATGGTTAGTATTAATAACCCAACAAAAAGATCAATCCATTATGCTTCCTTCATAAAACAGTATTAGATTATTATTCTGTTTATCAAATTACTTAGAATAGCATTAGGAAAAAAATGACATTGTTCCCAGGTCCACTTTGGCCTGGAGTGGCAGCACCTAATAGGGTCCTATCTATGGGCCAAATAGAACTGTTTGACATTTAAACTGAGTGTAAAAAAATGACTTATGTTAAATTGAATTGCTTGAAGTAGAACTGTTTTATCATTTAACAGTGTGTAAACAAATGACTTATGTTTAATTGAATTATTAGTGATACTTAGCAATACTGGGAACCATTTAACTTCATTGACTTATGCTAAATTGAATTGTTTGAAATAGAATTGTTTGATCCTTTGCACTGTGTATCTAGAAAATATCTTTACAAATCATATATTCAATATATATGTAAAGAGAGGATTTGGCATTAAATAACCAACAAACATTGATTGGCTATAAAACAAGCCAAACCAAATGACATCATATTTTTCTTTCTTGTAAAATCAGTATGTTTTTCTCTTTATATTTTTTCTCTAAATTCTAAAAAAAAAATCTTTAGCAAAAGAGATATAAAATAGCATTTAATTAACTGCTTCATCAATGGTTTATCCGTTCTATGTTCTTTGTTATAATTTTTGATAATTTTTTGAAATTACAAAACTAGCTAAATACTTTGTTTATATTTCTATATTTTATTTTACTTTGTTTCTGCCAGATTTCCTTTATGAAAAAATATTCACTCATTCTGATGATGGTATGAAACAAGCCTTGAAATATTAAGAAATTTTTTTTGTGTTATTTTTTACTTGATAGCATATTTATCTGAATAAAATTTTGGTTAGAAGTTGTTTGATGTAAGTGAATTCTCACTTTTTAACTTTTTATTATTATACAAAAAATTCAAATGCACAGTGTGTGTGTATATATATATATATATATATATATATATATATATATATATATATATGCCAACCGAATAATATTTTTCTGACTCTGTAGGCATTTATATTTTGCTCTACTGAGTATATTGAACCCTCTTACATTTAGCTTAATGAATTCTGTCTGTGTTTTTTCTTTTGACTAGGCATTGCGTTATTGGTTGATTATTTTCAAGTAATACATATGTTTTTGGTTTTTTATTTCTTTGATGAAAATTTTTTTCCTCATATATCAGTTTGTGTGATAATTTTTTATTTGCAAATTGTATTATCTGTTCTTTTTTCACCCCACAAGAATTATAGAATAGGTATAAAAATTAATTAATATATATATATATATATATATATATATATATATATATATATATATATATATATATTTATATAATGATGGAGTTTAACATATTCAAAAAGTGTTCAATACATTTAGAGAAGATCAGGTTTAAAACTAAAAATAAATTCCCACAACTTTTTCCTGTGACTCTGAGTTTCACATATAAGCATAATCATCAACTCATATCCAAGTAAAGATTATTGCAAGTTATGTATGTGTGTGTGTGTAGTCTGCAGTCAATTCTCAATAAAAAATTGTTTTACAAATAACAGTCACAGAATTTTTAATTTTCAAGGAAACAAGTATATTATTCATTTTTAATTTTTAAATATTTTTGAACTTGGCATTATATTGGCTAGTTTGTGCATTATGATAACATTACATATGAGGTAACATACAAGCAAAAATTCTTCACTTGACTCAATGTAGCAATCAATTTTTTAAATATATTGAAAATATCAGTGCACAAATTGAGGAAGATCTTACTTAGTTTTGATTATAATAAGATCTCCAAAAATTTGAAACTTTTTTCTTTGATTGATATTTTGTATAAACATTATTTACAAATATTTGCAGTATACTAGTAAAAATACCAGTTGTAAGCAGGCTATGTTCATTAATGTAGATGCCACTTGCACCATATAAATGATCAGAATAGTGTCCTGAATAAATATAGATAACTTGTAAACCAAACAGATAGAATGGTAGTGGTATGTCCAACTTACAAAATACATCTTTGTAATGTAAATAGTAATGACAATAAAAGCATAAGTCTATTCTATTGTAACCAAATGCACCAGAGTTATAAGCAAGATGAAACTGGTACCCAAAGCATTATATATAAGTACACATATCCGGTTGAACATAGCTTAGTTGGCTGGGGCTGAGCAATATACTGACTGCATCTTAGTAGAGGCACAAGACCCCTTCCAATGAGTGTTCTTGTTATGACATTAAGCCATCTGATGGTGAGGGTCTAGAGCTTTGGGAATGTAGAGTACCCCTTCATCACTATTACTCCCAGGTCCACTTTAAATTGGAGTGGTAGTACCTGTTAAGGGTCCCATCCATGAGTCAAATAGAACTGTTTAATGATTTACTATACTTCAAACTATTTAACTGTTTAACAAAATGATTGATATTTAATTGAATTATTGGTATTAGATAACAATACCTGGAATCATTTAACTGTATAGATACAAATGACTAATGTTAACTAGCAATACTTGAAACTATTTAACTGTGAGCAAACAATAAAAAGCAATACTTGTAACCATTTAACTGTGTGTAAATAAACAAGCTCTGGTTTATTAAAAAATAATGTTCCTACAAACTATTTGCTTATAAATCACACATGATATATATATATATATATAGGATTTGGCATTAAATAACCTAAAAAAGGTTGATATGCCATAAAACCTATCCAAATCAAACCAAGCCTTGAGGAACTTATTATAGGATTAGTAATCTATTACAAACAATTTTTTATTAAAATCATATCATTACTTTACTTGTTTGCTATCGAATAAACTCAAACCAAAGATATGATTTTGATAAATTCTCATATTCCTAATAAATATCTTCAAATCAGTTATTCTCCGAGAAAATTAAAAAGATGTCCTTTCATTAATTCTCAAATTTAGAAATACATTGAAATATTTACAAAATCCACCATATTTGTACACAATAATTTTTGCTTTTTAGGTTTAAAAATTGTTTAACAAATTTTGGGGTTCTCTTCTGAATAATATAAAAGTTGTTTTTTTTTCTTGTTGTAAATTCTTTAACATTTTCCATTAGGCTGTTCCTCTTATGATGAAAATTGGATAGAGTTAGCGATCTAGGGCAAACGATCAAAAAAATAGTATAAATGTTAACTTTAAAAAAACCTTATGAATTTTCATGCTCTTTGGGTGATTTTGTGACCCATGATACATAAAACTTGTTTGGGCATTGAGATATTGAAATAAATCTAACAACTAATAAATAAATTTTTCACAATACACAGACAAATGCAAAGGCTGTAATATCAAGTTTAAAAGTGTTTTTTGATTAAAAAATGAATAACATTCACATATTTTTTTAGATCTTGATAATGTTTGAAAGTATGGTAAAAAATGTTTGATCGTAAATGCTTTGGCAATATTTATATTATTTGGATTTTGATATACATTCTTTTACATGCAAACAAAAGGTAATGTTAGCTTAATATTTAAAAATATTCCTTGTCTAAGGTCTTTAATCATACTTACATATATATATGTGTAATGACTTTTGTTGCTGGAAATAAAATCTGTGACCCAAGTTCAAATCTTGGATGAAGCTTTTGTGTTTCACTTTGCACAAATGCACTCCATCTGTTCTCCCTCAACCCCAGCTATGGGTAAATAGTAGGGCAAACTGAGTTCTTTAACTTTGGTTTGGCAACCAGTCTAGGAGAAGGAAAACTCTGAATACAAACCAGCTGTACTCTAAAAAATTGAGCTAGTGTCATATCCTGCCCATATGTATGTATATATGTATATCTGTTTGTTGTCTTTTTCCAATTCATTGCAAAATCACTAAATATTTGTATACAAGTTCTAAGTGACAAAATCACTACTATTAAAGTGTATACCAATTGGTGGGTTAAAAAAATTTACAAATTTTCCAACTAGGTAATCTTTTATGATCTAACTCCTTGTGGTGTGAAATTTCAGCTATTGTAAATAATTTATGCTTGGTTCACCTTGATGCCAACTTTTTTCAAGACATTGATCTGGTGCAGTGAAGCACCTGCACCAAATAGGGAACTTTATCTATCTCTATAAATCCTGCCTCCCTCTAAACAAACTGCTTTTCCCAAGAGACTCTCCAAAGAGCAGTGCCCATATCACTAAGTCATCATATTTAGTGTCTTGAAGCAAAACGAATGGCACCACCCTTTTTGTTAAAGTTTCCATCTAGACAAGGAAAATATTTTCATATATCAATAATTGCATCTGCTGAACATTTTTTTAAACATTCAATGTTTTATTTTTGTGTGATTTTTCACAGACTATATATTTGTGATTTTATGATTCAGTTATTCACTATATTTTTCTAAATAATGCTTACTAACTTTTCCTCTCTCATACTCACCCTTTTCTGTCTAACTTACTTATTCCAAAGCATACCCCTTCTCTCTCTCTCTCTCTACGCATTCACATACTCTCTTTCTCATTCTTTTATTTCAAAATGTACTTCTCTCTTTCCCACTCTAAAATCTAAGAGCCCTTTATATATATATATATATATATATATATATCTTACTTTTGCTTTGCTCTCACTCAAATGTACTTTATTTTTTCTTTCCCTCTTTATATATACCCTCTATCTTTTTGCTTTTCTTATTCTAAAATATATCTCTCTTACTTTCTCCCTCCCTTACACATACGCACTCACACACACACACACCTTCTCTTTCTCGCTTTCTTTACTTCCTTATAGATACATTTCTCCTTTTACTTTTCTTATTTTGAAATATATCTCTCTACTCTCTCCCCCCCCCTCTAATGCCCATCTAGCCTTTCTCTCTCTTTCACTAAATTTCTATATCCTTTTACTTTAGAATATACATACACTTTCTATATGAAATATAGACATATTTTTTGTATTTTTAAACTTAGTATTTTTCTTCTCTCTTTTTCTTTGTCATATCTCCCTCACTATCTCTGTTCTGGATATGCTTTCTCTTGACACACACATTTCAATCTGTTTTACTCTCTGCTTAATCTTTTATCTATTCTATCTTTTTTAATTTGTTTTTTTCTTTTTCAATATTTCTTACTATTTGTTCTTTTTCAGTATTTCTAACCATTTCTTAACTATCCCTGATCCTCCGTCTTATATCACACTTTTAAAAAAAAATTTCTCTTTTTGATTCACTATTTACCATTTGTCCTTTTGTTTTCATATTTTTCTGTGTTTCTCTTATATACTTACTTTAATGTCACCTCCCTTTTTTTACTCTTTCACTTACCATCTTATTCTCTCTCTCTCTCTCCTTTCATTTAGCTTACCTTGATTATTTTCCTTAGATTGACTTTGATTTGTAATAAAGATTGTTAGAGATAATTTTCAATTCAGGAAATTAACAGAGCAAGTATGTTCAGACCAAATCACAGCTCAGAAACATTAACAGTTTAATGGTATTTATTTCTATAACTGCTCAACCAAGGATCCTTTCACATGAATACATATGAAAAAAAAAATCCTCTAGTTAGTATTATTTTTTATTGTTAATAAGTATAGCTTTTAGTTTGGTTAAATGGCATATCAGCCACTGTAGGTTATTTAAACCAAATCCATTATATATATATATATATATATATATGCAGTTCTATTTCAAACAATTCAGTTTAGCATAAGTACACAGTTTAAATGTCAAAAACATTTCTATTTCAAGCTATTCAGTTTAATCAACTAAGTTAAATGGTTCCAAATATTGCTGTATATCACTAACAATTCAATTAAACATCAGTCATTTATTTACCCACAGTTAAATGTCAAAACAGTTCTATTTCAAACAGTTTAGCATAAGCACACTGTTTAGTTCTATTTGACGCATAGATAACCCCTATCAGGTGCTACCACTTCGGGCCAGAATGGACCTAGGTGCAATGGCCATGGAGAGGTTCTCCACATTTCCTAAAGCATTAATAGAGTCTCACTATCAGATTGTTTAATGTCATATCTAGGACACTCATTGGGGAAATCTTACCCCTCTGCAATTGGTGTATTCTACAGGCTAAGTGGACTGGGTCATTTGTATAGCTTGAGACTAGGTTAAGATTGTTAGAGCACCCAGTGAGTATTGAACTCTCAATAGGAAAAATAGTTTATAAACTTGACTTTCATTCATAGCATTATCATTATTCAGTTATCAAAGTTATTTGTCTTGGCTTTCTATGACCTTACATGTCACTTTTGTTAATTTTTAGCGTTTTCCATCGTAAGTTGATGATTCCAGCTTTGTTGTATTTTTTGAGAAATCTTTTGATATATTGAAATTGTTGGAACCACTGACCTGATAAAGATTGTTACATGGGGTGAAATAAGTGATTGTTGAAAGGTTTCAGGTGTAGAGAATATGCTGCATGTGGAAGAACTTCTTATATTATTTCTATGATCAATTGCTGTTTCATGTTTGCAACAACCATTGATATGTCCAGAAAAAAAGTCTCTTTTTTTAATGCATCTTTCAGATGTGTTATTTGCTCATATCAGTGCTGTATAGTAACAGTTTTTCCAGGGTGCTCCAATTCATTATGATTCTTTTTGAATTCCATCGAATGCTGAGAAAAACTTTTCGTTTTTCATCCTAGCAGATTTTATTTACATTAAAAGGTTAATGGCTGTCCTGGGTCTAGCCATAATTTTCTTCATTTAAAATTTTTCATTACCAGCGATTATATTGTCATAAAAAGTAATTTTTCTGGATTGAACAAGGAAAGAAAGACAAGTGTTTAAATGTTGTTTGTTTTTTGTAAGTTTTTGTGGAACACATTTTCCTCATTTTTGATTTTTTTTCTGTTTGTAAATGATGTGGTACAGTTGACTGATTACACAAGCAATAAAGCGGTATGAAAACTTCAAAGACACTTCTAAAAAATATTTTCTTCCCAATACACAAAAGATTGAAACTTTTACATCAACCTAATACCATACAGCTAAATCATTAAAAGTAGCTGAGCTGTAATGATATTTATCTCATGATTAATAGTCATCTTTTATTCTTTATATACTGTCCTTGTTTATATCTGTTTATCCTTTGGTGTCATCTATTTGAAGTAGAAACACTATACAATCACTTCCATCTTTTTGAGGCCATGCATATATGTACTTGTAAAATCTATGATCTACAAATTCATCAAGTCAATTAGCCATTACATTTTCTAAAAAAAAATTTATTTTTATAATTTACTTATTCATAATTTGCATAATTTATAATTAGTATGTAAATTAAAAGTATAATCTCTACATTGTTTTTGAATTTTCTGTTAGCTTTCATTATATGATTTATAAAAAAATTAATAAAATAACTGTCTTTGTTTATATCACTATGAATTCTGTTTCTTGATAAGATATGTCTTTGCTTAAATAAAAGGAGAGAGAGAGTGAAATATCAACTAAAATTGCAACTTCATATTCTTTTAAAAAGTATCAACTTTAGCCCTGGGCTAAATTTCATGGAAATATTTCAATACCAATAAAAATGCTAAATTTTCCCACATTTTGTTGGACAAAATTTCCATATCAGAGAATTTATATGATTGAAAAATAATTATTACTATCTGATTTTGGCTTGAAGTGTAATTATCTATGTGAAATATTAAGTTACCTTTGTTTCAGAGTTTGTTCTTTTTTGCAAGGGAGGGTTGTATCATAGTCATTGGCCTATTTCAGTCAATCCAAATCTGTAACTTCTGCTGACATTTTTTCAAAAATAGATATTTAAAAACGAAATTGAGAAAGAGTATAAATTCATTGTGATTTTCATTTGGATAATGAATAAGAAACCATGCAAAGGGAAAAGAAGATTGCAAGAATATTAGAATTGAATGAAAAATTGGGCAGAAATCCCAAGAGATTGAAGCACATTATACAGAATAAGCAATTTTCTTGTAGGATTTTATTTTTTTTATTGCCTTTCAAGATTGCTGGTTCATTGAGTAAGCAAGACTTCTTCACTATTGACTAAATATAAATTCTGTGAAAATGTTTTGCTTTTTAAAATTTTGGCATTTTTGATAATTTTTTAAAAAGTGAAGAATTATGCCAAGATCTATGTACAATAATTATCTCAAAAGAACATGAAATCAATGATGGAAAACAAATGAATTAGAAACACACACACACACACACAGACAGACATACATATATATATATATATATACACACACACAAACACGCATATATATATATATATATATATATAATATATATATATATATATATATATACTTAGGGTGGACCTATGTCTTTGCAAGAAACTTGAGCATATAAATAAAAAAATACTCTAGTATTGGGTTTTGGTCTGCTGCATTACATTGAGCAGGAAGGATTAAAACATTTCTTGACATCTGTGGTAAACAGTATTGCAATGTATATACATACTTTTTAACTTTTTAAAGGTATTATTTATGGCTAAGCATTGCAGTATATATAAATATGTCTGTCTGTATGTGTGTGTATATATATATATATGTATATATATATATAATCTGTTTGAGGACAAATTGTTCAGTAAAAAAATTATTTGCATGTAAGTTTTTTTTGTTTTAGTATACTCATATGTTTATATAGTGATAAGGTTACAAAGATTTAAATGTGTCCTTCTTTTCAACATATTTTCTCCTCTCTCTTCCCCCATATAAATATATATATATATCCACACACACTCACTTGAGTACCTGTTTAACAGCCATCCATGATGATACTAATGCTTCTATTTAGGGATGAGTAAAGGATTATAACTAGCATTTCACAGTTATCACTGTTCTATCAATAATCAGGATCATTGGAATATGACAGCCTATATTTAGATCCTATAAAGTGACGATTTACCAATTGGCCTTGAAATGGTTTTATTCTCTAAGGATATTTCTAGTTTATTGCTCTAATAAAGAGTTTGCAATGATATGCTACTTTGCTGATGCATATATATAAAAAGACACATATATACATACACACATGCTCAAGGTCCATTAATAAATAAGGTGAATTTTGCTAAATGTGTTGGTAATACTGTTGCATGTTCTTCAAAAAGTCTGTTGGCATGAGCTTCTTTACTATCTGCTATGACCAGAACTTTTCTTTACTGACTGCTGCACCCAAAACTTTTTCTTTACTGAAGAGTCAGTATGTTTTCCACTCTATGGACTATCTTTTCAACTCAGGTTTGTAGTGGCAAATCCATCATCAGTTCATTTGTAAAGATTTTTTTGACTAAACATACTTCTCTGTACACATCAAACATTCTTCTATAAATTTTATATGGCTTGTTTTTCTCAGCCACCAAAAATTTAATGAGAGACATTTTTTCAAGTTTAAAGCATTATTTTTCCTTTTCCACTATTTCAAATCCCCTCCAAACAAACATTTTTTGTGAGATTAATATTATTTTTGCTATAAACCAATTTCAAACAATGCAGAGTTTACATTTATGGGGAAAAATCTGAGAAACAATTGATTTTGCATTTTCAAAAATACTTCCCTTTATTTATTGAATGACCCTCATATATATTGTTATATATACAATATATTATGTATATATTGTTATCCACAGACAGACTGTTTCATTGTATCACAACTCGTCAGTGTGGCTAGACACATAGGACGCTTGAAGTTGGGATCGAAACCTGCTCAACTTTATGTTAGACTTAGTATCAGACCGCTCAGCCAACAAGCGTACCATGTCAGCTAGGGCATTATAAGGTATTAAGTAGTATTATTTGTTTGTTTACATTTTATACCTTACCGGATACCAGAGTGCTCAATTCGTTCAAAGAGCTTTGCATTATGCGAGCGGCAGCCAAAAATTCCTACACCAGAGTGCTCAACACACACATTATAATGAGAATTTTAGTAATTATAGATATGTGTGTATATGGAGAAAAAAAAAACACTTGTGTGTAGAGTATCAGTTTGGAATAAAGCTATGTCCATGCTGATAAAATACCTTACATAATGCTAAACTAAATGTTCATGATGAATATTATGTTGATATATACAAAATGGAATCAAGGAAACAATTGTTTCAATTTTCAATCAAGGTAAGTCATTTCTGATCATATCAGGCAAATTCTGACAGTTGTCTCTGAAGAGTTGAAACTTTGAATAATTCTTCTATGGAATATTCTTCAGATTTTATATTCAATTCCATGATATTAGAATTTTTGCATTTGTACTTGATGATTATGTGAAACAGTTTTTGACAAAAATTATTGCCCACAGTATTTTTCCAATTACTCTTTCAACTCTAAAGGGGTTCTACTATAGCTCAGTGATTAACAACCTCAATTTGCAGACCAGTTTCTAAATGTAGTATGTTCAGTTCTCCTTAATTATCCTAATAATGTGTCCTGGTGCTAAACTAAGTGGATCTTAGGAATTTAACCAAATGAAAACTACAAAAAAATTTTTTATTGTTGTTATAAAAAGATTAAAAACTTTTAATTTAAAAAAAACATTAATAAAACTTGAGTATTCTTTAAAAATTCCCATTTTTTTAAAGAATATCTAATCAGTGAAAAATTGTAATTTTTTTCCTCACTGTTAATCACAGTATTAATTGGCATCTATATTATGATTATTTGATATTTGTATGTTACAGTAACACAGCAAAAACAGCACATCATAGTAAGGTTTGTTTTAGTGCAATAGAATTAAAATGCTCTAATTTCCAATCCAATTTGTGAACTAATAAGCATAAAAATTTTGTATCTTTTTATCCTGATCACTTTAATTTCTCAAGGGAAGTAACTATTAAATGCTAATCACAGAGAATCTAGTTGTATTTATTTACTTACAGTTAATTAGAACATAAATTCTATTAATAGGATGTAACCCAACATTGAACTTAATGAAAGCTGAGAACAGCTTTTCAGTGTGACTAAAATTGGAAATTTCATGTTTGTATTGATATACTACTGGGAGCTTTTAGATTTGGATGGGGAAAAACTCTTTTTATATATTATTACATTCAAAGTAGAAAAGGTATTAAAAGTAAAAAATCCAGTAAGGAACCACAATTGTGGTTCTTCAGAAACTGGTATTTGTCTGACCTTATCAAGAAGGTTCCATTGACATTTCTTAACAAGAAAGTTTACTCATTAGGTTGTCTGAAGACACTTGTCTTTTGTTATTAGTATTACATAGCTATTATGAGTTTGATTACCATAAATGAAGGTTTTTCTTTTGAGTCTAGTGGTATCCATTCAGGTAGTTATCTAAATCTGTTACATGTCATATAAGATATCCAATACAAATTTATAACTATACATAAAATACAATTTGATGCATTATATATATATATATATATATATATATATATATATATATATATGCACACATGCACAGGCAAAAAGTTTATGGCCATTCTATATTTCTTTGAAAAATGCCTTAAAATGAAATATTTTGGTATTTTTTAAAAGTAAAATGTAAAGTTTCATTAACTACAGTGTATTTGCTTTTATTTTTGAATCTTTCTCCAGGCTTTTTACTCACATATACTCTCCTCTTACTACCAAAATGTTTAAATTTGAATTTGCCTGTCCACAGTACATTTTACTAAATTATGAATGTCTTTTATGGGGGAAAAATGTTTTTTTTCACTATTAACCTATTAGTAGACTGTTTGAGATTGCCAAAACTGACTCCATGCACAGAGGGAAGATGGAGCAAGTACTTCTAGCCTACAGTCTACCCAAAGAAACCATCATAATGATGCTCTATGAAAGCATGAAAGTAAAAGTTTGCTCGCCAGATGGAGACACAGACTTATTTGACATTGTCACGGGTGTGCTGCAAGGGGACACATCATCACCTGTTCATAATCTGCCTAGACTATGTACTTCAGACATGGTTAGATTTAATGAAAGAAAATAGCTTTATACAGGAAAAGCAAGAAGCAGATGTTACCCTGCATGAATTATTACAGACACAGACTACACTGATGACATAGCGCTTCTGGCAAATACACCTGCCCCGGCTGAATCCCTGCTACATAGTCTGGAGTGAGCAGCAGGGGGCATGAACACAGACAAAATTGAGTACATTTGCTTTAATCAAATAGGTGATATCTCCACACTAAATGGTGGTTCTCTGAAACTAGTGGACAAGTTCACCTAACTCAGAAGCAGTGTCTCATCTACAGAAAATGACATCAGTACATGGCATGGATAGCTATCAATAGGTCATCAGTTACATGGAAGTCAGACCTATAAAATAAAATGTTGTTTTTTTCCAAGCTGTGGTCATGTTCATACTACTGTATGGATGCAGCACTAGGACGCTGACTAAGTGTATAGAGGAAAAGCTTGATGGCAATTGCACAAGGATGCTACAAGCTACATCAAACAAATCCTGGAAGCAACATCCCACAAAAGAGCAGCT
Organism: Sepioteuthis lessoniana; assembly: GCA_963585895.1. Taxonomy (NCBI): domain Eukaryota; kingdom Metazoa; phylum Mollusca; class Cephalopoda; order Myopsida; family Loliginidae; genus Sepioteuthis; species Sepioteuthis lessoniana. The sequence continues at coordinate 99,459,793 of OY757917.1, read as the reverse complement.
GTACAGCCACCTACCTTCCATCTCAAAGACCATCCAAATTAGACAAACAAGACATGCAGGACACTGCTGGAGGAGTAAGGACAAACTCATGAGCGGTGTTCTCCAATGAATGTACAGACACAGAATGTAGCCTGGAAGACCTGCTAGAAATGATGGATGATAGAGACGGATGACAAGAGAGAGTTAGGGAAATCCATGCTAGTAACACAAGATGATGATGATGATATAGGTTCTAAATGTTAACTCAGCACTGACTAATGTTACAACACTGTGGTTGCTATTTACAAGGAATACTCATTTTGGCTAAAAACATTGCTGTCTCTGAAGAAAAAAAGATTGTACCATTACAAAAGTATTTTCAGAGTTTTTATTTAGATTTGTTTTTTGATTTTCAAGCAATTTGCAGAAAATGGCAAAATCAAAGCCAGTAAGCACTGAAGTGAGGGTGCAAATTGAAATTTTATTGAAAGAAAACTATTTTCCAAGACAAATTGTCTAGAAGTTGAAGATTCTAGACATTGATTGCAATATTCTGTACAAAGTCAGTTAGAAACTGGTGCCAATGTTGACAGAAAAAGAGCTAGAGCACCAAAATTGACAACTGCTGTTGAAGATAAACATCTGATTATTGAGAGCAAAAGACTGAAGGACAAGTTCTTCTGAGTTGACAGGTGAACTTAATTCCTCTTGACAGCAACCAGTGTAGTTCTCAACTGAAAAAAAAATGACTTAAATCAATGGTGCTCAGAGAATGCATATCTATCAAGAAACCCTGGTTACTGAAGTTAAATAAGCAGGAAGGACTACTATAGATAAAAAAGCATAAGAAGTGGAGATTGGGAAAATGGGAAATGTATAGTATACAGATGAGTTGAAATTTGAACTTTTTAGTTGTAAGAGGAGAATGTATCTGTGAGGAAAGCTTGAAGAAAGACTGAATGATGAATGTGTGCATTCAATAGATGAGTATGATGGTTGTTGAGAGTCAGCTGGATATTTAATTTAGGTCAAAGTGATCATGAAAAAAGAACAATATCATCTGATTTAAAAAAAAAAACATGGTTTATAATTAATTGGATAAAAATTCACCTTTCAACAAGACAAAACAAGACACTCTCTATATAATGTCAAAATTACCTTGAGTCAAAGAAATGGACAAATTTTTTTAAATTATGACTTGGCTACCTCAATCTCCTGACCTCTCTCCCAATAAATTTGTCTAGGATAAATTGGATTGGAGAGTTTGAATAGAATACCCAAAAAGTGAGAGTGAGATTTTTTAGTGCTTGAGGAATGCTTGGGAAGGTCTGCTATTTACTTTTTTCAAAAATATCTGGAAAGAATGCTAAGCTATTGTTAGAGGTCGATGGTACTTTTATTGATGAAAACAAGATATGATGCTTTTATATGATCATTTTTTCACAGTTAAATGTGTATTTTTGTCAAAATAAAAGCAAATACACTGTAGATAGTGAAATTTTATTTTTTGCTTTAAAAATATACAAAAATATCTCATTTTAAGGTATCTTTTTAAAGAAATGCACGGTGGCCCCAAATTTTTGCCTGTAATTGTGTGTGTGTGTGTATTTATATATATGTACACAAAGGTTATTCAGTAAATATGGTGAATTTTGTCTAAAAAGCTGACAATCAGAAACAGTTGCACTGTTTGCAAGGTAGGTAATAGTGGTTTGGCATTTTTTGCCCCAGAACACTCTCAGAATGACATTCTTTACTGACTGTTGTGCTTAGAACTTTTTCTTTACCAGAGAGTTAGCATGTTTTCACTTTATGGACCTGTCTTTTCTAATCAGACTTGTTATAGAAAACCCATGTTTTGCTCAATTGCAAAGATTTTATTTTTTACTAAAACATGCTTTTTCATACACATCACATATTTTTTTGTACTTTTTAGTCACCAAAAATTTGATGACAGACCTCTGATCAAGCCTGGAGCATTCATTTTGGATTGCTACCATTTTGAACAGCCTCAAAACAGATATTTTTTATGAGATTAAAATAAACCATTTCCAAACCACATAAATTTATAGGAAAAAATCCCTGGAGAAAAAACTGATTTTGCTTTTTTCAAAAAATTCCCTTTATTTAATGAATGACCATTGTATATAATGCTGTTACCTTATTTTTTCTGCTGGGTAATAAGAATTCTGTTGTTAAAGAAACATGGTTTTTGTATTTCTTTTATTATTATTAATCTTTGTTACAAATTTTATTATAAAAAATCATAAATTTGAAAATTCATTTTCAACATTTATACATTTTCCTTTTTTCCTTTTATATATGATATTGTTTTTAAAATAAATATGGGATTTCCATGAATATGGATACTACTCTCTTATTCATTTTGATCTTTGCCCAAGCAGCTGGAGCTGTAGAATACACCGATTGCTTCTCTGCAGAGGGGTAAGACTCCCCCAATGAGTGTCCTCGATATGACATTAAACAACCTGATAGGGTCCTATGTATGGGTCAAATAGAACTAAACTGTGTACTTATGCTAAACTGAATTTCTTGAAATAGTACTGTCTTGACATTTAAACTGCATACTTATGCTAAATTGAATTGTTTGAAATGGAACTGTTTTGGTATGCCAAACTGATTACTTTGTAATAGAACTGTTTTTGACACTGAAACTGTACTTATGCTAAACTGAATTATTTGAAATAGAACTGTTTGACTAAACTGAATAGCTTAAAATAGAAATGTTTTTGACTATTAAACTGTGTCCTTTGAAATAGAACAGTTTATATGCATAAAAATGGATTTGGTATTAAACAATCTACAAAGGTTGATATGCCATAAAACCCAAACAAACATTTTGATCCTTAGCAGGATGCACAGATACTACACTTTGATCCAAGGCAGTGTTACCAATCTATATATAAATAATCTCATAATTTCTGGCTGGAACTAGGAAAGCATTTAAATAATTCAGATTGAGCTTAAATGAAATATGTAGATATTAGCAGCAACAGCATCTAGCTTTATTAACTTAGTCATTTTGAGGAAGGTTCGAAACTGTTTCATTATCCTCCTTCTTTCCAGTTTAGAAGGGATCAATATTGGCTGAGAGAATGTGGGATATTTTGAGACTTGAAAGGCAACAGACAATGTATTTTCATATTTAAACAATCAGCAGGTTTACAGATAAATACAAGAATAATGTTTATATTGAAGTCAAAACTTTTTGAGTCATAGAGTTGAATAATTAAGTGCTTTGATATGAATAAATTTCAGTTTGTAATATCAGATATTCAATTCTAGAATATTTATTTATCATCTATTGTATAAAAAAGTAAAGTTCTTCTGATTTTGGTCATGTGGTAAATAGGGTTTAAACAGATATCACCTACCCAGCATTTAGAAGTATGCTTGCTCTCTTCTCATTTATATAAAGGTCTGTTGGTGAAGCTTAGAATATGCTGACTGTATCCCCTGCAGAGTTGTAAAATCCTCCAGCAGGCGGATGTCCTGGGTATAACACTTAACTGTATCTGATATTGAAGCGTAAGTTCAAGAGATCTGGATAGTACTGTTGTATTTTCTTGTTGACTTTACTTCCGGGTCCATTCTGACTCAATTTGTATCTGTTTAGCATCCCATTTATGTGTCAAATAGGTGTTTGAAAATTATTTGTATTTGATAGGATCATGTACAAAAAAATATCCTTCTTAAACAATTACATAAAATATGTAAATGTGAATGTACAATTAACATGATTCCTTAACCTCCAGGCATAAAATAACTTTAGACAGGTTGACATGCCATTAAAATCATTCCATCAGTCAATCATAACTTTTAGTAGAACAAAGACATCCTATAATTTACTAGATATTAAAATAGATTTGATGGCTTCAGACTGGACTAAGCTTTTTTTTCAATGTATTAAGGCTAATGGATCTCACCTTCAACCACTGAAATTTAAATACTTTCTTGCTAATAGATTCTGAGTGATCAAGCAATTTTTTTTTTGTATCAGTCTCTTATAGTCAATCAGTTTCAATTTAGAAAAGATTTAAAATTGAACCCTGAACTTTATCATTTTTTATTCAATGCTTTACCAACTGCACGATTACCATTGAGACAGATTTCAATTTATTGCTGTTGTCTCTTCTCTTTTAACTTTTAAAATAGTTTTATGGGAGACAGCCGTGAATTGTATCATCTTCAATATTTTCTTGCAACTTGAGTGGCTACATTTAAGTGTTGGCTGCCTTCCAGACCCTACCCAACTAAACTCTTGACAGTAAATTGCAGACTGTGGCTTATGTGTGCATATATCCATCAGAGAAAATACGCACCACTCATAAGAGAACCATTTCTGCATATTGCACATGCCACAGATGCAGCATGCAAGATAGGAGCAGAAAGTTGCACTCCTCTCCAGCAGAACATGAAATCTAATTTGGAAGACGACGCATTCACTTTCACCCATTAGAAATCCTTGCTTTTATTTCCAATGAAATTGTGTTTCCAAAGAATGACTTCCATTATGAAAATTTAAGACATTGTTTTGTTTCGTTGGTTCCTCAGCTTTGTTAGCAATGGGAAGATAGTTATGGTAGGGTAGTTGTGGTGGAGATCTGTTGGATGTGGGTAGGTAGCTGGGGTGCAAGGATTGGGGATCCATAGTGACATTCCTCTAAAAATATAGAAAGTCTGTTGGCGCATGAATAGAAATCTGTTATTGTTAAATGAGGAAGAAAGTCAAATATGGGACATTCCAGTAGTCTCTTTGCTTTCTGGGAGCCTTGTCTTTAGGCTCCCCTTCTTCATATGCAAATGTTTCCACTTTCAACCTCCCCACCTTACTCTCTCAGAAAACTCCTTTCATTGCTTCCCTGTCCACAGCCACTCCCATTCACACATTTTTTGTAATGATGGTCTTCTAAAAAGAAAAGAAGCCTTTATTCCCCTTGAGAGGCTGGGGTAGGGAGGGAATAATTATAAAATTGATTATACCACATTTGAAATGGATATTAATTTGCTTGATTCCCTTTTTTGTGTGTATTGTAGTAGTAGTAGTAGGGTTGTCTGCCTGTCTACTTGTCACTTTTTTAAGGACGAGCAATGGAATAAGCAGCAGTAGATCTGTTGATAAACCCTCTTTAATTATTATTATTATTATTATTATGATAATATTATTATTTTGTTCTTTTCCACTTTTGAAAAATTTTGTCCTTGTTTATTCTTTCTTTTTGGCTTTTTCATGTCTCTGCTTGTCTTTCTTCTAATTTGTGATTCTGTCACTATTTGCCTTTATTATCATTTTTATTCTCATTGTAATCACTTTTTTTTCTGTCTATGAAGAAGAAAAAAAAAAGATTTTTTTCAGAATCTGTATCTAAAACCTTTCTACAGGTATTATATCTTTCTCTCTTCATATAACTTCCTCCTTCAGTTTATTCATTATCTTAGATGTCACTATGTCTGTTAAACCTGACTCTGATTACTATTGTCATTTCTATCCTATTTTCTATTTCTTTTCCTTTCAATTCATTGTCATTCTGTTAATCTTGACATTCCATCTAAAATAAACATTATTGTATCTTTCTCTAAACCTGCTCAGCCATAATTAATGTCATTTTTTTCTCCTTATACACCTGTTTTCCCGCAAGAGACAAATTATTGTAATATCTGTCAGTAAAACTTTTAAATCTTTTTTCAAACTTATTCATCTGTATTTCTGTCATTTCTATCTATGAACATCTTCATTTCATCTGTTGGCTGAGGATTATTAATTGAGAAATTTGTGTGTAAACAAGATTTTATTGTAAAATACAATCTCTCATTTACCACTTTTTTCTTTCAGTCTGTCTGTTAGTCTTTCTGAACAATGTATAGGTTAGCAATAAATAAATAAATAAATAAAATATTTGTAATCATCAATTTCTCCCTCTTTCAAATTACTTTGGATTGATCATTCTAATTTTCCCTGAGTCAGCAATTTTCAGTTGCATATCTGTCTGTAAACCATTTTTCCTTCTATAACCTTTTACTTCTTTCCTTTTCTTCTCTCATTCTGTCTGTCTGTCATGCCTCTTTGATGATCGAATTTATGTACAGCTGAAGAATACAAGCAAGCAGTAGACTGTATAACAGTTTGTATTTTATGATTTTCCTGCCAACCCAATTACTGTTCCTATTCTGACCTGACCTTGCACTTCTGATTCTTCTTTCCTCCCTGATTATCTGTCTTTTCCTCTACCCAACACCAAGCTGCCCACCAACATTTAACAGCCATATTCTTCTTTTTCACCCACAAATTTACTTTTATTTTGTTTTGACCCTAAAAAGCCATTGAGATTGATATTGATAGGAAATTATGTTTGCAGCCAGGACTTCCATGGTACAGTAACTTTGCTCCTACCTCTTTGCATGTGGGTTTGCAGGTGGGGAAAGAATGCTATCATTCAGAAAACTGAGAAATTCAATTTTTTCTCTCTTATAGTAAATGCCACTCACCTTTTGACCTTTGGCAATGGTTATTATTTCTGAGAGTTTTTTGTTTGTTTGTTTTTTTATTGTCAGTATCTGAATGTGACCATATTGACAAAAGGTTTGGGGATTTTCTTTTTTAATTTTATACAATGAACTAATTTTTTTCACAAGATAATTATACAAATTCAATTTTTTTCTTTTTCTAGTTCAACTTTAATGCATTAAGAGTTATTTATTTTAATTTTTTTAAAACTGTGAATAAAAAAAAGGCATAAAAAGAGATATTTGTCAATGCTTGGATTATTCAAGCAAGAAGATTATATAAAATACATTTTTTTCTCATTTTTAAAAATTTTGTATATGGGGAAATTTGTAATAAATTAGCTAAATTTTTGTAAGTTCCATGTCTATTCTTGATTGAAAATAATTTCATCCATTTGGTTAAATATATTGTAAGCAAGAAAATACATTAGAAGATAAAAAATAGAAACAAAAAATATATCCTTTTAAATTCATTCACTTCCATCAAGAATAATTTTTCAAGTTATGCTTATGAATTTAAATTTCTCTCACTTAAAATGTTATTATAAAATAAATATGACCTCATTCAAAACTTGCATGAAAGTTTGTTACTGTACATTATATCAGAAGGCTTTTTTTATGATAGAAATATAATGAGAATATTTCAGTCTAAATCAAATAATCAGAAAAAAACTTATAATAACAAGAATTGAGAATATCACTCTTGATTTACACACAAGCAACCTTTTTGAGAAGCAAGTTACATAAGACATGGCTCATCATCAGGTGGCGCACGCTACTAAAAAATTCAAGGTAATTTTATGTTGAAGGTACCTCAACCATTTTCACTACAGATGACCATACACATAAGCATTTGGCTTAGAAATGAAAAAAAGCTGATCTTTTTTTCTCTTCAATAAAAAAATTTTATGTAATATTTACTGTCTTAAAAAGCACTGTGAGCCACATTATGGCCCTTGGATGCATTTTGTTCATGACTGCTTTAGAAGGTAACTATAATAAATTAAACTCAAAACTCCAGTCATATATTATCTCCCAAATGAGAATCCTACCACCTTTTTATTCACAAATAACAATGGTGGTACAGGTACTTTCATTTTCCTCATGCAACGGTAGAACAGGTACTTCTGTTAATGGCAAATTATCACACAAAGACTAATAGATTTTTCAACTATTATTGTAATAAAAAGCAAAATGAATAAAATAATAGAAATATTAGTAAAACAATAATAATAATGCTTTTTATGAGTAAAACAATAATAATAATAATAATGCTTCATTTAAGAAATTCAAAGATTCTGGAATCTTTGGCTGTGATGGTTGTGCTCAGAAGGGCCAGATCATTGAGTTCACTAAAGAAGTACTTCACTGCATAAAGGAAATATGATTTCCAATAACAATAGGAAGAAAAAAAGCATTATTTGAAAATATTAAAGAAAAAATGCTAGAGTTCTGAGAAATGGCACCATTTGCCCTTTAGAAATGGCACCATTTGCCCTTATAATTAGAATAATAATTCTAAAAATAGTTAGCACATACATACAGTAAATATAGAGATGATACTGAAAAATTTACTGAAGTTCCAAAAAGAAAACAGTCTTTAAAAAAAAAGTTACAATGATTGATGATTGTCAATACATCAGTGATAACAAATTTAAAAATTAATGTATGAGGGTCATTCAATAGAAAGAGGAATTTTTTTTTTCCCCAAATTTTTTCCCATTTATTTAAACTGCATTGTTTGATTATAGCAAAAATTATTTTAATCTCAACCAAAAAAATTTTTGTTTCAAAATGGTGGCAAACCAAGCAGTGCACTGTCATTAAATTTTTAGTGGCTGAGAAGTACAAACAAAATTGAAATTACAGAAGAATGTATATTGTGTATGAAGAAGCAAGTTTTAGTCCCAAAATCTCCACAATTGGGCTAAACATTGGTTTGCTATGACAAGCCTGAGTTGAAAAGACAGTTCATGGAGTGGAAACATACTGACACTGTAGTAAATAAAAGTTCTTGGTGCAGCAGTCAGTAAAGAGGGTCATGCTGATGTTCTTCCAGGATATGAAAGGATCTATCTGTTTTGATTTCCTTGAAAAAAGTATGACTATAAACAGTGCTTCCTATTGCCTGTTCCTTAGGTAAAATTCACCTAATTTAATGATCCTCATATTATTATGAAAAACGAAATAATCCCTACATTAACACTGTTATTCATATCAAACTACTTTGCTCCAGTGTATAGAGCTTCTTTTACCACTGGTGACACAGAAAGTACCCTCACAGATTACCTTGCTACCCATTGATTCATTAATCATTTTACTAGGATAAAAAGACTTTAAGTATATCATTTATTACAATTAAGCCTAATACCAGAATTTTCAGCAAAACGATTGACTATTGAAAAATATAAGCAAAAAGTATGCCAAGGCTGAATGTTTTTATTCTTTTGAAATTTGACTTAAATAAAATTTCTGAAACTTTAAGATAAAGTTAGCCATTATGCTTCATAGAAAATTTATATCAATTAAATGCAAATAAATAAATGAAAGGAATTAACCTACAATTAGGATTTAATAACTTCCTTTAGAAATTACAATGTCCTAGCTGAGTACAAAAGCAGACCCCATACTATTATTAAGTTTCAAAGTGGATTGTTTTACTTTGAGAATATTTTAACATTATTGGGCTAACAAATTTTTGGTATGATGTGCCAAATTTTACTGTGTTGAAGTAGTATACAAAATTATAATCATGATACAGATAATAGATTTGTTGAAAAATTAGTCTCTATATAAAACTGTAAAGAACATTTTTAAAGTATTATTAATCAATATGAATTGGTTTATGTTTTATTTCGAGATTATAAATGTTTTCCATGAAATTTTTGGAATCTAGCTTGTTATACTAATAATGATAATAATATCATCATCATTTTTAATGTACTTAACAAAGAAAAGTGTGTGAGAACAAATAAAAAAAATGACTTTTCAAGCACACTACTACTACCAGCCTCTAGAGGGGCTAACAAGAGACCATAAGGTGTTCAATGGGCATGATGGTATTAATAAGGATAAAGAGGGTGGAGCAGCTGCACTGTGATGCCATGCTTGGATGGTCATTCAATGCATACCAGTGCGACACATTCGTAAGCAGACCCTAAAGTCCCGCCCAAGGTAGAACCAGTGGGATTTAGATCAACTCTGTTAATCCACTGCACTGAGCAGCCACGAGCTTTTTACAACATAATGTTTTTTTTTTGTTTTTTTCTAATACTGATCCAAAAGCATGATTTGGTGACATAAAAAGAAAGCTTATGCTTCCATACTCTATAGTGACACACCTCCTGGGATGCAATAAAGAAAATTCCCTCCCTTCTAAAAAAAAAAAAAAAAAAACAAAAAAAAAAAAACACTGTTCAGTTGTTATCTTCAGTGGACAATGTTTTTTTAGAAGATGATGAAAAAAAAAGTGAGTCCCCTGTGTGGCTATTTACAAGGGGACTCTTTTTTTAATGATGGAAGAGGTGCTGTTTTCATTTGGTAAACATGCTTACTAAAAGTAAAACCCAAATAAAAGTCTGGAATCTGGAATGTTTACAAGAATAGACAAACCCCGCTCTATGAGTTCATCTGACCTTTTTTATGTGTGTGTGTGTTGTAATTTTTGCCATATTTTTCTCATTGATATTTCTAAAAACTCTTGGACAACAAAACCATGGATTCTTTTTGTTGTTTATTCACAGATCAGCAAAAAAAAATGTTCTGTTGGAATTATTATTACCTCTAATTATAATTACACAATAATTTATTTTACTCTCTCCAAATTTATTCATTTTTATAACTTTTTATCCTCACTTTGTGCTTTCAATATTTTTCTTGATAACCTGATGAGAAATAATAGATATATTTATAGATTTTGTTATAAATATCAATTTAACTTTAGATTTCATATAAAGTAAAAGTAAAGTTGTTGACCGTAGTCAAAGTTGACCCAAAGGCTCCCTTTTCAATAGCTACTACATCAAGATGGGGAGAGTGTCACACTCTTTTCCCTGGATTGTTCCACTTTAACCTTGATCTGTATCTTATAATGCTGAGTGTTAAGCAAAGCAGCATTAAGTACCATATTTTTTAGTCTTTGGTATGACTTGACCTGGGATTGAACCCCAGTCTCCTAGACCATTGAAGAACACTCTACCCATTAGACCAATAGCCCGCCTACTCTAATTCACTTAATGTCTATTTTGTCCATCTGTTTCTCATTGTATGATTCAAGAATTGATAAAGTTATGGCTACTAAACAACATCAGATATATTTTTTTAAATATGAAAAATTTCTCAAGCTCTATTAGATAAAATTGTAGGTATTTACTAAGATTGGTTGAAGTTTCAAAACAGTGTGATTCAAACTCATGAGCAATGGCATGTAAGATTAACTTGCCAACCATCACTCTATAGTAAGAAACTTTATAAGATAAATTTGAATTTAAGACTCTTTAAACATGTTTTCAATTGTTGATAATATTAATGGTAGAACTTTTACAAAGTGAAGATATAAATACTGAAGCTATTCCATCTTTCAATACCATTTATAATAAAACATTAGTAATTGATATTCCGCAAAACCCTTAAAAAAAGATTGATGGCCACTTTTGAATAAAAAAAAAGAAAAGAAAAGAAAATGCAGATTGAGAGATCAATTCTTTTATATCCATCTATTTATAAGTTGTCCAGAACTAAATGTTATTTTTAAAGAGTAAAGTTTAAAAACATATAAACAAGTGTTAAAGACAAACTTTCAATAAAAGTATTCATCATTTGATTCTATATACTTTTGTTAGCATGGAATGAGATTTTTTTAAAGTCCCTATTTGAGAAATTAGAATACCTATAGTCTAGAATTTAGAAAATTTAGTCTAGAATAATTAAAAACAGTAATTAGACCATTCGTTATGTACTCAATACTTGAACAAAGTAATAAATTTGTATTCTGCTTGATTATAATTCAGAATCCCCAAATATTATTTTTCATGAGAATAGAATTTATTTTGATTATTTGTATAGGAATTATTAGAAACTTGTGAAATGATTTATTTACCTTTTAATATTCCATGAATATTTTAACATTTACAGTATTTCTAAGCAAGAAGATTTTACAGTCAAAGTAAGGTTTTGTATCTATATGAAAATATGATCCAAGTTTAGCATGATTCAATTTGTTCATTAGGCCAATAAATGTGATCAATAGGTGTTGCTCTAACTTTTAAGTTCTTATAAACACTATAATAACAACAAAATAGGTATTACTTTTGCAATAAAGATTTCTTAATGCTTATAGCACATTGCTTTTAGAAAGAATAAGTAACTAAGTAAATTTGGCGACCTTAGTCGAGGATGACTAGAAGGCTCCCTTTTCAATAGCTACAACACCAAGGCATAGGGAAGTGCGCTACTTCTTTACCTGGATTGCTCCACTTTACCTTTGATACGTACCTTATATTGCTGAGTGTTAAGCAAGGAGGTATCAAGTACCATTTTTTTAGTCTTTGATATGACGTGACCTTGGATTAAACCCAGGTTTCTCAGGCCATTGACGAACACTCTGCCCTCTGGGCAATGAGCCGGTATATGTATTTATTAAATAATGGCATTAGACTTCTTAAAATGTATAAAAATTACCAAAAATTGTCTTTTCACACTGGCTATTGAGTGAATCTGCAATGTCTGACTTGTGAAAATGATTTTTTAAAGAAATATAATAAAGTTGTTTATTTTTAATTTATTTATGGTATTGTTGTGAATTTGATTCCTAAAAAGAAATAAAAATGATTATATTCACAAACTAAATTGGAAACAGTGGATATTAAAAGAAAAATAATACATAAATTTATAAATATTCAATAAAGAGGCAGTTATGGAACATTTTTCTCCAAAAAATTGGCATATCAAAAATATAGTGATTTTTTTTTTCAAGAAACACCCTGAATAATTCTATATACAGAAGAATGTAAAGACTTTATCTATGAGGGGGTGGGGAACAGTGAAAAACTCTTGGCTCAAAAAGAAGGGAATGATGTTTTTATTATATGAAATTTTTATTGATTTTTTTGAGGGTGTTAAAGAAACTTGAGAAACAATTTGTCAGCTTGGTTGAATTTCAGGATGAATATATGGAATAACATGGGTACATTTCCCGGCTCTTCATCATATCCTTCTTGGTCATGCCAAGGTCTTTTCAGCACCCTCTGTGTATTTGCTTACTTAAGAATGATTGTTTGAGTTTAAGGACATGTCATATTTAATGCCTAGAGGTTATGGAATTGCATTCATTGTACACTTTTTTGTGTAGTTGTTTCTTTAGAATTTTTTTGCATGCAGTCCTATCAAATACAATTAATTTTTATACAAATCTATTTGACCCTAAGATGGGGGCTTAACAGGTTCTACTACTTCTGGATCAGAGTGGACCTGGGAGTAATGGCAATGAAGGGGTACTCCAAACTCTCCAGATCTTCAGAACTGGTGCCTCACCATCAAATACAGTTTAGTGTCATACTCAGGACACTCTATTTTTCAGGGGGAGCCTTACCTTTCTTCAGAGAGGATACAGTTAGAATATTCTAAGCCCTGCTGACAGTGTACTAAACAATGAGGCAAGATTAATGACAATAGCATTATATAAAAAGATTAAAATCTCATAACTTTTTAAATGCTTGATATAGAAGTTTATATTGTTGGAGAGTTATCACTTTGAAAAACTTTTTTAAACCCAGTCATATTGGGTTATCTTTACAGCAGCATTTCATTTGAAAGATCTAAAAAAAATTGTTTAACATACCATATCTGGAAAAAGGCATTTTTGTTAAATTTCAAAAGAAAATACTTTTTACTTTGGGCTTTATTCTTTTTCATTGCAGGCTCACAGTGATTTCTTATCACATTTCTTCCATTTTCTGCTACAGAACATTAATTTAGTGCCAAATAAGAACCAAAACCTTGCAGCAATTATGGCTACCGACAAGGCATTTAAGATCCTTGTAATAACATCATCTTTCATTAATCTACACAAAGTCTCATTATCCCTATTTAATGATCCAATCATGTAGCATCCCATGTCATGTGCCACAGTCTTGGCTGTTATTATTTAGGTATAGGTAATAGGAAAAGAGAAAGGTAGGGACAGTTGAAGAAATTAGTTGTGACTGTTTTATTTTTTTTTATTTTTTTATTTAGCTAATAGGACAAATTAATTGCCTCAATTTTGAGCTTCTGTCATGCTTGAGTGACTTTAATTAGTTCATTAAAGCTACTTGCACATCTGCTCAATCTTAATTTTCTTTAAATAGTTTTTATTTTATGATTTAATAAGGTAAAATATTCAAGAGGTTGATTAGGTTTATTGTTTAAAACCCTTACTTACCGACACTATAATATACTGGAAATCTTCACCCTAGGAGTTTTTCCAATATGTATTTCTTTTGGCTTACTTCATCCATATTTCTTCATAGATATATATATACAATGAACAACTTTCTAAAACCAATTTTTTTTTGAGAACGTCCACATGGATAATGTCTTGTCGTTCTTGAAAGAGACCGGGTTGTACCAGAAAATATAGATTTGGTTACAATCCCGAAAACACAACAAAGTAATCAACAGAAAGCAAATTATTGCTGAATAGATTTATGCTTATGTTGGTAGAAATAGTAGTGAGAAATAAAAAAAATGGAAAAAAAAACAAAAACACTATCATCACTAAATAACCTAATGTCACATAGAAATACTTGCAAATACTTACTTGTATGCGAGTAAATGAGTTGTATAGTTTTAGTATGGTATGATTAAATTATGTGTCTGCAAATCGTACATGCGTGTAAACAGGCTTTGGCATTAAATAACCTATAGAGGTTGATATGCCATTAAACCCAATCAACCAACCAACCTAAAACCAATTTTCACTTCAAATACTAGAGATTGTTTATCACATTTGTTATGTTTTTGAAACATAGACATTTACTTTGTTTCTCTGCTTAACTTTGCTGTAACTTCAATTTAAAGTGTCCCCACACAGCCTATACTTAAACAAGTTCTATTAGTTCAAATAATAAAGTTTTTAATATTATTTACTATTTATGATACCTGTGCACATAATTTGGACAAATATTATGAATAGTAAACAAAGTTACCTAAAAACTTTATTATATTCCAAGTAAACAAGGTAGGCAACATCATCATCTACACTACATTATTTATTCATGCTATTGCATTGATTTCGATTGTATTACCGTAGTTTTGAAATTATGAATAAATGTTTGAATGTTTTCTCTTTATGCAATTAGATGTTGAAGAAATATTTTTGTTGGCTTGTAGCCAAAAGTTAGGAGTCATTCATTATATGCAATATATTAAAACTCCTTTTCGTGGTTAAAAATTGAGAGCCATCCATTACATGAAGTCATTCATTAATGGAATATATACAGTATATGAATTGGTAGAATGGGACTTTGAGCTAGGTAATAATAAACTGTGTTTTTGTAAATAAATGCTGCTGATAGGTTAATCTTTATGACCCCCTAGTGACTATTGTTTATACCACAAAGGTAAATACAGTCTTAAAAATGTAATATTTGATTTTTCAGTGACTAAAGAAAAAACATAACTTTGGTTTCTGTGTAGGAAATTTTCTGCTAGATATTTACTTTATACTATAAAACAAAAAGTTAAAGATTTGGTTTAACAAACTTGACATACATAAAGTAAGGGTTTAGTTTAGCACAGTACATTGTAATTCAAAAACTAAAAATGTTTTGAAGTTTTCTAAGGTTAATATGCTTAAAGAAAAAACAAATAATCTTGGGTCCTATTCTTAACCAAAAAAAAATTTGGTCATCATACTTCTTGCTGTCCTTTATAGAAAAAATATTTTTTGAATTATAGCAAGATATTGTAATGCATATAACAGATATATTTTTATTTTTTCAGCAGCAAAAATATTTGGGAGATATTGAAAAATTTTCTAATTTGAAATTCTAATCTTTCCTCCATGATTTAAGAGAAATTTCACTTATTTTTCATTTCATAACAGTTCACCAAACATCTGTCAGTTCCATTGAGGTTTTAAACTGAAATTGTTAAAATGAAACAATTTCTTATGCCAATATTTAATTAAATGTCTGTCTATCCATACAACTAAGACTCTACCATTTTTTACCAAATTTCAAACTATCAAGATTTGTTTTGGTCATCTCTGAAAAAGTTTACCATTCTATTCAATTGAGATTATCTCATTTTTGACTCCTTGAAATGAAACGATATGTTTTGGAGTTATATAACTTTTTTTTTTGATAGAAGTTTAATGTCTTTTGCCAAAAAAAAAAATTTAGACCAAACCTATTATTACAAAATGCTAATTCGGATTATAAAAGATAAATCCACCAAAAAAAAAAAAGAAAAGAATTTTCAATTATGTATATAATCCTGTATCAAATGAATACCTTAGATAATGTTCTGTGAAAAATTTCTGAAGAGTTTTGTGGACAATATCTTTATGTGAATGAAACTTTGAGATTTATATTTGGATTTTTGTTTTCTTCTGGATTATTTATTACAAGTCATATAATCCAGCTAATGAATTCCAGTGACCATCTTAAAAAATCTATCTAATATAGATATGGATTTACTTACACCCTCCATCATGAGCAGGGTGTGACATAAGGTCAATTTTTCAATGGAGTACAATTGGTTTGAATTCAGAGTTTTCCTTCTTCTAAATTGGTTTTCATACCAAAGTTAAATTGGCCAGTCTGCCCAACTATTTACCCATAGCTCAGGGAGAATAGTTGGATACATACCATTTTCCTTGGGTATTAACCCTCTGTAAAATGGAAACCGTTTCATCTTGGACTTGAACATGGGGCAGCAAGTCCATTTCCTGTGCTGATAACTATTAAACCATGAACACCTTTTAATATAGGTAATTACCATTAGTTCTTTTAAATTGATAATTCATTTTTTTCAAAAGTGAAATTTGGTTAATGACTGCCACCAACTTGATACTAAGAATTGAAATAAAATGTGTCCTATGTTTTAATTTGAACTAAAATATCTTCTTAATTGCAAAGCTGTTAGAATATAATTTTTACAATGGTTTACTGCTACTAATTAATTGAAGCTCAGAGGTGTTAAGCAACTGTACACCTTAAATTCATGTTTAGCTATTTATTTAAAAAAATAAAGAATTTGGTTCCCTAGACTCAAAATGAAAGTGTATCCTGGGTATAACACTAAACTGCATCTGATAGTGCCACTCCAGTTTTAGAGGGGAGTGTGGAGAACTCTTTCAATGCCATTATTCCCAGGTCCCCTCTGATCCAGTCATAGTACTTGTTAGGGTCCCATCCATCGGTCAAATAGATCTGTTTAAAAATTAATCTTATTTGATAGGGCAATGTGGGAAAAACCCTGTAAAACAACTATAGAAAAGATGTAGACATGAACATACAATGAATGTTGTTCCCTAAGCTTTAAGCATAAAATAACCCTAGACGGTTTGACATGCCAATAAACTCAATGCTTGAGGTATTAGACTTTGAACTTCATTGTGCTGTTTTATTTGTGATATTAACATCTGTGTTTTTTTTAACAAGGATCACTTTACATAGTGTGGTTGTTAGTGAGTTTGATTCTCAATGGGTGTTCCATACTTCTGGCCTTGTGCCAAACTAAGTTTAGCTTAATTAATGACTTCAGTCATTTAGCAAGTGTATGCATGAGAAATGAAGTCTTCTACTCGTGTCTATCCTCATTTACATAAATCAAAAGAAAAATTAGTTTGACTTCAAATAAAAGAGGAATGGAATTGGATATTAATAGAATTAGGCTAATAATTCATGTTATACACACACACACACACACACACACACACACACATTTACAAAACAGAAGGGAGGAAAACAGTCAGAAAGCAAAAAGATGTGACATAAAAATGTTTCAATAATGTTTCAAGGGTGTAAAATCAGATAGGATCATTTTTCAACACAATATCTTAACCTGTGCAATAAAAATGATTTATTTTCATGATTCTAGAGAATGGAAGACAATAGATTTAAGATGTGTGTGTTTTTTGTTTTTTTTTAAACAATTGTTGTGCAGTTATAATAACCACCTGTTTTCCCACAGTTTGGACCAAGGTTAAAGGTGTGCCAATTTGACCTTTGTCCTTTTCAGATTTCTCTTTTTGACTTTATAAACTACACAACTATAACAAACACTTTGTCCACTTGAAAACTATTGTATGGGACAAACATGATTTTATACTCTTATATTTAATTTAATTTTCTTCTATCTTCAACAAAAAGGAATGACTAATCATCAGTCATATGACAAGTTTTGTGTCCTTTTAATTTTATTTGATGCTTTTTTTAATGTGAGTGAAGTGAAGAGGTTATTGACCAGTACTTCCACCCACATTTCTTCCTCCCACCCTGTTTTTGCACCCACTTAGATTTTTCCATATGTCATGGTTCTTAAATATTTATATTTCAGACTCCCTGAACCCTACCCAGCACTCCCCAATCTCCTCCAAAAATACACAGATGTTTGTTCAAGAGCCATGGCATCCTTTTTCTGGCTTGTAACTCTCTGCTTCACCTTTCCATCCCTTGCCCTTTTCTTGTTGAATGTGGGTGGTGGTGGGAGGTATAAAATATTGTTAGCTTTCATTTCAGAGGGCAGATCTTTATTTTTAATATTAAAGCAATTTACTTATTCTGAAGTATTGGTGAATTTATCTTAGTTGGTTGTCCATGGCATTTATTGGTGGTATCTCTTAAATCAGTGACATTAATTATAAAGATTCACTTATCTGAAAGATGATTCTGATTTCAATTCAAGCAAAAGACTTTTACTCTTTATGGTCAGTACATGTGTAAAAAATTGTTAATATTTGTAAGCATGGGAATCTCTTGCCACTTTTTTCTTTTTCAAAATTGGCATGTGTGCAATATATTTGGAATATACCTTATCAGAAACTGTTACACCATAGGCATTTCTCCCATGGAGAATATGCTGTTCAAACCACTATTTGTTATGTCCTTGGTATGACACTAAACTGCATCTGGTGGTAAGTTATCTAGTTCTCTGGATAGTATAGAGTCATTCCTTTGTTGAGATTACTTCCAAGTCCACTCTGACCTGGAATAGTAATACCTGTTAGGGTCCTATCTATGGGTCAAAAAGATCTGTTTGAAGATTATTTGTATTAGATAGGAATTCTTGAAACCATATAACTTTGTACAAGTTATTTGTATTAAGAATAAGTAAAGTTGGCGACTATGGTTGAGGGCAACCAGAAGGCTCCTTTTTCAATAGCTACTACACCGAGGTGTTGGGAAGGACGCTACTCCTTTCCCTGGATTGCTCCACTTTGAGTGTTAAGCATGGAGGTATTAACTACATTAAAGTCTTTGGTATGACATGACTTGGGATTGAACCCATGTCTCCTGGACCATTCGCCAACACTCTACCCATTAGGCCAATGAGCCGGTTAATAGTTACTTGAAATGTAATTGTTTACAAAGGATTATTATTAGTTACTTAAAACCATATAATTGCTTGGAATACTTGAGCCCATATAATTATGTACAAACTATTAGTATTAGATGGCAGTACTTAAAACCTTATAACTGCGTGCAAAATATTTGTCTTAAGAATAATTATTGAAGCTATAATTGTTTACTGTCATTAGTTACTTGTAATCCTTTAATTGCTTGCAAAAAAAATGAACAAAAGAAAAACTAACTTCAGCATTAAATAACCCAACAGTAGCTGACATGCTGTAAAACAAACAAACCAACCACTATTTGAAGTTTCACTGAATGATCCCCAAGAAAGCCTGATTCAGGGGATTGCATCAGAACAGATAACCTGTTTGCCCTCACTCCACTATCAGATGATCATGACTACCTATTTTTATCAACCAAATGGCTCATCTACACAATTTTTTAAAATTTCATTTCAGAGTATAAAGTATAACTTGCTTAAAATTTTTAATCACTGATGTATTCTCTTGAGTCTGCAAAATAACTTTGATAGAGATTAGACATTTTGTATCAGGGACATGTTCATACAAAGATTCTAAGCCACAGAAGCATTTCTTTCTCTATTAGTTAATATATTCTCTCTCTTCAAAAATAAAACATATTCTAATGTCATAAAGTGTTTACTTTGCACTTATTATATGCATCCTGAAGACATTAAATGTTGATAATTCATATAATAACAATCCAATTTTTGTATACATGTATTTAGAATAAGAACAAAAAAGCACATTGAAATGAGATTTTTGTTAGTATGATAGCATTAAAAGGTGCTCACAATTTCTGATTGAATTATCAATTCAGCAATAATATTGTAAGATCTGCTTTCACATTTAACCTGATCATTATCATTTCTTTAAGGTGATAACTATCAAACTTCCCTCTATCTGCAATTAATAATATAAATTATATAAATAAATGCTTTAACCATGAGCTTAATAGCTGCTAAAAGTGGTCTTTAAGTGAGTATATTTGAATGAGGAAGCTACATAGTGATCTGCAAATGATTCACTCATCCTTTAAAATACATGATTTTTTTATTTTATTTGTTGCTGATATTTAGGTTAGTCTGGTATGAGTCCACGAGATTTTAGTATCTAGTAAGTGTCAAATATACTAGTGCAGTGAAATACGAAACACTGATGACTCTCCGTTGTTCAGGTACAAAATGTTTATTAACTTCTTGACTTTAGTTTTTCAACACGAGGAGAGAGAGACACAATTTTTATTATGATGACTGTACTATCTGACCCAATAAACGCGCTGCACATCCTGTACCCCCCAGCTGGACTGGCCCAGCCCAAAGTCGGATCTCAACTAACGTCTTTTTCAAAATTACCAAATTCTCAGCCCATCGCTTCCGGGCATGACGTCATTCACACCCCAGTCCCATTTCTTATCTGGGGTTTTTATTATGACATTTGTGATTGTCATATCCTTTGCGCACGAATGTGAACTGTACTCAATGTGTGTGCGCCTGCACTAAGAGCCGAATAGTTCAAAGCCCAACCAAACCGAATGATAAAATATAATTAACGAAAAATGATTAATATAAAAAAATAATTCCCTAATTATATAACATAAGGGTCAAACTCATTATAGTAGTAATGGTCTGTGGCACTAACTTGCTAACTACTGCTCCACAAAGAGGCAACTTTGAGCACAGATTATAAAACTAGGGACACAAACTATTGGTAAGAATTTTATTCCTTTGATGCCCAGGAAATATGACTTTGCATCAATGGATGTATTTACCCAACCCCTTCACCATGGACAGGATAAGATACAATGTCAATTTAATTAAGCAGAGTACAACTGGTTTGAATAAGATCTTCCTTCTTCTAGACTGGTTGCCTAAATAAGGCTAAGGAACCCAATCTTTCCAGTGAACAAATTTATATATGCCTTTCCCAAGAGCATTTGCACAAAGTGAAGCAGCAAACAGCCTCATTCAGGATTTGAACTTAGTTCACTGATTTCATTTACTACAGTGCTAGTGAAATGCTCTCTTACAAATATCTATAAGAATTGACTTTCTTTATGCAGGGTTTCATACAATTGTGACATTTGGTTTAGAAATTCTTTTATCACCTGGAATCTTGTAAATTTTCTTTTTTAAATCTATATTATAATTATCCAATTTTTGTATTTATATTATGTAATTTAACAAAAATGACACATTGTAGTGAGGTTTTTATTTGTTGAATAGTATTAAAATGCTCTAATATAGAGGATGAAGTGGTTCAGGTGATATAACAGTTAATATCATAAGAAATAGACTCAGCAATCCAAGTTCAAATCATGTATGAAGCTGTTGGTATTTCATATGCTAATTCCCTGGGGAAAGACTCAAATCTATCTGTTCTCTACACTAGTAAATAGTAGGGCTGAATGGTTCTCTAACTTTTTTATGGCAACCAATCTAGGAGGAAGTCAACTCCTTATTCAAACTAGCTGTACTTTCCTGTTTGCATTTTACTTCCTGTTGAGGTTCTTGAGAAAGGCATTAATTTTTCTGCTCTCATCCAAACTATGAGTAAATAGTAGGTCAGATTAGGTTATTTAGTCTTGGTTTGGCAACCAGTCTAGAAGAAAAGCTCTGAATGCAAACTAGCTATATTTTACTTAAAGATTGACCTTGGGTCATATCCTGACCATGGTGAAGGGGTTGGGTGAATACAAAGAAAGAAAATAAAAAATTTACAATTACATAAATGTAGGTATGAACATAAATTCTGTTTATGCAACCTGGCTAATCTTTTGTATCGTTTTTATTTATATTCATTCGAGTGGGGATGAGGTGCTTATTTATTTGTAACTGGTAAAACTTCTTCATCCTAACAATTTTATCATAGTGTGAAACTTATAGAAGCATCTTGTTTATCTTTTAATTTGTATTTTACTTTAAATCGAGGGCCTGTTGCTTTCTAACGCACTAATTGTTATGCTATACTCTTTTAATTTCCTTTTTATTTGATGAAGCATTGTCAACCGTTATTAGATTTTTGATTAGTGACAACAAATATAGCCTGCCCAGTTGGCTGGGGCTGTAGAATACACTGACTACATCTCTGTAAAGGTGTAAGTCCCCCATCCCCAACAAGTGTCCTGCATATGACATTAAACAATCTGATAGCAGGGTTCCAGCCTTGGAAATTTGGGAATACTTCTTCATTACCATTGTTCCTGGGTCCACTCTCACCCAGAGTAGTAGCACTTGATAGGGTCCTATCTATGGGTCAAATAGAACAAACTGTGTGTGCAAACAAATGATTGTTGTTAAATTGTGATTATTATATAGTAATACCTGAAACCAATTAACTGCGTGCAAAAAAGCTCAGGCTCGTTTAAGAATATTATCTACAAAATATGTTTACAAATCATTTATATATCTAATAAATATGTATAAACAGGATTTGGCATAAAATAACCTATTAGGGTTGATATCCCATAAAATCCAACCAAACAAATATGGCTCTAGACAATCAGAAAAGAATTGAAAATGAGTTTAAGAGTTAGGTTTGATCTTCTGTCAGTCATGAAGCTCTGGTAACTCAAAGAGTAAAACACCTGGGCTATATAAGTAGGTATTTTAGGATAAAAGCAATGTGAGTTCAAGTTTCACATGAATTGTTTTATCTATTTCAAAACTGCACTGTTTACTCACTGTTGTATATCAACAGTATGAGTAAATTACAATAAAAAATAAAATTAAGATGAAGGAAATAATTGTCAAAAATTGATAAGGCCATTAAATTTTTTTAGTTGTCTTCACCCAAATATGAAATCTTGCTTGAATATATGTGCATCTCAGGAAACAGCTCAGATATGGATGACCAAAAATGACAAATCATGGTTGTTACACACTATAGAAAAAGTAATTTCTGACATCAAAACACCACCACATGATGGGCAACACTTGTGAATTAATAAATTATAAAAATAAATCTGTTATCTTAAATAATAATGATAAAAATTATATTGCAAACAAATACTAAATATCATTAATAAATTATAAAGATAAAGTATTAAAGTAAAAGAAATCATATTAAAAAATAAATTGATACAGCTTATAAAATGTTAAACTTCATCTTTCATAACTGAGATACAAAAGTCATTGACTTGACAAGGAATTTTTCTGACTGCTTTGCCTATATACTGTTTTTTTGCTATACTCACAAAAGTCTTATGAAAAAACAATGACAAGTGGTACTTAATCCTTTATCAAAGCTGTTGGTGCTAAAGTAATTTCAGAAACCATGATCAGCGTATTAATATAAGAATTTTTCGAGCCAGAATGGTGGTAACCTGTTCCTTCAGATGAAACAGAGATCATGTTGATTGTTCATGATGCATTATTATGTTAAAAATTTAGGCAGAAATCATAGTTTAGTTAAAAAAAATAAAGAGAAAGTAAGATATTAAAATACATAGATGTAAAATGTATAAGTTTTTTCAAGATTGCAGAAAATATATTAACTTTTAGAAGCCAAATATACTACTATTCTGGTAGTTTAACATTGTGTGGAGGCGTTGTAGGATTTTAGGCATTTGGGTTCAAAGAATTAAAAAAAATGAAATTTTAATTCAATTGTTTTCGGAACAGTTTACAATATTTACTAAACTTAAGAATACATTATAATTGTGGAGGAAAATTATGTCACACGAGTCTTTAAAATAGATAAAGCCTACAAGCCTTGAAAATCAGCATTCTATTAAGCCTTTGTTTTTACCTTAACCTGAGCTGAAACTCCTGGTCTGACCAGTGATAAATATGTAACTATTTTTATCCAATAGAAAAGCCATAATTGATTTAATTTAAAATAATGCTTAGATCTAATTATCTATAAAAGGTTTGTCTTTGCTGTTTAATTATATCTTGATAATTCTAGGATTCACACTTTTTTTTTATATTTGTCTTTGTTTTCTTGTTCTCATGATAAAAAAAGTAATTTTCTTATGTCATCAAAATCTTTTCTTTATGAAAAGATAAAAAAAAGTATAAAGTATCCCAGATGTAAATGTGCATTGAGTTTTAAGCTATAACTGGTTGTGTATCAATTAAATCCAAATTTGAAAGAACGCTTTATTTTGTATTTTCTAAACATCCCTTGTGCTTTTCACCCTGATAGACTTGCAGCCCAACCTGGTTATAAATGTCTCTCACAGCTGAGAAGTGGGTGAGACCCCAGGGGAGGTCTGTGTTCTCAGGGTGATAAATTACAGTGAGTGAGACACATGACTGTGACCCAGCAACCCCCATCAACTTTGGTTATTAGAACAACTGTTCAACTTGTAAGACAAGAGACAAAGTACTGAAGGATTGAGAGACAGGGGAGGTAATTCATGATATGGTGTGTATAAAAAAACAAAAAACAGTAACAGCATTTCAGAATGAGCTATTAAAAGTTAGAATTTTTCTCTGAAATTTTGAGATAAAGTATTGTTAACATTTAATGATTATTTTTTGAGAAGTGTCTTCAACTTTTATTATTAACATTTATCTCGTATTTTTTTTCATCTTATTTATTTGGCTTTTATTGAAACTCTCACAGTCATTCTGAAGTCATTAGTAAACAGTAAAGATTGGAACTGTTGTGGAGCTGATAAATATGTCAATCCCACAAACCTTTTATAAAGAATGCGATTATACTCAAACTAGGTAAGGATGACAAAAACAAGAGGGTAAATTTGAAATATTAGCTTTTATTTGGCAAATCATGCACAAAAGTGCATGCTCATGCACCAATGTTGTAGCTTGAAAGGTTAGGTTAAATAGCCTGATTTGCTGGTCAGGTCTGTTCTGCTGCCAGAGTAGACATTGCTGCTTGTCAGTAGACATCAGTGTGTTAAGATGCAGGAATCAGGCAGGTGCAGATTCAGAGGTATTGGCATACTGAAATTGAGAAACTGGACTGCTGCTTTGCCATGTCACATAATGCTGGTAGGTCTTACTATCCTGAAGTTGTAGAGAGGACCAGAGGTAGTTCTGAGGAGACTTTCAGAATAAACCTGAAAATAACTGCTCACAGACTTTCATGTTTTAATCATGAAAAGGACTTGTAAAAGAAAGGAAGCTGGATCAAGGCTGGAATACTGCTGGCTTTGACCGGGTTATCTGTTACTATGTCTGTCAGGTACTGTGGCAAAAGATCAGTGAATAGGACTCTGTTGATTCAGGCAAGACTGTGATGTCAGGCATTTGTCAGGGTAGAATGACCAGAGAAAGGCAACAAATTCTTTTTGCCTTAATGGCCACTAGCAGCTGTTCTGATTGTTTGTGGTCAGTGTCTGCTGATTTTTATTGCAGAGAGAAGTTTACTCATTGAGTTCTCACATGTTCGACTGCAGACATGAAGTTTTTCTTAAATTATAACAAAATAAATCATTGTACCATTAAGAGAAGCTTGCAAATACAACCCCCTCTGCTCAATAGTTAGAAACCACTTTCAAGATGGTTTACAGAATTAATTTATCTCAAAAATAGCCTCTGAGTTGGTGCTGGAAAATTCAACGCACCAGCAACTAGGCGATGTTATCTTTGTTGATACAAGGGTTTGCTTCTGGTAGCTGATATCAGGAATGACTTTGGATGTTTTTAAACAAAGATTTTTTACGTGAGTAGTTGGTGGGCTATGATAGAACTAAAGAATGAGTCTCTGGTAAGATTCAAACCCACTCTTTCTTAGCTGTCAAAGGCAACCACTTTACTTATTTGGGAGTAAAAAAGAAAAAAAAATTGTTTATAGAGGTTCAAATCTAACCATGTAGTCTATCATCATCATTATTAATTTTGACTAGTATTTTTTCAATAAATGAAATATACTATATAGCTTTTATTCTTTTTTTTCAGACATCTGATAAGATAAAAGAAGCACTCATAAAAAATAATCATAACTGATTATGTTTCATCAAACAAGATGAAAATATCATGAACTTTCCCTTGTTTTTAACATGAAATTTTCATTGGACATTCTCAGATGAGTGTGACACCTTTTAAATAGAAACTGAAGAAAGATGAAGAATTTGACAGCAGCTAAAAAATTATGAAAATAGCAAAACTGTAGGTAACTACCCTGAAAGCAAATAATTAAATAATAGAATTACTTTTATATGGATGATCAAATAATTTCAAAAAATAAAGAATAAAACTAATGGAGTTTGCCATGAATGAATAGTTAGCAAGTATGTCAAGCAGATCATTATTACTGTAATTAGTTTGATCTTTACTAAATGGCTTTGTGCCAGACTAAACTAAGCACAGCAAATATCAAATGTAAGGATGCCTTGAAATAGAGCATTATTTAGTAACTTGACCAAGCAGATCATTACAGCTGCAGTGAGTTTCATCCTCAGGTTGTGCTCCAAACTTATGGCCTAAGTAGGTGATCAGTATTTTATTAACAAACAAGGATATATAATTGTCATCATTTTACTGTGTATTCATGACAACATCAAATAAGAATGGCAGTATTTTTTATTAATCTTGATTATTATTCAAGTTTGTTCTGAAAGTAATGCTTCCTATTTATTTCCATTAAAACTACAATGGATAAAGGGATCACAGAAGCACCATTAAAGAAAACAAGTTTTTAGCTACAAAACATCTTTCCATATTGTCACCATCAATTGCCATGCATTTTTCTTGCAATGAACAAGAGGGGAAGCAACTCACTTTTTTACTGTTGTAATGATGTCATTGTTGCCAGGAAAATGTTTTTCATGTAGCCAATTTTTCATTGGCTGAAACAGATGAATGTTGGAAGGTATCAATTCCAGACAATATAATGGGTGCAATTGGACAGTCCAACCAAAACTTGCAACATAAGCCATAGTCTTCACACTGGTGTGAGACATTGCATTATTCTCTTTACAAACAAAAGGTATCTTCTTTTTTAAGTTGATTATGAAAATCTAATCCTTCAGCTTAGTCATGTAGTAATTGTTAGGGTTTAACAACTAGCTTAATGTGCTCTTATCTACTGTTTAGTCTTCATAGATCTTCAGCAAGTGTTGATGAATGTCAATTGATGCAATTTTTTCTACATGGGGAAATGCAAAGAAACATCTCTGCTTCATATACATTTTAAAGTTCGCAGCCATTTTGATGGATTGCTATTCAGCTACTATCAGTAACAAAGCCAAAGAAATTAGTTATTGGCAGGAATGTTCAAATTCTACTGCCATACCACCAATATCAAATTAGGAGCCATTACTTTCTGAGTGACCTTTATATTCAGTTTTAAGAAATTAAATAAGCTATGGTCAAGCAATATGATTTTAGAAAAAGTAAAGAAAAGAAAATATGTCTCTGTGATTATCTAAATCTTAGTTCAAAAGGTTCATGATAAATTAGGTAATCAGAGGTTAGTTAACTAACTTATTGCAGTTTAAATCTATGAAAAATATTCTAGAAACTGGCTTCATTCAATACTTAAAGCGTGTTTGCAATATTGAAATCTTATCTTGAAAAAAAATGTCCCAAAGAAGTACTGTTACATAATGAATATAAGTATCTAAATTCTGATCTAAATACACCTGTATAAATTCACCAATTGATAATTTGATAAAACTCATAAAAGAATCAAATGTTTTATTTTTCTTCCCTTAAAATAATTCTTTAGTTGTATGACCTTCTGAAATAAAATCTTCTCAGAAGAATTCATGAAGAAATTTTAAAGAATAGAATTTAAGTATTACTGCTTTTTTTTTGTTATTCATAGAAAATGATTTAGAGTAATTATTGGTCATCATAGATAGTTGTGCTGATTTCATAATGACTATAAAATGTTCAGTGTAAAATAGCATGGCTTAAGTAGACACCATCATTTTACTTAGATTTCACATTTAATATGAGGGTCATTCAATAAATAATGTGGATATTGCCCAAGGAGTTAACAGCACCAAGCACTATTTACAGTTGCTCCTTTTTGAAGGAAACTGATACTGATGAGTCCTTTCATGCCCCAGAACACAGTCAGCGTGACCTTCTTCACTGATCACTAAGACAGGAATTTTTTCTTTAAGGGGAAAGTCTGTGTGTTTTTACTCAATGGACTATTTTTTCAACTTAGGTTTATAGTAGTAAACCCATCTTTACCTCATTTGTAAGATTTCTTTTTTGAGTAAAACATGTTTCTCCATATATATGACATATTCTTTTATAAATTTCACATGGTTTGCATTTCTCAGCCAACAAAAATTTCAAACTATGCTGAGTCTACATTTATGGAAAAAAATTCTAAAGAAAAGACCTACAACTATTTTGCTTTTTTTTAGAAAAAATTCCCCTTATTTATTGAATGACC